>CM042017.1:30554149-30924149 GCA_023525715.1 Cichorium intybus | reverse complement strand
TCAGATGCATATCCAAGAAATATTTATTCATCAGATGTAGGTTCAATTTTACAAATATTCTCCATATCGTTGAGTATGAAGCACCAACAAACAAAATATGAAGAAAAAATAACACTAGGCTTTTGTTTGTTTACTTAATTACAATGAGTCATATTTATTCTTTTTGTGACTAAGTATTTATTTTGCATAAAGCAAGCAGTATAGCTCCAACCCAAAAGTATTTAAGAAGATTAGAAAATTTCAACATTGATCTAGTTTGTTGAATAATGTTTTTTATGTTTTTATGTGACCATCACTGAAATAAGTCGAAATGTTTTTATTAACAGTTTATTTCAGGTTGCGTAAATTCGAGTTCAACCAAACCGGAGAAAATGATGCTATGTACCAAAGAGCAAAAATGTCACCCAGCGACAGCAATCGCGACCCAACAGCTCATGTGTCGCGAAATGAAGAAAATCAAAACAAAAGAAGAAAAAGGCTGGAACAGTGAAGATCGCGACCCGATCTCATCCAGATCGCGACCCGATCTGATGACACACACGTGACGCTTTGCTGACCAAGGATCGCGAGCCTATGGCAACCCGACGAGATCGCGACCCGATCTTCATCCCATCGCGACCCGATCCCAGCGACCAAATCCACCGAGTCGGGTAGTGGCCAGCACAAAAGCAGGGAACCACTTGAGATCGTGACCCGATCATCTATACATCGCGACCCGACCAGGATCGCGACCCGATCATCTATACATCGCGACCCGATCCCAGCGACCAACTCCACCGAGACGGGTAGTGGCCAGCACAAAAGCGAGAACCACTCGAGATCGCGACCCGATCCCATAAAGATCGCGACCCGATCTTCGCTGGAACAGGCTATAAATAGATGCTTCATCTTGCTGATTTAACACACACAATACAACATACACTTATTATCCTCAAGCATACTCACGACCAGAAACCTCAAAATTCTGTAATCTCTGCATTTGGCAACGAGGATCAAACCGCAAAACCGCAAGAAACAAAACCTCCACCCGACACCAAACCTCAAACCTCCAAACAACCTCTACCCGACACCAAACTCCAAACCTCTAAACAACCTCTAACCGACACCAAAAATCTCCAAAACCTCATCTTACCGTGAAGAACAAGAAATCGACATATCAAGAAAAACGCTATCTTCCGCAGCTATCGATAAGTTCTTTTAAAAATTATCCGTGTCGTTATTGATTTATTTAAACTGTTATAAATCAACTGTACCAAATCTCAAATACATCCGAATTGAACCGTGACAATCAAAACATATGTGGACTGTATTTAACCGAGACATCTAACATCTAACTTCTAACATTTTTATTTATTGTAAAAACACGTTATCGTTGATAATGGCGTTTATTACATCTAACCTTTAACTTCTAACTTTTACTTTATTTACCGCTTTCTGTCTATTTAAATACTGTCTAGTTTAGATTTACCGTTTTATTTTATTCCGCATATTATAGATAAAATACATATCTGTCACACAGTAATAGGCTTAAAAACCTTATTCGTGGAGATCAGTTATCGTATTTTTTCAACAATTGGTATCAGAGCTCGTGTGATTTAATCTGAAATTTTTGTCGTGAACTGTTGTGTAGCGTTTTTATAAACCACCAATAAGTTTCCTTTAAAAATTTCATCTTAATATCACTTGTTCATCAAAAAAAAAAATTAAATATATTAAAAAAAACATTTAAAAATTATTTGTGTGATTTATTTTGAAATTTTTTGTCGAAAACTTTTGTGTAGCGTTTTTATAAACCACCAATAAGTTTTCTTTAAAAATTTCATTTTAACATCACATTTTCGTACACAAAAAAAAAAATAAAAAAATGTCTTCCGCAAACTACTCAAACATAAATTCTGTATCTATTGCTAACAGTATAGGTTCATGTACTCGAGCACCCATTCTTATTCCCGAAGAATATAAATCATGGGTAGGTCGTATGAATCTTCATCTCAACTCTATAAGTGAAGACGTGTGGAAATGTGTAGACGGATCTCTACCAGATAACATGACCTCTCTTACGAGTAACTTGGATATACTGAATGAAAGGAAGAAACTTGAACTTCAAGCCAAAAAGGAGCTTGTGTCTGGAATACCCCATAGTATTCTAAGCCAGATGAATGATATAATCCTTTTAACTGCAAACCAAATTTGGCAAACTTTGAAAAATCGTTTTGAAGGAAATGAGAGAATCATTGGACACAAGAAAACATCTGTTTTAAACGAATTTGACAACTTCAAAATGTTTTCACATGAGACCATCCATGATGCTCATGACAGGTTCAATCTCATTACCATCAAAATGAATAATTTGGGCATTAAAAAGTCACAGCATGAAATAAACCTCAAATTTTTAAACAACCTTTATGAAAGCTGGAAAATGGTCAAACTCATCATTCAGGGAAATCCGGCAATTCATACTGAATCTTTGTACAATCTGTACGGAGAATTACAATCGTATGAATCATCGATTGACCCACCAACGTCTACTTCTTTTGGAGGACCACTTGCTTTGTTGTCAACCTCCTCTCAAAACCAAACACATTTTCATGATCAAAGTCAAAGTGATTTAAATCAAAACCAAGCTTTTTCAAGTAATTCTTGTGACTTGTCTGATCCAAATAATGAAGCTGATTACCAACAATTGTGCGCTTTGGTAGCAAACACTAATCTCGAAAGATTTTTGCCACATCATAATCAATCAAACTTCAGACCAAAATTTCAACAAAGATCCACTTTTGGACAAAACTTTCAGAATCGCGGTTTTCAAAATAATCACAACTCTTATAATAACCAAAGTTCTGGATTTCAGCAAAATCATTCAAAACCATCTCAACAGAAACAAATTCAAACATCCGAAAGACCACCCGTTAAAAGCCAAAAGTCTGACAATAACGATGATGATGATGACGTAATCATTTGTCACAAATGCAAAGGACTAAATCATTATGCCCGAGATTGTCGAGCCAAAGTCAAAGTCAAAGACTCAGCCTACTATGCACAAAAAGCCGAAGAGCTGAAGAAACAAGAACAGAAAGCAAAGCAAAAAAGCTTTGATGGCATTCCACGAACCTAGCGTGGAATACTGGCCAACTTCTGATGATGAGACAGATACTGAACCAGCTCAGTCAAACTTCTGCTTCATGGCTGACAATGAACCAACCACAAGAGCTCCATATGTCATCGATCAGGTATGGTCTATGATCTCAGATCTCGGTCTTTCAAGAACACCATTTGAGTCCCAGATGACTAAGATTGAGAACAGTCTAAAAGCTGATCTCAGACTGTATCATGACACAATAGTCAAATCTGATATCTACAAATCTGAATTACAAACCTTGCAACTCAGATTTGGAGAATCCACAAGGACTAGAGACAAACTTGAAAGAGACATTGAACGAAAATCTGAAGAAAATAATCACATCCTAGAACAATTAAATGAAGCTCTAAAACAAAAAAGGGACTTAGAAATAAAAAATCAATCTGTTATTTCATCTGAAATAAAAGATACCTTAGAAAAGGAAGTCCTTCAGTTAAAACAAAAAGTTCAAGATTTAACTGACAACAACACTAGTTTAATTCTAAAACTAGATGATTCTTCAAAGCAAATCAAATTTCTTGAATCCGAAAATCAAAGATTTCAAGGAAAACTGGATTCTATCAATATTGCCAGAAAATTGAGTGATGATGTTTTCACTAAAGCACACAACTTAGGAACTGGCAAAATTGATACGAATTATAAACCGGGAATTGGAAGAGAATCTTTTGAAAATGAAGAGACTGAAAAGAAAATTTGTGAAAACTCTCAACCAGATTTTTCTCATCTACTAATGAGGACGATTCAGATGACGAAACAGTTATCAACTGTAGCCCAGATGATACTGCTTTCACGGTTTCCAAAAAGTCTTTCAAAAGAGTCTTAAAATCTGAATCAGATTCTGCTGGTTCAGTAACTCATCAATTGAGATCTACTAAACTAACAATGAATGATGGCACAATCAAACTTGAAAATTTCTTAAATGGAGAAAATTCTGATCATCAAAATGGTAGTACTTCTGCTCCAACTGTCTTTCCCTCTTTAAACTCAACCTTTATTGGAAAGAACAATCTGGGACAAAAGTATTCAAAGAAACAACAGACAAATAAACAACCCATTCAAGCTGTCTTTAAACCAAAAGAACAAAGCAGGCCCATTGTTTTCAAAGAAAAACCTTTGAAACCAAGCGCTGTGCCACAAAAACAAACCTTTAATCCAAAACAAAAACCGTTTCAAAAACCAATTCAAAATCGCTTTCAAGAGATAAACTTTAATCTCTCAAGGAACTTTCAAAAACCATCATTTCACCAAATTCCATTCCATCATCAAAGTGTTTTCCAAAACCATTCAGATCCAAGATACAAAGAAAGGTTATCAAACAGAACTTCACATATAGGATACTTTTCACAAAATCAGAAATCATTTCAAATGACAGGTTTTCAAAAACAGATCTCACTTTGGGAAAACCTAATAAATCAACTTAAACCTCAACCGTTCCGTCCAATCAACAAATATTACAATGATTCCAAGTTATCAAAAACCATTAACAAATCAGGACCCACCATGGTTTGGGTACCTAAAATTTCTGTCTAATTGCAGGCACTTTGTGCTGGAGAGCCCAAAGATGGCACATGGTATATCGATAGTGGCTGCTCCAAGCATATGACAGGAAACCAAAGCTTTCTACGAGACTTCAAACCCACAGAATCCAAACAAGATGTGACTTTTGGAAATAACATGACTGCAAGAATCAAAGGTTATGGAAACATAACAAATGGTCACTTCACCATCAAGAAAGTAGCCTACGTTGACGGACTGAAACACAACCTAATCAGTGTATCACAACTTTGTGACAACAATCATGAAGTTCTTTTCACCAAACAACGAAGCATAATCACAGATGCCAAGACCAAAGCCATTCTAGTCAATTATGATCGTCTAGGCAACATGTATCCACTAGATATGGACCTTATCTATGGAAAACTAGACATCTGTCTCTTGTCCAAAGCTTCTGCTGATATTAGTTGGTTGTGGCATCGTCGTCTTTCCCATCTCAACTTCGGCTACATCAACAAGTTGATTGCAAATGATCTTGTTCGCGGACTGCCGCTTCTGAAACTTGATAATGATACTCTTTGTGCAGCTTGTGAAGGAGGAAAACTGTCCAAATCCTCTCATAAAAGCATTCCAGAATCTAGTGTATCCGAACCACTAGAATTACTGCACATTGATCTTTGCGGCCCTACAAAAACCCAAAGCATAAAAGGGAAGAAATACATCCTTGTCATTATTGATGATTACTCACGCTTTACTTGGGTTTTCTTTTTAAGGCTAAAGTCAGAAGCACCTGAAGGAATGATCAACTTCATCAAACAGATTGAATTAAAGCTCAAACGACCAGTTCGAAGAATCCGAAGTGACAATGGTTTAGAGTTCAAAAACATAACTCTAGATTCATTTCTCAAAAACAAAGGCATCGAACACAACTTCTCAGCCCCTTACACTCCTCAACAAAACGGCATTGTTGAAAGAAAGAACCGAACTCTGTGCGAAGCTGCAAGATCAATGCTCATCTTTGCTGATCTGCCACAATATTTCTGGGCAGAAGCAATAGCCACAGCTTGCTACACTCAAAATCGTTCTTTAATCCATAAACAACTTCATAAAACACCATATGAAGTCATTAACAACCGAAAACCAAACATCAAATTCTTTCATATTTTTGGTTGTCGATGCTTCATAAAGAATAACAAAGATCACCTTTCAAAATTTGAATCAAGATCAGACGAAGGAATTTTCCTTGGTTACTCTTTTACCTCAGCTGCTTATCGAGTACTGAACAAACGTACAAGAGTAATTGAAGAAAGTACCGATGTCCACTTCGATGAATTTTATGTCAGAAAATTGGATCGTAAACATTTTGGTTCTAAAATGATCGATAATATTTTTCAAAATCCAATTCAACAAATGCCATCTACGGACATAGAAATTGATCTTGATTTACTTTTTGAACAACCCAAAACCGCTTATAATTCTGAGTTTCTAACATCTACTACTATTCCTACAGGAAACTCCGATGCAGAAACTTCACAATCAAACCAAGAAAATGCAGGTCAAGTCGAGGGGGAATTACCAACACTAAATCCTTCTTTGAACACTCCCAATCCACCTGTTCAAAATGATCCCAGTGCATCATCTATGGGGGAACCTTCTTTACCTCATGATCACCCTATAATCCAAAAAGACATATCTGACAACAACCAAAATCTATTCCCAACAGAATCACCTGACCAAGAAGAACAATGGGACATAGAAACACCAATCGAAATACCTGAAAAAACTCGCCTAAACAAATGGACCAGAAATCATCCCGCAGAACAAATCATAGGAGATCCCAATTCTGGTATTCAAACAAGAGCCGCTACCTCAAACGAATGTTTATACAAAGCATTATTATCCATGACAGAACCCAAAACCATCCATTCAGCTCTCAAAGATCCAGACTGGGTCAAAGCCATGCAAGAAGAACTAGCTGAATTTGAAAGAAACCAAGTATGGGATCTTGTTCCTACTCCTCCCGATGTTACTGTAGTAGGTTCAAGATGGGTTTTCAGAAACAAAACTGATGATCAAGGCATAGTCTGTCGAAACAAAGCAAGACTTGTCGTCAAGGGCTATTCTCAACAAGAAGGAATCGATTACGATGAAACTTATGCTCCAGTTGCAAGACTCGAAGCCATTCGTATCTTTCTAGCATATGTAGCACACAAGAACTTCAAAGTTTACCAAATGGATGTAAAATGTGCATTTTTACATGGAGAGATTGATCGTGATGTGTATATTCAACAACCTCCAGGTTTTGAAGATCCACAGTTCCCAAATCACAGTTTTAAGTTACAAAAAGCAGTTTATGGCTTAAAACAAGCACCTCGAGCCTGGTATTCAACATTGTCAACATTTCTAGAAGAATCAGGATTCAAAAGAGGTTCAATTGATCAAACTCTCTTTCGTAAAATTTTTAATAAACATCTGTTAATCGTTCAAATATATGTCGATGACATTATATTCGGTTCTACTGATGAATCCTTGAGTATCAAGTTTGCAGATTTGATGAAAAGCAAATTTGAGATGAGCATGATAGGAGAAATGACTACTTTTCTTGGACTACAAGTCAAACAATCATCAGATGGAATTTTCATCAATCAAGAAAATTATGTTAAAAATCTTCTAACTCGTTTTTCTCTTGACAAATCAAATACAGCAAAAACCCCAATGGCCCTTGGTTACAAATTAGATGCAGACTTAAATGGCAAGCCTGTTGATCAAAAGAAATATCGAGGAATGATAGGATCACTCCTATACCTCACAGCCAGCAGACCCGACATTATGTTTTCTACATGTGTCTGTGCCAGATACCAAGCCAATCCTATGGAATCTCATGCTATAGCTGTAAAAAGAATTTTCAAATATCTTAAAGGAACTCCATCTCTTGGCCTTTGGTATCCAGCTAACTCTGATTTTCAGCTTAATGCCTTCACCGACTCCGACTATGGAGGATGCAGACTAGACAGAAAAAGCACATCTGGTTCTTGCCAATTTCTAGGAGGTAGACTGGTAAGCTGGACTTCAAAGAAACAATCATGCGTGTCCACTTCAACCGCAGAAGCTGAATATGTAGCTGCCGCAAGCTGCTGTTCACAAGTCATGTGGATGCAAACTCAATTACGTGACTATGGCTACAAAGTATCACAAATTCCCATATTCTGTGACTCAACCAGCGCAATTGCCATTTCTCACAATCCCGTGCACCATTCCATGACAAAGCACATCGACATTCGATATCATTTCCTCAAAGACAACATACAAAAAGGTCATATCGAATTGCACTTCATCAACACCGAAGAGCAAATTGCCGATGTCTTTACTAAGGCTCTAGACGAAACCAAGTTTCAATACTTCCTAGGCCGTCTAGGAATGTTGAATCCAGATAACATCCATCCCTAATCTCTTACTTTTTGTTTGTACAAAAGAGTGTTTATTTTCATAAACAAAATTTTCCAAAAACATTCAAATAACCAAAATTTCCAAAAACATTCAAAAAAAACAAATCTTCAAAAATACAATAAAAGACTTGTCATAATAAGCTTTTATAGAACCATGTGATTAACATCTTCTTGACTAAATTTTCAGATACTTATGCTCGATGAATGTTCTCAGTTATATTGATTCTTAATTAAATAGAAGGTTCAAATTTCAAACATTTTTGTTATGTACATTCTCCTATTCCCTTTGAATTTATTTCAATTATAACGATTTTATCTGTAAAGAGACATAAGATCAGGAGATTCAGATGAAAAACCAAACCCATGTGAGAAATTGTGCCTCGTATTTAACTGCTAAGTGGAATTCATTTTTGTGAGCAAAGGTGTTTTCATTATGACTTATAGGATTTATACTCTTATACCGTGATGCTAGTCTCATTTTTGCTTAGATATCAAAATGACCAGGGACGATACTTTCATATTCTTATATATTAGACAAACTGTCTATTATATCACATATCCCTATCCTCAATCAAACCACTTCAAAGAAAAGACTGATCATCTGGCATAACGAATCTGACAAATGAAGAAACGACAAAGTCATATCCAACAAATGCTGTCAACAAATCACAATTGGTAACCACATCAGATATCTTTTACACAAGGTGTATTCGCACAAATCAAGAAAAGATAAAGACAAAGGTGAACACATCACCAAAGAAAAAGAAGATTTACAACAACAATCCATCAAGACAGACACCTCTCAAAACAACGAATTCTCAAAAGCGTTATCAAAAATAGCTGTCAAAACCGAAGATTTACCGGGATACTGTAGCCTTCATAATTGAATATTCTTAGCTGCAAACTGCACTATGAATATTTCTAAACCCATCTACATGTATTTCCAGACGGAGAGAGAGTGAACATCAATGACATGAATGAAGAAACCCTCCGAGTAAAACCAGTCTTATGTGATTGATTATCTAATATGAAGACCAAGTGACTAAAGTATATAGGTATAAATCCACATTAAGCATAAGTCAACACCTTCAAAACTGAGAGATATCACTCATCTTTAGTGATTATACACCCGTTCTGCACCCAGAACAAACAAACACCTCAGTCAAGTGTGAGCTATACCTATGAGCGTTCATCTGAATCGACCTATTAAGATCACTTGTCGTCTTTATAAATGCTATAAAATCTTAAGGAATATTATAAAAATACATATACAAAAACCTTTTGATAATCGAACTCGAGACTTTGATTCAGAAACAAATATTCTTGACAAACATTTTTCAAAACACAAGTAAAATCTAGTCACACTCTTTCAAAACAAGTGATATGGTTTTATAAATGTCTTATCCAAATTTCAAAATTTCAATCAAACATTTTACTCCTCATTTCATTAATGATCACATAGGGGGAAATTGTTGAATAATGTTTTTTATGTTTTTATGTGACCATCACTGAAATAAGTCGAAATGTTTTTATTAACAGTTTATTTCAGGTTGCGTAAATTCGAGTTCAACCAAACCGGAGAAAATGATGCTATGTACCAAAGAGCAAAAATGTCACCCAGCGACAGCAATCGCGACCCAACAGCTCATGTATCGCGAAATGAAGAAA
This sequence comes from Cichorium intybus, assembly GCA_023525715.1. NCBI lineage: Eukaryota > Viridiplantae > Streptophyta > Magnoliopsida > Asterales > Asteraceae > Cichorium > Cichorium intybus. Next base: position 30,914,402 of record CM042017.1, on the reverse strand, counting down.
ATCAAAACAAAAGAAGAAAAAGGCTGGAACAGTGAAGATCGCGACCCGATCTCATCCAGATCGCGACCCGATCTGATGACACACACGTGACGCTTTGCTGACCAAGGATCGCGAGCCTATGGCAACCCGACGAGATCGCGACCCGATCTTCATCCCATCGCGACCCGATCCCAGCGACCAACTCCACCGAGTCGGGTAGTGGCCAGCACAAAAGCAGGGAACCACTTGAGATCGCGACCCGATCATCTATATATCGCGACCCGACCAGGATCGCGACCCGATCCCAGCGACCAACTCCACCGAGACGGGTAGTGGCCAGCACAAAAGCGAGAACCACTCGAGATCGCGACCCGATCCCATAAAGATCGCGACCCGATCTTCGCTGGAACAGGCTATAAATAGATGCTTCATCTTGCTGATTTAACACACACAATACAACATACACTTATTATCCTCAAGCATACTCACGACCAGAAACCTCAAAATTCTGTAATCTCTGCATTTGGCAACGAGGATCAAACCGCAAAACCGCAAGAAACAAAACCTCCACCCGACACCAAACCTCAAACCTCCAAACAACCTCTACCCGACACCAAACTCCAAACCTCTAAACAACCTCTAACCGACACCAAAAATCTCCAAAACCTCATCTTACCGTGAAGAACAAGAAATCGACATATCAAGAAAAACGCTATCTTCCCCAGCTATCGATAAGTTCTTTTAAAAATTATCCGTGTCGTTATTGATTTATTTAAACTGTTATAAATCAACTGTACCAAATCTCAAATACATCCGAATTGAACCGTGACAATCAAAACATATGTGGACTGTATTTAACCGAGACATCTAACATCTAACTTCTAACCTTTTTATTTATTGTAAAAACACGTTATCGTTGATAATGGCGTTTATTACATCTAACCTTTAACTTCTAACTTTTACTTTATTTACCGCTTTCTGTCTATTTAAATACTGTCTAGTTTAGATTTACCGTTTTATTTTATTCCGCATATTATAGATAAAATACATATCTGTCACACAGTAATAGGCTTAAAAACCTTATTCGTGGAGATCAGTTATCGTATTTTTTCAACATAGTTGTTTCATAAAGAGTTTTGTTCTTGTTTTCTACAATACCATTTTGGTTGGGTGTGTAGAGTGCTGAAAAATTGTGTTCAATTCCTTTTAACATTAGAAATTTTTCTATAGAATTGTTTTCGAACTCAATTCTATTATAACTTCTTATATCAGGGGTAGTATCGTATATTTGCAAACTCGTTTAGTTGAAGAACTGTGAAGTTCCCCCTGAAGTCGTAAACCAGGTAGTATATCTATATAGACTTCTTTATTAAGATCGCCATTCAGAAAAGCATTATTCACGTCTAATTGCACAAGATTTCAGGACTTTGCAGCAGCTATAGCAAGAAGCATTTTGACAGTAACAAGCTTAGCCACCGGTGTGTATGTATCAAAGAAATCAATGCCTTCTCGTTGACTAAATCCCTTTGCAACTAAACGGGCTTTATAACGCTCAATGCTACCATCAGTTCCATATTTTATTTTGTATACCCATCGACATCCAACGGTGTTTTTGTTTGTAGGTAAAGGAACAATAGACCAAGTATTTTTGGCATCCATAGCTTTAAGTTCATCATTCATTGCATCATGCCATTGTTGATGTTGTGCAGCTTGATTGTAAGACTTGGGCTCAAAATTGGCAGAAATATTCATTACTAAAGCTTTGTGTTTAGGCGAAATTCTATCATAGTTAAGTACATTTTCCAAGGGATTGTCGACATCCGAATGTAATACGTTATTACAATGGTAATCACGCAAATAAGATGGAGCCTGATGAACATGTGAAGAACGACGAACTTCATAATGATTATTTTAAGAAACATGAGAATCATTTCCATGATCAGTCATGTTGGTGACATCTGAATCACTATGTACAGGATCAATAGAATGGGCATGAATAGAGTTAAAGGACAGTGATTGGAACATGAATGACTATGTTGTAAAAAGGATCCATAGTATCTGTTTTGGAAGAGTCTTTAAATGGAAATATATTCTCATGAAAGATAACATATCATGATATAACAAATTGATTTGTTGTTAAATCATAAAACTTGTATGCTTTCATATTTGGCGGATAACCAACAAATATGCAAGGTTTTGCACGAGGACTGAATTTATTTCGGGTATTAGGAAATGTAGAAACATAGGCTAAACAACCAAAAGTGCGTAATTGAGAATATGAAGGAATCTTGTCGAATAATCTTTGATAAGGAGTTTGATTTTGAAGTACCTCTGAAGGAGTCTGATTGATTAGAAAAGCAGCATTAAGAACACACTCGCTCCAAAAATTAAGAGAGATATTAGACTGGAAATATAATGCTCTCACCACATTAAGAAGATGTTGATGTTTTCTTTCAACCACCGAATTCTGTTGTGGTTCGGCAACACATGATTTCTGGTGAATAATACCATTGGCTGTAAAAAAAATCTTTGAACTCAAGTTCCTTTGCATTGTCAGATCTAAAGATTTTTATCTTCTTCTGAAACTGAGTAAAAATCATTGGATAGAACTGAGGAAAAACTTGAATGACGTCAGATTTGTTCTTAATCAAATGAACCCATGTATACCTGCTGTAATCATCTACTATTGTAATAAAATAACGAAAGCCTTGATGAGATGGAATTGAAAAAGGTCCCCAAATATCACAATGTATTAAAGCAAAACATTCATCCATCATATTGTTCATATTTGGGAAAGATAGTTGTCTTTATTTAGCTAAAGGGCATACATGGCGATGAACATCAAAATCTTTCGTTACAGATGTAATTGATAAGTGTTCTTTTATTGGAATTAGACATTTATTTGAAGGATGTCCTAACCAATTGTGCCAAACATTAACAGACACACTATTAATTCTTGAAGTTGATGATGGTAACTGTGATGGTTCTGCATCATCCAATACGTACAATCCTTGATGCTTTTTAGCCTTGCCAATCATCTTCATGAACCTCATATCCTGAATCAATGCATGATGACATGTAAATTGAATCATCAATTGTTCATCTTGAGTAAGAGAACTAACGAATATAAGATTTTGATCAAAAGATTGAACACATAATACGTTCTTGAGTATAAACAAATGATCAATCTTAATATTGTCGATAAGTGTAACACGAAGAGTCAATTTATTAGGTAAAGTGGTTATGTAATGAGTCACTCTCTGTTTGTTAAAGAACATTCTAATTTCATGACAAACATGTTAAGTAGCACCATGTTTTGAAATATCTTAAAAAGAACACAGGGAAAGGAATCTTTCTTTCAGCTCAATCCTCACTATGTTTGACAGTGTTTTGTGATGCGGATTGGGGCACATGTTTAGACACAAGAAGATCAGTCACCTGGTTTTGCATTTTTCTTGGCGATTCCCTTGTTTCATGGAAGTCTAAGAAACAATCCACTGTGTCTCGATCTTCAGCTGAGGCCGAATATCGTGCTATTGCTTCTACCACGTGTGAGTTAATTTGGTTAAGACAGCTTTTACGAGACTTCAATATTGATCATAATCAAGCTGCTCTACTTTTTTGTGACAATGATGCTGCTATAAAGATTGCATCAAATCCTACTTTTCATGAACGAACCAAACATATTGACATAGATTGTCATTTTGTTCGTGAGAAAGTTGTCGATAAAACAATTAGGCTAATGCCCATACGATCTCAATTTCAGCTTGCTAATTTATTCACAAAGGCTTTACCATTCTCCAAAATTCAACAGTTTATATCCAAGATGGCATTGCATAATATCTATTTTGCACTTCCATCTTGAGGGGGAATATCAGGGGTAGTATCGTATATTTACACAGAGTTCATTTATGTAAATTAATGTTAAGACTATTACAGTTGGTTAGTCTGCTAGTCTGTTGATTAGCTATGTACTTAATGTAATTTTCTGATTCATTAATGATACACAGAACCATTTCGTTCTTTCATTACTCTCTCTCTCTCTATCTTACAATAAATGAGGTCTGAAGTTAATAAGTTCTTTAGTTAATGTCTTCAATTTGTTGAAATAAACACCAATTGAGTCTTGATTCTGGTTTAGATTGACAATTTCCTTTCGAATTTGGAAAATCCTCGAACCATTGCTTTGCTGAAAACGTTCCTTTAAATTGTTCCAGATATCACATGCAGTTTCAGTGAACATAATACTTGTAGATATTTCTTTGGATACGAAATTCAATATCCAAGAAATTACAAGTTTATTGTTCCTCATCCAAGCATTATACAATATACATAGCTAGATCAGATCTATTAGGTTTAGAAAGTGTACCGTCAATAAATCCGTTCTTGTTCTTCACTGATAATGCGATCTGCATTGCTTGACTCCAGGAATTGTAATTATCTCCGGTAAGAGGCTGAGAAACAAGAATGAAACCAGGACTTTCAGAATGATGAAGGTACTATGGATGCATTTTATCGTCAATTGGAGAATTTGGAGAATCAGATGTACTATTAGACGCCATATCAATTGGATCAGTAATCAATGGAATTGATAAGAAGGAAACAAAATAGAAATTGAAAATTGATTGAATGAAAGAAGAACAAAAGATTCAATGATTATGAACGGAAATTGAATTTTCGCTCTGATACCATATTGTAAGATAGAGAGAGTAATGAAATAACGAAATGGTTATGTGTATCATTAATGAATCAGGAAATTACATTAAGTACATAGCTAATCAATAGACTAACAGACTAACCAACTGTAACAGTCTTAACATTAATTTACATAAATGCCCTCTGTGCAAATATACGATAGTACCCCTGATATCTTATTCGTCGAACTGTCACTAAAAGCTTGCTTTTAATGTGTTTGATAAGCTTGATCACTTCAATAGTTGCTTCTAATTTTTTTTTTTTTTTTTTGAGAAAATACACCCATATAAACCTTGAGGAGTCATTAACAATAACCAAGATATAATTAATCTTATTGATACGCTCAACTCTTGGTGGTCCACACAAATACATTTGTAACAGTTCTAAAGGCATTATAACCGAGGAATATGGTTTCAATGTATGTTCTTCTTTGTTTGTTTTCCCATTTCACAAGTCGTGTAGAGTGTATCTTTGTCAAATGTAAGTAATGGCAGCCCCACAACAAATTATTTACTCGCCAAGATGTTTAAATTCTTGCAATTCAGATGTGAGAATCTCATGTACCATAACCAGCTTAAATTTGAAGAAGCTTTTGATAAAAAAACAAATGTTATGTTTACCAACAATAGGAACTATATCTATAGGATACTGTTGCATGCTTGTTTGGATTCAACGAAAAGATTCTTGCTTTCATCCATAATGAAACTCTTCTTTTTGTCCAAATCCAATTTGTGACCATTATCACATAGTTTTATGCATTAATCTTATTGTCCATTAGTCACTCAACATGGGTACTTTTCTTAACTATGAATTTTCCAATGATTATTTTTTCTTTCATAAAGTTCTAAGGGTGTGTGAGATTATTAGCTAACGCAATCATGTTAGTTTCCAATTTATCATAGGATTATTAGGATTATTAGTTAAGACTTTTAGATGATTAATCAGTGGTGCACGATCCTTTATTTGCCATCATGGAATAGTAGGCTTTTTTCTTCTTCTTTGATGACCAAATCTTGTATCCCTCTTAATCAACTTTAGATACCATTTCTTTGTTTCCTTTTTTAATATTTTTGATCTTGTGAACATAATATTCTTTATCGTTCATTGTCTTTTTCATTTCCAGTCATCAACCAAGTGGTTTAAACCGTTCAGTTGTAACAAACAATTTATATGTCATAATATTATTTCCTTTCACTTTTTTTCATCAATATTATGATATTTTTTATAATGAAAGTTGTTTGTTGAATGTTTAGTTTAATTGTTTCCAGATGATGGTTGTCTAGATTTGGTTGAGAACGATAATATTTTCTATATTTATTCTTTGTTTCTAGTTAATGAACTTTTGAAACTCTATACTAGTTCAACTAAATCACATAATCTGCCAAAAGAAACTTCATCATCATTGCTATCAACTTGTCAAAAAGATGATGTCAGGTCTAGCTCATGTCCAATTATTTGGATTGAAAAAATGTTAATAGACATTATGTTGATGTTCGTATTAATTTTGACTAATTACAACCAAAGTTACAGGACCTCCATAGGATAATTGTTGTTTTACAATTCCTCCATGCTTAGAAATTTCTCCAAAAAGACTATATAAATCCATATCTTTCAAATGTATGTTTGTCACTATCATTTTGACAATAGTCCATGTTGGGGTGCTACTTTTGAGTTTTGAGAACTTTGTAGTTCATTTCATGTTTATTTTCTTTATTTCATCCCTTCTAACATTATTATCAATAGCAAAGAATCTATCGTAAGCATTTGTAATTGACTCACAATTCAACATTTTGAAATTATTAGTATATTTGAGTGTATTGTTTCTATGTTCTCGTGATCATGTTCGGAATCGATCATCATTCTTTCCAGCATTTTCAATAGTCCTTAGCACTTGAAACATCATCAAATAAACCAAAACAAATTCATGGTACCCTGGAAGGTAGCTTTTTTAATGCTTTATCGTCAATGTTGTTATGGTTTCGGATAGACATCATTTGTGGAATATTGAAATCACCAATATTCTATTTAACAACCCTTTGTTCCATTTAAGTTGTAATATCGTGTGGTTCATGAACAACTGACCTTTATACAACTCCAACTTTAACACCTTTAATATACAATTTCTTACACTTCATCCATTACATACACTCTTCAAGACCTGCTCAAATACTATTAGCCACGTCGTATGTCGCAATAGATTGGAAATGCAAGTTTTCCATTTGAATTATCGAAAAATTGCTAAGTGAGTTGGGTTTCTGAACTAAATCAAATTATCCGAATTTGTAAATTCAATATGAAAAGAATTAATGAAATGAATAGTTTTACAATCAAGTAGGCTCTAATACTAATTAGAAAGGTAAAATTTCCAAATACAAATGTGAAAGAGGAGTGGAATAATGAATCAAACAATCAATCAAATATGTAACAACAATATATGATTTTTTTAAATGATTTATTCTACTAATTGTTTGTTATCAAGGTCGTACAAAGTAGCTACAAGATAACAAAATAACTAACTCGTATATATATGTAAAGTTACAAAATGACTTACTTTTACACAGAAGTAAAGCTACATTTATAATAAACAAAAGCCAACAACGATACACAAAAATGAGCATATTTATTTATGAACATATCTATTCATGCTGGCAATGATTATACATAAACGATTAGAACTTAGTCAATTTCTTCAAAATTCTTCATCAATTTTTCAACATTAACAAAATCACTTTTAATAACTAACATTGATCGATATGGGGGAGATTCAAGTTTCAATGCATGTATACGTCCCGACATAAAGCATCTATCAATTTAAGGGGAATGGTGATCAAAGATTCGATCAAGAAAATTCACATACCCATTAGTCATTAACATTTAGGGGGAGAATTTTAAATAAAGAAATGTTTGAATGGTGTACAATTTTGTTCATAAGTTGTGAAAGACTTTATGTCTTTGAAGGTGTTTCTTTACAAGGGATTTCCACCACAATATTATTGTGTCCTTAGTTTATTCTCTTAGAACTTTGAAAACATACTAGAATGTTTAACAGTTCTTGTTACTTAGAGATAATTTATTCAATGAAAACATGCAAGTGTTAAACGTCCAATTCTTGTGCGTTAGATTCATGATTGTTACATTAATTTTATATCTGGAATTTCTGTTTTTGTAAAATCCATTTTCCAAGTATAAATTTAAAGTTTTAAAGAGTTAAATTCTAAGTATTTTTGAAGATTCTGGCGCTACGCGATGATACCATCATGGCGATCGTGGCGCGTAGGAGGGTTCAAGTTCCACCTGCGGAGCATGACAAATCGCGATGCGACCGGCTATGCTTCACAGCACGACGGTGCCGAAACGCAAAACCCTAAATCTCGGGTTTGGAGACCTATTTAAAGGCATTAACTCACATGCCTGCCTCTCTTATCACCTCCATTCTAGAAGAAGCCCTAGAACGAACCCTAGCCTCCTTTTTGTGTTTTCTAGCTTCTTTCTTCCCTTAGAAGGTAGCTTGGAGAAGAATAAGTAAGGTGGTGGTGCAATGAAGCGATCTACAACCTAGATCCAACCTTGTTTTCATATTTTGGACCTCTATAAGTAATAAAGTTCCAAACTTGATGCCTTTTATGCTTAGATCTAGTAGCTAGTGGTGTTTTATGGTATGTTTGGTCCATCTATGATGTGTTCTTGGATTTAGGAAAACTCCAAATCACCAATTCGTTTTCTAGATCATTTCTGGAGCCTCTGGACTAGAGTAGAGAGCATGTTCAAGCTCTCTTGAAGTAATGCATGGGTTTTTGGTGATTTGAACCTCTTTTTGACCTACGGTTTGGGTTGGACATGTATGTATATAAATTTTACATTTTTATCCATTAGGAGCCATAATGGATGGGTTCTGGAAAGTCTTAGCCGTTGTCTTAATTGATTAAGTACTTAAAATGAGAATTTAGACTGCCCGGAGATCGTGACACGGCCACCAAGGGTTCGTGGCGTGACCGCCGGCAAAAATCCGGTTCTTAATAGCGCTCCTTTATGGTGCGGCGCGCGTGCTGTTGACTTTGACTAATGACTTTGACCGTTGAACGTCGACTTTGACCCATTTGACTTTTTCGTCAAGCTTTGATGGATTTAAGATTTGGACTAAGGGTTTGACCTTTAAGTGGTTTATGTCACTAAGTTATACCTAATAGTAATGTAGGTGGCTCGAGTTGCTGAGTGTTGGAGAACTGATCGTGTGTGTATGCCAACATTACAATCCAGGTGAGTCTTCTCACTATACTATATGTGACATTGCATGCGTAGGTAGCCTGAGACACGTTAGGATAGGAATGTGTGTTTAAACTAGTGTAGTCTGGCTTGTTGATTGCTTAGTCGTATGATTTGTTTTTATGATTATGTGGGGTGTTAGCGGAACGCGATTAACACATGATCCGAACGGATCAGATTTGGCACGAGAGTCCTCTAATATGGCAGATTAGGATTGGCTCGCGAGCAAGCAAATAGGAGCCGGTGTGAGATCCATTATGTGGTATGCTTGTTATGTGATGAGAAATGTGGTATTTTGGTACACTCACTAAGTTTTCTGTTTACTCTCTCAAATTAAATATTTTCAGGTACTTCTTCAGATAAAGGGAAAGCACGACTTGAATGTGCTCGCATCCGTCATGATCATGTTTTAAAACTTCCGCTGTTATTTGTTTATTACTTGAGATTTTTACATCATGGATTTTAGAATTTTGTTTTCTTGGCATTAAACAAACGAGTTTTTATCATATATTGAAATGATTTTAACGTTTTACCTCTATTTTAAAAATGAAAATTTTGATTGTGAAATTTAGGACATTACAATTTTGGGACCTTCAATCTACGAGGTGGGTGGGCCACTAGTACCAACCCTACTATGGTTTTTTTGTTTCATTATTAGTACTGGAAACATAAATCCTTTACTCAATTGTGATTATATATATGAATGATAATCTAAGCTTTCTAGGATTTAATAAGATTTTAAATATACAATGTCTTACTTGAATTATGAGGTGTATCTATGTTAGATTTCCGAATTACATAAAGGTGAACATATATTCTTTTTTGAACATATATCCCCTAACACAACATACTTCAATTATATTCGACTTGGTGACTAACAAACTACGTAGGAGACATCATATGTACTTAATATGCATTCATGATTTTTCGGGATTTAAAATCGGTGTCTTTAAAGATGTCACTTCAAGGGATTTCCACACAGACACACAACACACACACGCGCACACACACACATACACACACACACACACACACACACACATATATATATATATATATATATATATATATATATATATATATATATATATATATATATATATATATATATATATATATATATATGTATATATATATATATGGTCCCGTTCCGATGAGGACTCTTTTTTCGGTGAGGACTCGTAAGGACACCTTAAAAAAATATAAAAAATACAAATCATAAAATAAAGAATAGCACTATATCATTATCAAAAAAAAAATGGAAAAAAAATTGGATCAATGAAAAACAGTAATAATCCATATTTTTTTATTTTGTGGATCATTGTTTCATTATAAAAAAAATAATGATCCAAAAGTTTTTTTCGAATTTTTTTTCTTGAATATAGTACTATGATCCATTTTATTATTTATATATTTTTTTAATTTTTAAGGTGTCCTCACTTTAAGAAGAGTCCTCAGCCGATCGCTTATATATATATATATATATATATATATATATATATATATATATATATATATATATATATATATATATATATATATATATATATATATATATATATATACTTTAAGAAGAGTTCTCACCCGATCGTTTATATATATATATATATATATATATATATATATATATATATATATATATATATATATATATATATATATATATATATATACACGGTTAAGATTATTGGAGAACCCAAATAAATCTGAGAACCCAAGAACTCCTAGAGTAGTAAAAAATTTCAAAAAAGTGACTTAATGCATTAAGTCAAATATATATATATAAGACCTTTTGTCAAAAACATCTAGAAAAAATTGATTTTTTGAATCTGTACGTGTGCACAAACGTAAGTGCATGTGTGCATAACACAACAATTGAGGGGTCATTTAAAACAGAAAATGAAAGTTGATTGGGCTACAACGTTATTTTGCCAATACAAGTAGGACACTATAATAGGATGAAATAAGACTAGATTGCTAGAACAACCAAACCAATAGAAAAAACCTTGCTATTTCTTATAAAATATAAAAAACAAAATGCATGAATGATGAAACAGCCACAGGCCTTACCGGGCCTGTCTTCAAGCTATACAGCCCGGCCCAATTCAAGAGCCCATTTGTGCATCTCTAAAACACACTGCAACATATTATCATGACCTATAATGTGTAACAAATGGGGCCTTAAGTACCAAAAGATACTAATTAGAATATGTTTGGTTCATCAAAAGTCCTTTTAACCATAAACACCTCAACCATACACATACTTGTAAACAAACATATGCGAAATATGTTGCATGATATTACTACAAGAAATTTTATAAATACTAAATAGATCAAGAGATGCTGCAAACTAAAAGACAGCACTACAAGAATCATACAACCTAATTTGGGCCAAATCTTACCACATCCATGGTTTCTAGCTTTCACAAATATCACATGGATCTTATTTATAGTTTTTCATCCAAAAAAGAAACGATATTCATGAAAATACAAACCAGATTCCAATGATGGATCAATATCAACTACAAATGGGGCAACGAACCAGTCCATTCTCATTACAATCGCTACATTGCACTCTCACATTCTGCCCCAATTGTTTTCCATCGATCTCTTTCTTCAAAACCATCACCATTTTACAACTTCCATTACAAGTTAAACATGGTAAGAATCTTGAACCACCACAAACCTCACATACATACCCTGGTTTCGATTTAGGCAAACCTTCAAGCAATTTACCCAAACACCCTTCTTCCGCTATCTTCAAAATCTCATCGGATCCACCCACATACCTTCCTTTTACGAACACTCGAGGTGGCACCAATTCGTGTTTATCTTTACCCTTCATGAGCTCCCATAGTTCTTCTCTAAAACCTCGATCCATTGATATGTCTCTTTCGCAGAAAAAAACCCCAAATCCCTCGAGAACCGCCCTGACTGCATTACACGCTTCAAACGTCTTTCGTACCCCTCTCAATGTCGTCGTGTAAATCACTACCTTGTTCTCTCCCTTCGGTGGACATAGCTCTTCAAACCCATCTAGGAAAACCGATTTCGACGATAACTTTGGATTTCTACAATTAGGGTTTGTGTTTTCTAGAGAAGTTGGATCTTTGGTTGGGTTTACATTTTCTGTATCGAGAAGGGCGTACCTGAAAGGGGAAGGTTTAGACGGTTGCGGGGAGAATCGAAAGCTTTCGGCGGTGGAATCGAGACCAGCCATGAGCTCCCATGAGTTAATTACTTCCGGTGGTGGGTCGGGCTTCGATTCAGAGAGTGGAGAGGGGAAGAATGAGCTTAAAGTGAAGCGTGGTGGAGGGGTAGGGGGGACGGTGGTGGGGGAGGATGATGGGTCAAGTGTTAAAAGGCCGTAAGTGGTGGAGGTAAGAGAGACGATGTGGTGGCCCAAGGCGGAGCTTCCGATTTGGGTGAAATCGTCGTCTTGATTCAGTAAATGCGATGATACACAACCCATGTGAAAATATTGTGAAAACAGATCGGATTTGTGGTGAAGATTAATGGCGAACTGGAGGTTAAATCAAAATGCAGGGATGTGTATGACTTTTGGGGGAGAAAGATTTGGAGTGTTGAATGCGCAAGTTGTTTATTGAATTCGATTTCAAATCTGGTTTCATGCTTGGTTTTAGCGCCTGATTTTATTATAATTTTTTGAATTCAGATGGAGGCTGTCAACAGTGAAATTCAAGGCTTGTGCTGTCATGGTCTATGTGATGAATCACGTTATATGACATTTTAATTTACATTTTGTTTCTTCCTTTTTTTGTTTTTTTATTCATAAGACTTTACTTTTGGGATAACATTAAAAGGAGAGTAAATTACAATTTTGGTCCCTGTGGTTGTCCCAAAATTTAATTGTTGGTCATCCTTTTGGTTTTTCACGCTCAAGGTCTCTGAACTGGTTGTTTGCTTACACATTTGGTCCCTTGGCCAAGTAAAAAGACCTAATTGTCCTTTTTATTTTCTTTTTCCTTTTCTTTTAATTATTTCTTTATCATTTTACTAATTAAAATTAAAGAAAAATACACCCCCCCCCCACCTTTCTGGCTCTCTCTCGTCCATGGCCGGACCCCCTCGCTGTGATGAATACATACATGGCCGGATAATCCAAAAAACCCGGTTTCATAGCCAAAGTTAAGTTCAAAATATTACATAACATTATTAATTTCATTTATAAAGCCTATGTGAAATAGCAACTATAGTTTCTGGCAAAATGTTGGCAATTTTCTTGCATAACAATTACAGTTTTTGGAATTAATAATCTTATGCAAGTGTTTTTCATGGATTATCCAGAAATTATAATGGTACACGGAGTAGCGAAAGATGGCAACGGGTTCGGCTGCGGGTTCGTGTGGTACCGGCGGTATCGCTCGGGTTCCGCCCTCCGGCGGGTTCAAAGAGGAGACACAGCGGGCTTGTGAAGCCGCTGTGCGTCGAAGGCAAAGAAGGAAAAGGGGTTGGAGGTGGGTTCAGCGGGTTGGAGGTGGAGGTGGGTTCGGCGGGATCGACGGCTTCTACACCGTCTTCCAGCGGGTTCCGGCAGGTTGAGTGCGGGCTCAGCTTCCGGCGGGTTCAGCTTCCATTACTCCGTGTGCCCTAATGGTTGTAAATTATAATAGACACAACAATAACATGGGCTGGGTTTTTCTGAGCATTCCCCTTAAAACTAAACCCAAAAAAGGTAAATACAAGAAATCAACAAGGAAAATATCGATTACATACTTGGGTCTGGACCTTTCTTATGGTGGTGCGGCTGGTGCCCTTTTCGATTCGCGACCTTTTCTGCACTTTCAGATAATGAGGATCGATGTATCCTTGTGAACCCATTATCATTATGTTGGTCTTCGTTGACGATGGAGGTAAAACCATGGATGTAAACCCTAATTTAGCGAACCCAAAATCGCAAAGTTTGCAATTTTCTTGTTCGTCTAAAAGTATATTAGAAGCCTTGATACGGATTGATGGAAATGGGTGGGCTGGTGGTAGCTTGTTCATGGAAGAGACAATGGAATCGGTAGCTTGAGAGGTGGCTGTGTGATGCGGGGTTACTTAAAGGATCCTGAGTCGACCGCCAAATGTATCAGAAATCGATGGTTTTACACCGGCGACGTGGGAGTGATGCACCCAGATGGGTATTTGGAAATCAAAGACAGAAAACGCAGAATATGAAACAAAGAACTGTGATTATCAGAACTTGAAGAATGATTGTCGATTTAGAAGTGATTGAGAAGCAATCGACTGAAGAATGATTGTCGATTTAGAATAAGCGATTGAGAAGCAATCGACTAAAAATTCAGGATGAACAACAGAAATCGATCACCAGTTTGATGAATAAGGTTTAAAGATATTTTCAATGTTTATATGCATAATATAATGATTTGAAAATTTTCCCCAAAGTTGTTGAATGACGATCACTCGATCCATGTGCCAATCAAAATAATCATGTTGTTCAATGGTCGGGGAAAAATCAACAACAGAATGCTAATTTGGCTCTTCGTCAGGTAATGCTCGAGAATTGGAAATCAGTGGATTTAGGTGAGCACATTGTTAGGTCAAATTGTTCCCTTCTTGAATTTGTGATGATGTAAACTGCCGGGTTACCTGGTGCCAAAGTCGGTGGTGATTGTACTACAAGAATCACTTTGCCTCTTTTGATTTAGTTGTGAGACAAATAGAGGCTGAGGTCGACTACCGGAGGCAGCAAGGGAGTGAGGGATTAAGGTCCGATCCACCGAGCGAGAAAGTGGTGTTTAAGGTGTGTCGCCGGAGAAGACGAGCTAAGGGATGGAGTGAGATGGGTAGGAGGGGGTTGGGGTATATTTTTCTGTTAATTTTAATTTCTTAAAATTAGGATAAATTAAAAAAAATCGAAAAAGAAATTGAAAAGGGCATTTTGGTCTTTTCAAATAGACCTTGGCTACTACAGGGACCAAAGCTGTAACCAAATGCTTACTACAGGGACCACGAGAGTGGAAAATAAAAAGGATGACTATAAGTGTGATTTTGGGTCAACCACAGGGACCAAAATTGTAATTTACTCTTAAAAGGAGCTATAAAGATATTGAAAAGGTTTTATTCAATCACATGGTACGAATTATGTAATTATTGAGAGACCAACGATGATAAACTGATGTCTAATTTGTTGTTTTTTTTTTCTAAACTTGGAGACAAAAGTCTTTTTGTGTTCTAAAAACTTTTTTTTTTGCACAAATGCTATAATACCAAATGCATGAATTAGATTTGATTGAAATTCCTCAAGTGAGGGACAAGTGACATGAGGGCAACCAATGAGACGATTAAGGCTATAAACGAACCTAACGTTCGGCGGGAAATTTGTTTATGTTCGTTTATTTAATAAATAAAAAAATATGAACACAAATTCTCATTCGTTTAGTTATACTAAACGAATGAACATGAACAATGGTCTCGTTCGTTCAATTATATTTGTAAACATTCCTTTATGTTGTTCATTTACGTTCGTTTATGTTTGTTCATTTAAGTTCATATATATATGTTCAATTGTATTTGATTACATTATAATGTTATGTGTTTGTTTATTTCATATATGTTCAATTGTGTTTATTTATCTTTGTTCGTTTATGTTTGTTCGTTTATGTTCATTTAGTATGTTTACGAACATAAATGAACGAACATGGACAATATAGTTTTTTAAACGAACGAACATTTACAAAAAAAACTCGTTCTTTTATCCGTTTGTGTTTGTTCGTATGTTCGGCTAACTTAAAACGAATGAACTTGAACAAGCTCTCGTTCGTGTTCTTTCGATTTGTTTACAGCCCTAGGGACGATGGAGGGCAATAGGCATTCCGGATTAGCAAAGGGTTATGGATGATTTGGGTGATAAATTTTCGGAGATTACAAATAAACGGGTTATGGTTCGTGTTGAAGCTCCTGACACGTTTACTTGTACGGGTCGTGTATTCTGACCTGCCAACTCCAAAATGCGACCCCTCAACCTGAACACGATATAATCGTGACCCTTAATAAAACTTGATTGGATAGTTGATGATTTGATATCTCTAATACACAACCCTCGTGAAATTTAATGAAAACTTAAATTAATGTTTTCTAATTATATAATCGAGTTTATCCACATCGAGTCTGGTCGAAACAAAATTGAATTTGTATTAACAAATGAATATAATGAATTATAAAATTTTAGTCATTCGAAAAACTTACGCAAAAATATGAAAAGCCAAATGTAAAATAATTGAAATTGTCTTAAGAAAGGAGTATAATGAACTATTAAATTTTAGTCATTTGACAAACTGATGCAAAAATATAAAGAATCAAAAGTAAAATATAAATTAATTGGATAAAGTAACAACCGTCACGTCAAACTAAAGAAAATGACATTATAACTACCAAATTCGACAATGTTATCATTGATGCAGTTTCCATCATTAGGCTGTGCGGAGTGGTGCCGGTGGCATCCACTCCACATCGGCTAGAAGAAGAAGAGAAGAGGAAGAGAAGAGAGGAAGAAATAAGGGGGGAGTGGTTGCCGGCAACAAGAGAGGAGAAGAGAAGAAGAAGAGGAGAGGAAGAGAAGAGAGGAAGAAGAGAGAGAAAGCGGCAAGCTGTTGCCGCTGGATCCTTGCCGCTGAGGCTTGCCGCGGTCACGGGGCGGTGTTTGCCGCCGGCAACACTCGCCAGGTAGGATGCCGCCAACGAAAACCCCTCCAACTCCGCACAGCCTTAGGGATGCCCATTCTTTGATATGTCATTTTGGAATATAAAATATCAAGTAAACACATGAAATTGCTTTCATTTTAATTTTGTTGATTTAATTAAATTACATTTGTGATAAACCAACAATGACCTCTCATTGACATGTCTAGAGAATGTACCTCCACTCGTGCCTTAGCAACCACTCATTTGTCATTAGACGTTACCCTATTTGTGTATGGTTCTTGACTTGATGAGACTAGTCTTTTCTGTAGTCATCTTCTTTTACATCCACACTCACCTCTATTTTAACATTGTTGTTATTCTTTGTCATAGCTTTCCATTTAACATGGTTCCTCAATTCTCTCATATGAAACAATTTGGAACTCGAAATTTTACCCTTAAATGAAATTTCTTATAAAATATTTTGATTTTTAAATGTATTAAAATAAAAATAAGTTAAATTAAATTTTTAATTAATTATTGGGTGAAAGTTAAAGTCGAAAAACTCTGAGATTGGGAGTTAATGGGTGACACTTGACTAAATTTACTTAACTAAAATATGGATTTAATTTGTAAATAGTTTTAACATATAACGTTAAAATAGATGTTAAAGGACTTGGAATGATAAATTGAATGTCGTATTAGGTTAAGGGGTCAATCTTGTTAATTATGAACACTAATGTATGACTTTGACTTATCTTAGTTAACTGAAATTCAGATCAAATTTGCTAAAACAATTAACAATATGCGACTAATATAGTAGTAAAACTAGTATGTTAGTTGGGAGCCATTTGGGTGGAACTTAAAAGAATAGAAAATTAACGAACTTATTTTGACATTAAGAGAAAAAGATAAAATTTAATCCCTTCAATCTCTTCATTTTTAGACATGGAGAGCTAGGGAGAGTGAGGAATCTGAATTTTTGGAGAGTGTTGGATGATTTGAAGCAAAATTGAAGTTCTTGTGGTGTTCCAACAACTAATTTATCAAAGAAAGCTAGTATGGTAGTGATTTAATCATCTCTTTGTTCTTTAAGCTTCTAAAACTTAATAAATCTCGTCAAATTTAATTTGATTAATGAAATTATGGAATGATTCAAGTTTAATATTGTTTTGGTCAAAAATGTGCAAGAACAAATTAATCAATGTCGTGGTTTAAACGTAGGATCTTTGGGAGGATCTTAAAATAAAGACACGGGGATTTACGAGGAAACCCTTGATCCTGGTAAGGATCTCCGATACAAAACCTAAGATTCGGAAATGACTGGTTGACTGTGTAAATTTTATTGATCGGAAAATGAGTACAAGTGTTTTACCATGTAAGAGCTTAGAAAAAATAAGAAAGTTGCAAAGAGAGTGATTGGGTGTGTGAAATTTTAAGTATAGTGCTTATTTGTACATAGACTAGCTAACTAATTTCCGAAAATCTTGGCCTGATTTCTGGTTCGGAATCCTCGGTGATTCAGCCCTTCTATCTGTTGAACAAACTTGAATTGAACAGTTTCCCCGTGTTCCCTGGCCTTATCTCGATTTGACCGGATCTTTGTTGACTCATTCTTGACCTGAATCGAATAAGCGCCCGAACAAACAACAAACACAGCGGTTAGTATTGATGAGCATCCTGACCAAGATGTCACCCAAGATCCTGACTAGAATCTTAGTGAAGATTTATATTCATACCAAGTGCCCCCTTTTAAAACCTGAATTTAAAAAAGTTAGGTTTAAAAATTATTTTTCGAAATTCAAATTTCCCGGGTATCGAGGGTGATAAGACGTTTGCCTTATCCCAATTCAATGTGGCGTCGTTTCTTAGGTTGACAATCCCAAAAACCCTAGGAGCTGGAGCGGTATAAATAGAGGTGTCGTTTTAGTAGGAAAAGTATTCTTCTTTGGTGATTCTTCAAAGTATTAGGTACGTTTCTCTTCTCCTTTTCTTCATTCTCTTGATTTTTTGTCCTTGTTCTTCATCCTTGAAAGAAAGCTTCCTATTCTAAGTCTTCTATTATCGACGACTTCATCGATCATGGTCTCTTAAAAAGCCATTCCACTTGACCGAGTGAAATCTATGACGAATAACTCGGTTGAGTAACCTTCTATTCGGTGTACTTCTTCAAAAGTTCCAACTATTTGACGACCTAGAAATTTGATATAAGTTAAGAAATAAACATAAGTATAATTGGTTAGATGCTTACATATAAATTGTGTGTGTGATACAAGGGCAAAATAGTCAAAAGTGGTAAAAATACGGAATGATATGTGTTAAGACCTTTTATTAAGTTATTATGATGTATTGCTTTATTTAGTTGTAAATACATAAGGACAAAATGAGAAATTTTGGACTAAAGGAGAAGAAAATATTTGTAAATCTTTGAAAATCAATATCTTTAAATCTAAAAGTAATTGGGAAAAATTAATCAAGGTTACTTTTGTAATATTTGAAATAAAAAAGATATAGGAAAAAGATTCAGGTCATTTGGAGTTGTAACGAAGAAGTTATGAATGCTTAAAAATGGTCAAAAGGTGACAAAAATGGCTAAGTGATCATGTTTGAGGGTTTGTATCAGAAAATATGAATTGATTCAGACTTAAGTCAATAAAGAGAGGTTGTAAATCTCACCCCACCTTTCTAAGGACATAAAACATACAAAAATCAGATGTCGTGCGAGAAAGTTATGACCGTATGAAAATCAGGAAAAACATGAGTTTTTGCTGGGAAATTCTTCTAAGGTATTTAAGTGGGTCCATTTTTGGAATTTCACCACCATTGACCAAGTCAAAATCAGATACATCCCATTCGGTTTCCTGTGAGAGATTTATGTATTCGTCAAACAAATGGGGGAAAGGAAAAAGGAGTGAACCACAAACAAAGAAATAAAAAATGGGATTGTGTGTGTGCGTAATCTGGAGACGACGACGAGAGAGTGAGTGAGAGAGAGAGAGAGAGATTTTGAGCAATTAACATATCGAGGGCCAGGAGGAGTGCAACAAGCGGGGAGGAGAAACAAAAGTCGAGTGAGGCTGTAATCGGACCAACATAAGCGTTGGTCGGCGTTTCTGGTATGCCAAGGGTATTAGTCGGGGCGACAGCTTATGGTGGCAGAATTGATCAACATTGGCTCAATATCATGTTTGATACACTCCAACGATTTTAATTTCTATAATGGTGATCAGATTTTGAAGGTAATAATATAAACCCTAGTTAAACTCTTAAGATTTATGGAATACAGTGGATGCATGGTGAAATTAGAAGAAGTTATTGTTATATATATGCAATGAGTTAAAAAACACCAAGATTTGAATTTGTGAATTGAATACATTGATAACAACTGAAATTTTGTCCCACATGATTAAGACCTTGAGCACATGTGAAACTAGAAACAATGCTTGATATATATATACCACATAATGGATTTAAAAGAATGAATGTATTGTATTGCTTGGTATCTTAGTTGGGATTTGTTAGATGCAAGTTAAAGATTTGTTTGAAAATATGAAGGACACTTGGAATAATCAATGAATAAAGAACACATGAGTTAATGATTTGAAATTTAGACATGTTTAACTTTTGTGTTAGTCAAACCTTGAGATGTATACTAAATTAGTATGTAAAAGACATATAAAGTGATGGAAAAAACCTAGAAATGTTTCATGTGCATTTATGGAGTGTATGATATTAGTTTGAGATTCTTTTTGGTAAAATTTGTAAGGATGGGACGAAATTTTGACGATACGAAATTATGATAAAATCTATGGTATATTTATGTTGAAAGGAAGTATTAGTTTGATATAAACATATGTTGATGTAAACTATGGTATTTGAGTTGTTAGTTTTATATCTTGAATCGGAATTAAAGATTTTCATGGAAGGGTCATGCAAGTTGTCATTGGAATGGAATTATATATTCCAACCTTAATGGGCAACTAGAAAAAATGCTTGAATTTGGTAAAACAAGGAAATAGTCGTTTTAAAAATGGAAATGAATCTAATAACATGTTGGAAACATATTGGTACTAAATTTTATGAGTTTGAAAATAGTTTCTATTTTTAGAAACTTTTTCCGTTGAGATCTGTCAACATGGCATGGGTGAGTTAAATGGAAGATGTTTTGACTTTTAACTATTTATGTGAGCTGATAGAAAAGTAAAAATCATAATGTTGCTTAAATAGCCTCGTAGAAACCCGAAAATGACATTTTTAGTCAAAGTGGGATAAAAGTGTAAAAGTGTCCAAAACGATTATTATGCTTTAAGAATCGTGCTTAACCCTTGGAATGAAAATAGATTATGATTAGATGGAGTTCAAGAATTATTAGACAAATATTACATGTTTAGATGTTTATTATGTTTCTAATCTTATTAAATCGATAAACATTGACGGATACTTGGAAGCAATTAAAGTTAAGAGCTAGTGGACTAGTGTAGCTAGACATACCTAGCTACAAAAGTGAGTACTTGGTGCTATTTTCCCTACATGGGGCACATGTCATTAATTTTTATTTGCAAAGTATCTTACCATACTTTGAAAAGTATATTTCTAAGGTTTAAAAATTATGTTGTTTTGACTTACAAGTATATTGGCCATATCTAGGAAAAGTAGTTTCTATGAACTACACATGTTTTTCTATGATTTTGAAAATCTTATTGGTATGCTTTTATAAGTACATTGCTATAGTTTGAAAGTAAATCGATACATCTTGATTAAGTAATATGTTCTTATTTGCAAGGTAATTTGCTAAAGAACTTTGATTAAGAAATTATGTTTGTAAAGCTAGATTGTCTTTGAAAGTATATTACATTATATGGTTTCAAGTAACTATTTGAATTATGACTATGTTATAAGGATTTGTTGGTTATTTTGAGCTTGAAAATACGTGTAGTATGTTATTTTCTCAATTGTTGGTTTATGGAGTCACTTGGTTTTGATTGAAAGTTTCAGATTGTAGTTAGCATAGGCCTTGCATTATTGTGTGTGAATTGCATGACCACGGATAAAAGTTGTCTAGACATGTTAAGACACTACTGGATGGTACATCCTGCCACGAAGTAGTTGTCTAGTTCCTAAATAGAACTCGTTCTGAAACAAGGAGACAACCCTTGGGAACAAGCTCTGAAACGAGTTGCGACTCCAAAGTAAAGTACCTGAATGATTGATGGAATAGAAATTCCACCTCAAGGTACATGGTGTCCGCTTGGTTGGACAAAACTAGCAAGGAGTCGGTTCCCCTGGGATATGAAGATTTCCGCATTTTCATGGTGTGCGAATCATCTATTATTTATGTTTAGGTTTAGTCGGTTCATGTTGAGTCAAGTTTATAGTAATTTTAGTTGATTATTTTGGTTGATTTTATATATTGAAGTTTCAAGCATTTCAGGAGAGATCCTGGTAAGTTATGGCAACTTTTATAATTTTTGTTGAAAATTGAACTTCAAGTATACTTTAGAAATATTTGGTATTTAAACAAGAGTTATCTTAGAAAATAGTTGTGTAACGATTTCCATAACGATTTCGATTATTTAATGCCGAAATTTCCTTAGTAATATTTATACATTGTTTACAAGTAATTGTAAGATGTTATTTGGGTATTACAAAGAAGTAAAACAAAGGATTATTTTAATGTATTTATGTAGTTTTGAAAACGGGTATTTTAAGTATAAATCATTTTGCAAGCTAATTGAAAGTATGTTGTTTATATAAGGATATTTGACTAGTGATTTATTTTATTTGAGTATGCTTTTGGAAAAATGAAAAAAAAAATGAAAAATAAGAGTCGTTTGTTTTAAATTAAAAAAAAAATATTTTTAATTATACTTTGATTCTAAAACTCATGTACTCCGAGATATTTCAATGTCTAACGTATTATTTTTAAATGACAAGTGTCTCAAGTACTCGGTTGGATCAGAGTCATCACTCATCATGATATATATAGTCTTTGTGACTAGATAAGTAGATAACCGTTAGAGATTAACAAAAGAGAATCATGGAACTAGATGTATATATAATATATTGTTTCTATAATTTTATTTAGTGCTGCTATGGTTTCTGATTGTAACCCCGTTAGTTGTATTGTGTTATAATTTTAAAAGCGAAAAAAATTGGACCGTATTTCTGCTAGACACCGACATCACAACTAATGATGTCATATTTTTTTACTAATTACCATTATGTAAAGTTGGGGGTTAAAAACTTGTCATCCATTGTGTGATTGGCCTAAAACTGGTATATAACACCTCCTTTAGCATGTTCCAAGCTCCGGAAAGGTCCTACAAATCCACAATGTGCATAAATCAAAGTATTCAGCCACAAACAATAAAATGTATCTAAATTAGTAAAATGCATGGTCATAAGGCTAAAATGCTATGCAAAGACACAAAATAAACAGTTTAAAAGATTTATAAAACGCATCTAACAATGTGTTTTTATGACAAAAGGAAACTATAAATTTGTTTCACAAATATAATTCTTCCATTACTGGATTTGTTAATTATCCAACAATTAGCTGATATACTTTAAGTTTTCAAAGAAACAACTATTTTTTGCAAAGCATTATTTCCCTACAAGTTTTGTTGTCCATAACCAATTTTTGTGACATTAGAACTACATGAAATAAATGTAAAGCTAACATGTTTCATGATATGAAAAACCAATAAAGGAAAATTTTAAGGTATTTCTATTTTCACTTGTGCTCACTATAAATATTGGTGGGATAGAAACTTTAACCAAAAATAAAGACTGCACATCGGGTTACTCGACAACGATATCAATTTTGCATCAACAAAGCAAAATAAATTTAATAAAAATTTTACAAAAGTATTCGACATTTATCTTATGAAATATGTTTTAAACAATAGTACACTACATGACAGGTGATTCCTCTAGATTTGGTAATAAGGGTACAATTAGGTATTATGAGAGCATCTTTAATTGGATATTTTTTTAGAGGTCAATGATATAGAATCAACCTTATAAAGTGTTTGTTACCACTCTAGCTAGTACATTTTCGAGTCAATATTAGGAATGGCAACGAAAACCCGAACCCGACGAGGAAACCCGAAACCCGGGCATTTCGGGTCGGATCGGGTATACACTATCGGGTATCGGGTCGGGTATCGGGGTGCTTATCGGGTAATTTTTCTGGTTCGGGTCAGTGAATGGGTAATGCTCGCCCCGACCCGCCCCGCCCCGATATATATATATATATATATATATATATATATATATATATATATATATATATATATATATATATATATATATATGAAATCTCGATTTTGCCCTTGACCTTTAATTTAGGGTATACAATTTCAGTGGCCCTAATCTAAACATTTCTGTCTTTGTCTCTCCCGAATCCCACCTGCGCGGCTGCGCCTCCACGAGACCACGACCAGTCGAGAAGACGCTGCGTCTCTACGAGACCACGACCAGTCGAGAAGACGCTGCTCGGCTTCAATTTTCTTACAGGTATTTTGAATTTTTCTGTTTAGGTTTTTGGTATCTAAAGTCGAAAATCTCAAATCCAAAAAGGTGAATTGTGATTAAATCGATTACGATTCAAGTCACGCGCACAGTCGGAGAAATATGATTGGTTCACAAGAACACCGATCAACAACTATTACCAAAAGCTGATTATAATAATCAATGTTTAAAAGCAATGATCAACATAGCAGATGGGTTGTCTGCTTCTAAAATTTAACAGACAAAAAAATTTGTGAAGTTAAAGATTCTTGACCTTGAAGGGTATTTACACCTCCTATATTTTTTACCCGTTCTAAAATATTCGTTTTTAGGTATTCAAGAAAGAGTATATAAAGACCAATTAGGACTTGTGACTTGTATATTTTAGTTTGAACGCTTTACATATGCTTTACCTCCGATTGCTTCCAACAAATTTGATTGTTTAGTTGCTTTTTAATATGTTTCGGCTTATGTTAAAAAACTTACAATCTTGTTGGTTTGTTTTAGTCTTTGCCAAGTTACATGAAACTGGATGTTTACATTATGTTGTTCGTATACAAATATATTACATAAATAAATAAAAAATTTGGCATACTTTTTCTTTTTAATACGGAAATCTCTTCCCTGTATTTTGTATGGAATAAGGACAATGTGTGCAATGTAGGTATTATATTGTTTACATATAATAAATGAAACATTAGTTTATTTAACTTATTTACATTCTTGTTACAAACATCAGGTGGTGGTTCATCTTCCTTTGATGTGGGGTTGTCTTCTGGTCATCGTGATGGATTCAAAAAACTCTTATCAGAAATTGCTTCTATTACGAGTAGTCATGATGAATCAAGAGGTATGACCGAGTTGGATAATTACTTGAGGGAAAAATTATTGCCTAAAGACATGGAACTTGATTTGTTGGTGTGGTGGAAGACAAATGGGTTTAAGTACCCGACACTACAAAGGATAGCTAAAGATATATTAGCGGTTCCAATTTCTATAGTTGCCTCAGAATCTGCCTTTAGCACTAGTGGAAGATTAATTAGTCCTCAACTCCTCATCGTAGTCGACTTCACCCAAAGACATTGGAAGCTTTAATGTGTGCTCAGAGTTGGTTGTTAAATGAAATTCGAGGTAATAAAGTATTTTATGCAATTATACAAATCACTTTTACGTATAAATAATATGTTATGTTTTTTTTTACAGAAACTTGTTCGGACGAGAGCGAGGCATATTGTCATTCTATTGATTATGATTATGATGTGGAAGAGGTAAATAAAGTTTATAGAAATATTACTTTTATATAATGTTTTTTATTAATACATTCTTTAACAATTTGTAGGGAGTTACTAAGGAGGATGGAAGTGGAGGCGGAAGCGGAAGCGGAACAACTTTCGTTGATTTGGATTGAATTGGCGTTTTATTGTTTATTCTAAAATTGATGTAGTATTTTGATGGATATGACATTTAATATTTGGTTTTTGTTATGTTAACGTATGCGACTATTAGTTATTTGTAGCTTTTAGACTTTATTTGACATTTGGTTGTTCTAAAACGCATCATTTTTATTTTCAGAGTTGCTTACTATCAATTTCTGCAACTGTTTTGTAGTTTTTTGCAAGTAACTATTTACAAGGTATCGGGTCGGGTATCGGGTCCAGTATCGGGTCAGGTATCAGGTAATTTTCGGGTTTAGGGTCGGGTATGGGGAGATCTTCAGCCCCGATGGGGCGCCCCGATAAGATCCCCGATGGGTATCGGGGCGGGTATGGGTACAAAAACCAATTTCGGGTTCGGGGACGGGTATACCGTTACCCGCCCCTAACCCGCCCCATTGCCATTCCTAGTCAATATTATCAACTACGTAGATTTTATTACAAGTTATTTTAGTTATCTTTTGTATAATTAGCTCTCTTCATTCGGTAATGTTCCATTTTATTCTCATAACTATATTTAGGCTTAAAACTATATTATTTAACTTTTTTTTTTGAATGGCGGCAATCAATAAATAAAGAAACTAACAAAACACTAACAAAAATTACAAAGAGGAAATAATTACATTAGGATAGACACCCACTCAGTCCAAGAAATTCTAATCGAATGAAACCTAGCACAAACTCAAAGAAACGATTGTGATTGAATAAAATCTCACAAAGCCGCCTTAAGAGGCTTACTCTTATCAAACAATGACCTATTCCAAAAAGACCAAATCGCCCATCCCAACGTATTGCAAACCACCTACACACACACTTTTGCCTTCTTTTCCATCCGGAGGTCATCAAACCAAGAATCTCAATCATTAATAGAAGAACATATCGGAATATCAAGCTCCACCATCGCCCAAAGATCAAGGGCCACCTCACAAGAAAAAAAAAGATGGTTGACCGTCTCCACATCCATCATACACACCGGGTACAGAATAGAATTCAAATCCACACATCTCCTTTCCAGATTAACTTTGGAAGACAGGCGATTCAACCTTAGTTTCCAGATAAATACATTCACATTAGCAGGGAGAACCCGATTCCACCTGGTCTTTATATTGGACACCTCCAATACCAAATTGTCAATCAAACTCCTACCCGATGTCACCGAGTAACCCCCAACTGGATCTGGATCCCAAACCCACACATCTTCCTTATTCAAAATCACCACTTGATCCACAAGCCTCTTCAAGGCTTGAAACTGAACTAACTCGGCCCCACCACTAGGAAAATAACGCAAAACAGGCCCCCAACCAGTGTTGCAAAAGACGCTAGGCTAGGGGTGGCAAAAGGTGACACGACACGACAAAAATACATGACACGAAACGAAATTGAGACGAAATCGAAATCGGAATTTGTGTTCGTGTCGTAGCGATTACTCGGCTAGGCGGGGAGTACTCAGACGAGTACTCGGATAACGTAAATTATAAAGAAATTAATTTTTGGTAAATTATATATATGAAAAATATTATAAGTTCATTAGAATTATAACAAAATAGATGAATATCAATTAATTTAGGGGTTTATTTTCATTTTTTTTAGTCAAGAAACCGAATATAAGTTTGACCGAGGAATTTCCGAGGAAATCCGAAGAATTTCCAAGTAATAGCTAGTCCGATTTATTAGACCGATTCTTGAAAAATCGCCAAGGTACCTAGCCGAGTCCGAGTACTCGGCCGAGTCGGTCGAGTTTTGCAACACTGCCCCCAACTATGAAGATTCACTCTCTCCGCCACCATGCAATTGTTATGTAGATCCAATGCAAACACACGATTAAATTTATCACGCAAGCAAACATCACCACACCACAAATCATTCCAAAAATAAATGTTTCTTCCATCCCCTACATGCCGCTTACACCTAGCTAACAGATCAACAACTTTCTCTTTCAAATGGGTCGTCGATTTTAAGATTTCCAACCAAGGACTAACCCCCCCCCCCCCATCCCCCGCCCCCGCGTAATCTCGCAACCTATTCCACTCAACATCACCACCATGAATCGAAAGAATCACCTTAGCCCACAAGTCCCCCGGCCTTGTTCTAAACCGCCAAATCCATTTAACTATTTAACTTGTTTTATATTAATCTCCAATATTTAATATTAAATTTGTTAGAAATTTAAGGTAAAACAATGGCTTGGATCCTTTGAAAATAGTGTACAACACTTTCAAATCAAAGTATTTCAATGGTACTATCAAATCTTTGATTGTATAAGATTCAAAGGGTTTTTAGATCAGAGAATGTGTGAAAAGATGCTTTTTTCGTACCCTGGAAATGTAACCAAACGATTATAAAACCTGTCAAAAACTGACAGAAAAACTGTCACTGTGCACGCCACACGGGTCGTGTGGTTTCTCTGATGTAAACTGTTTCGACCGGCACACGGTCGTGTGATACTACACGGGTGGTGTACTATCTCGGATGCAAACTACTTTGACATTCACACAGGTCGTGTGACCCCACACGAGTCGTGTGATGTCTGACTAGAGTCTGTTTCCAATTTGCTTTGTGATCACATGCGTCGTGTGATCACAAAAAGTCAGAAATCATACTATTTTGGAAAATTGAATTTTCTGATGCGTTTTTGATAAAGCAACATGGGCTCTGCCCCTTGGACCCTGCCAGGAGCTGTCGTCCCTTGGTCCCCGCTACCAAGGGTAGTGCCCCCGGACCCCGTTACGACAATGTACTTAGAATCTTGACCAAATTCAAACAATTGTGCACTCCGCACCTTCCTTACTTGTTTAATATTTGTCAAGATTACATTTGGTCAACAAATTAATACATTACACTTAAATACACATTGGTAATATACAATTACCAACAAAATTCATAATGGTTATATAATATTTTTATTGTTTTTTATTTTCTAAACTACATACATAATAATTTTTTTATTTTTTATTTATAAATGAGGTAGGTATTCGTATAATTGATTTATTTAATGTTATTCTTAAGTAGAATTTCTTTTAAAAAAATTTATACTCGTTTAATAATTTAGATAAGGAGACTTTATAAAATATTTTCATAAATATGGTGATAATTTAGTTAATTTATAGAAAAAGTTCTAAATATGTCTAATATAGAAGGTTTATTATGATTTCCTTTTAGTTACAAATAAAGTCAAACGAGAATCTATATGACAAACAAAAAAACTATACAACTCATAGATGATTGATGCTCCAATGCATTAAGAAAGGAAGCTGGCACACGAGATCAGCTAGCAAGCTTAGTAGCCAATTGAAAATTTATGTTGGAACTAATTTCTTTAGCACATAAGACCTTAAATGAATTTTAAAAAAAAAATCAAATGTCTCTTGCTTTGGCGGAGAGAAAAAAGAACCCAAATCCACAATTCTAGCCATAATTTTTTTTAACAGCGAAATTTTATTAAGAGCTACTAGCAATGAGCTAGCACAGAAAAAACACATAATTACGTCTCAATTAAAAAGGGTTTAAACGCCACAAATTCCAATCTATCTTCTTCTTAGACCGACTATCACACCAAAGGAACGATTGAGCAACAATATCATCAAATATCACACTTTTTAGGGAGTGTTTCTCCAAAAATAGAATCGATCCGAAATCTCCAGATGTACCACCATGCCACAAAAAGCACTCCTTCAGAACTTCTTTAGCCAGCGTTTGTAACCTCAAAGCTTGAAGCCAAGGTCTCCAATTCTTTAAAGACCAATTGGTTGGTAAAGCTACATCCCACCATTTTCAAATTCGAGCAAACACCTCTTGAGCAAAACTACACTAAAAAAAGATGCTCCATTTTTTCAGCTTTAACTCCACAAATCGGACATAAGATAGACTCAAATTCAATGCCTCGTTTAGACATATTCCATCTCGTGGGTAAACCATTCAACATCATCTTCCAAGTAAAAACACTGATTTTTATAGGAATCATCTTGACCCACCTTGTAGGCATTCCCATACCACCATTGACCACATCATCAATACACCGCCTAGTAGAACTAACTGAAAAAGAACCATCCGACACCAAGTCTCAATGCCAAATGTCTCGATTATTAGAAATATATACATCTTGCATAATTATCTCTAACTCCCCCTTTTCACTTCCTCTACACCCCCCCATCGGCGCTCGTCTAAAAGAATCACCCTACCATCCCGTGCATTAAGAAGCCACGGTTGCATTTTTAACCTCCTCCAAGTTGTATAATCTGTTAAACCTACTCATGAAGCAAGTATCTCCTAACCAAACATCTTTCCAAAATAAAGTATCCATACCATCCCCAATCCTCCTTTTACAGAACCCCATCAGATCAATTCCCTTCTTTAACAAATCTCTAGTCGAAATAATGACATCACGCCACACTAAAACTCTTTTAGGAACAATGTTATTTCTTAAAAGACCATCCTCTCCATAAATCGCTTTAACAACCTTCACCCACATTACCCTAGGATTATTCCTAAATCTCCAAATCCATTTAAAAAGTAATGCCCTATTTAAAGCGAAGTAACTTCCAACTCCAAGGCCACCCTTATCCCTGTTCGCACACACCTTGTCCCACCCAATCCACGCCATTTTAGTCTCCTTACCCTCCACATCACGAAAAAACCGACTCCTCATATCTTCCAATCTTTTAATGACCCCAACCAGAGCTTTAAAAATTGACAAATAATAGTTAGGGATGGACCCAAGCACCGCCTTCAAAAGAGTCAATCTTCCACCAACTGAAAGAGTCTTAAGTTTCCATTTAGAAAGCCTATTATCAACTTTATTCACAACCTCTTCCCATGCAGTCACTCTAGACATTGAACCTCCAACCAGAACCCCCAGATACGTAAATGGAGTCTTAATTTCCGCACATCCCACCAAGGCCGCTACTCTCTCAACTTCAGTAGAAGTAACAGTTATACCTAACATTTTCGACTTTTGAATATTAATTTTCATCCCGAAAGCTAAATGAAAACACTGCAAAATAGAAACAATATTGTTAAAATTTTCCTCTTTCCAGTCTCCAATGAACACCGCATCATCCGCATAGAACAAGTGAGAGAGACGAAACCCACTACCCACCGTCAAGGGCGTGAAAATTCCACGATTAATAGTCCTCAAAAACGACAAATGAAGAATCTCCATAACAAGAATGAATAAAAAAGGCGAAAGCGGATCTCCTTGACGCAAGCCCTTATAAGACTGAAACTCATCTGTAGGACTACTATTCACCAAGACAGAGCCTCTAGCCGTCTCCAAACATCCACGAATCCATTTAGGCCAATTCCTTTCAAAACTGAAGCCACCCAAGATCTCATCCAAGAAATCTCATCTAACCGAGTCCAAGTTTAATAAAATGGTTAAAAGTGTAACGTTAACCATAAAATATGTATCTAATACTCGTTTGAAAAGTAGGATTAAAAGTGTCAAAACTATTAGATTTCAGGCTCATCAAATAAGATTGACTTTGCTAAAATTATCTAGATCATGTGATGAACCAAAAATCAAGGAGTGAAGCAGAAAGTTTGGTTAGTGTTACTGAGATTATTGAAATTTTACTTGGTATTAAGTCATTTGCTACTAATATGACTGATATGGATTCAAATGATATATCTTTTTCTAAGTTAAAAGTGTTGCAAATGAATTTGCCTAATAGTATAGTGTCTGCGGTTGAAATTTTGGAATTTTTTAAAGATTTTGATTGTTGCCCGAATATTTTTATTGCCTATAGAATATTACTAACAGTTCTCATCACTATAGCATCGGCACAAAGAAGGTTTTAAAGTTGAAGTTAATAAAGAATTACTTAAGGTTATCGATGTCACAAGGAAATGTTGAATGGTTTAGCTATCATATTTATAAAGAAATATATGTTATAGACAAAACTGATCTTGATTATGTTATTATTTTTTTCATCTAAAACGCTAGAAGAAATATTTTGTATTTTTAAATTGAAGAATCTTTGTAATTGTTATAGCTATTTGTATCTTTGAAACTGTTATTAATGAAAAACGCTAGAAAATATGTTTTTATAGATTATCTATAAATGGTTTGAGTATATTTTTGTCTTTAAGGGGCTTTTCTTTTCTTTTCGTCCCGGACACTAAAAATATTTGGATCGACTCTATTATCCCATAAAGACGAAATTAAAAAACGAACAAGTATATGACAGAAGCGATGTTGATACAATTCCCCCCACAACCACCAAAACAACAACTACTATTCTATTACATGTCATCTTTTTTACATCAATCAAGTTGCCCCCTTTTGCATTTTGTAAAGTTTAAAAACTAATAAATTTCTATTTTTTAACCTGGCTTTTCTTCGATCCAAACCGCAACCATACAATAGTTTAGGACCAAAACCAATTTCAATCCGATTCGATTCCATCCAAAACCAATTCTCTCACTATTAAACAAAAAGACCGAACCGGTTGCAAAACCAAACCAGACCCAAAACAAACTTTCGGTTTTGAGCATTCTAAAACGCAAACAAGCCACAAGTCAAGCTCGAGCCTTCCAGTTTTCCATAAGCCCATAGGTGTGGCTCCATATACTAACATCCCACTAGCAAAATTCAACTTTTTATCAAAAATTGTATTGTTACCTCTAGTACAACAATACTAGTACTCTTTAGAGTCTTTCACTATTACATTACACAAATCTAAATATCAAAACAATAACAAGATTATTACCTAGTTCACAACAACAAAAAACAAGTAAAATCTAACTCCAAAAACCACCACCATAGTCCCTATCCAATCATCCATCCCCTAATTAAACCACCCCCTACCATCACCCCCTTCACACGACCCACTAGTACTCGTACTATTACTATACCCATAACAAGATCCCACATTTTGACCCATATTTGAACCATTAATAATAATATTATTATTAGTATTAATTCCCAAACACAAAGCTTCACCCAATGGTCCACCAGGTGTCGAACTTGAACCCACCCAAGTCGCTTGATCCCCAAATCCTCCTCGATCACCCTCCAACATTCCAAAAGCCATTTGAAAACTATCTTGATCCCCAAATTCGACCCCATTACTCGATTGCATCGATAAACTTAAAGAACAATCGTCTCTTTTCAATTGGTTGTTCGATTGTGAAATTGGGATCGCACCATTCTTCATGAACCACTCCGTACACCTTCAATGATCAAACACAAAAATCAAAAGGGGAGAAGTTTAAAGAATACCCATTTGACGGATTTATCGATAAAAAAAGTAAAAAACTCACCTGGGTTGCTGGTTCGATGAAGGTGTATTGTTAGTATTAGTAATACTATTAATATGATGATTATCCACAGGCTTTCTTGAACGTGATCGAGTTTTGTGGGCATGGCGTTCGCAGTACTTTTGATTAGGACCCACATCCTTCGCGCATCGCCATTTCTTTCCGTCCGTTCTTCGACACCTCCATGGCTCTGGATCCGACCCGTTTGAGAATCGTATTCCTGTACCCGTTCCTAAAAATCAGAAGTGTAAAAACAAGTTAAGATTTTGGAGTTATGTTATGGGCGTTTTATCAAACAGTTGGTGGGCATACGGAATGAGTTTTTGTAAAGGGAGAAAAGAGACGGTACTGTTGATGGGTTGAGTCGATGAAGGTAGGAGGAGGTGCGGTGGGATAGGAATGGAAGCGATTATGTATTTGTAGATCGTTGTTTGCCTCTCAAGCTCTTGCCATTGATTCGCAGTAAAAAGTAGCTTCCCGGAAGCTCCATTAACTCTATCTGTAACAAAATATATGTAAAATGATGGTAATCATGAACAATATGAGTAAAAGGAGTAACTTTAAGTACCTGGATTTGATTTGAAAGAAACCCCAGATGCGAATTGATTGTTTGTATTACTCGGGTTGACGAACAGCTGGCCGCCATTGTTACCATAAAAACGAGCAAAATCACTACAAATTTCAGAACCTTGGTGGTGGTGACGATTCTGGTTTATAAAGCTCGTCTTCTTACAAGGGTAAGCTGGTTCACTGTTCAAACCCAACCCAACATCAAACTCCAATTGCGTCACCGGAGCACCACCGCCACCGACACTGGTTCGATTTTCGTTCCCCATTTTTCAAGAAAATACAAATCCCAGATTCCGATGGTGTTTGTCTGTCGTCCCGAAGAAATCAAAGTGGGTTTTTTTTCAAAAAAAAAGAGAGATTTTAGTTGCTTCCCATGATTCCAACATTCATCCCTTGAAGAAAGCAACAAACACAAAATCCAAATTTGGTCCCCTCTTCTTTATGTCTCTTTCTTGATTTCTTACCCTTTTCAATGAAAACGTGTATCGATACCGTTCTCAATCGTCCTCTTCCATGAAATAAGATAAGAACGTAGTTATGATTTTATATTTTTATTGGTAATATTTTAAAAAAGAAAAATAGCTGCGCATGGGCCAAATTGTGCAGATAAAGTTGGTTTTAATGTTTTGTACCATTCGTAAATTGTAAGTCTATACTCTATATACACATAAAAATAAAAAAAATAAAAAAAAATACCATGTCACGTGTTTTGGGTCTCGTGGCAAATATGTAACGAGCTAACGCATTTGTGGTTTCAATGGTTGTCGGGCTGATTTATGAACCTTCTTTAAAATATTAGTTTTTGGAGAATAATATAAATGACCATTGACTTTGTAAGATAATCAAATTTTAGGATAGACTCTAAGTTGTGGAACATCTTTTTTAGATGATTTTTTGTACAAGGAGTTGTTTTGATACTATAAAGTTGAAACTATCAATGGATTTCGAAATTCATTTTTTTAAATGTTATAGATAATAATTACAAAATTAGGATTTTTTTTTTTTTTTGTTATGTTTTTAGAGTTTGGTAGCTATATTCTCCACCGTTAAATCATCATCTTCGATATCTTGTAATATATTTTTCATAAATATTTTAAATATAAATATATTTATATATCTACTATAAAAGTGCGTTTACATAATATGTTCGGAAGAAATAATATTTTTTACAATACTAATGAATTCCTTATTTATTTATTCCCAGAAAATAATACAAAACTTTGCAATCATCAATATTCATTTTATTTCTTTGTATAAAAATAATATATTATTACAAGATGAAAAGGGATAACGTTAAATACGTAGTCTTCATTTATTATTTAAAAAATTATTGTTATTCTACAATAATTCAAAACCTATGATATGTAAATTATCTAAATTTATATTTTCCTATTACCTTTTTTTTAATCAAACAGCATGGAATATAAATAAAACGATTTCGATATATTACTTAACATAAATTTTTTTATTTTTATCAGACTTTTGTTATTTAAGTGTTTATTATTGAATCTTAAAATAACACCATTATCGGTAAATGCTAGTAAATTGAAGTCGTTTTCAATGGGGTACCAAATACTCAAAGTCTTTATTCCTCTCAGGTATCTGAATATTTGATTGACAACATTCAAGTCAGACACCTTAGGGCAGGCTTGGTATCGAACACACAGACATGTAGAGAACATAATATATGGACGACTCGTTATAAGATAAAGAATTGAACCAATCATGCCACGTTATGAATTTTGATCCATAAAGCATTCAGTTGGATCCGCAGATAACTTGTATCTAAAGGCCATCGGAACCATGGCAATAGCACAACTGCCCATATTGTATTTCTTCAACAACGTTGTTGTGTACTTTTCCTGATGTAAGAAAAGTCTCTATTGCTGTTTGTTTCACTTGCAGACCCAAAAAGATGTTCACTTGTAACACCCGGCTTTTAAAACAAAACACTCCTGAAAAAAAATTTCATTTAAAACCAAGGTTTCAATACATAAAACCATAACAAAGGGGTATATTTTAATAAACACGGGTACAAGTGTATCAAGGAGAGTATAAAATACCATAGTCTCCTTTGAAGCCGGGCTGCTACATACAGCATCTACAAGTCCACTTCCTGAGTCACAGACTTTATCCTTACCCTTATTAAGGTTATGCTAACCTGCAGGGACA
This sequence comes from Cichorium intybus, assembly GCA_023525715.1. Lineage (NCBI taxonomy): Eukaryota > Viridiplantae > Streptophyta > Magnoliopsida > Asterales > Asteraceae > Cichorium > Cichorium intybus. The sequence continues at coordinate 30,878,874 of CM042017.1, read as the reverse complement.
TTTAACAAACAGTATGAGTGTAACACCCGACTTATTAACCAAAAACACCCCAAAAATTTTTCATTTTTCAAACCAAATATTTTACAAATAAAACATAATAAGGGGTATTAGTTAATACAATTCGAGTACAAGAGTATCACGAAGTACAATACATAAAATATTATACATTCTTCAAGCCGGGTATTACTTCAACACTAAGTCCTCAGTCACGGACTTTGTCTTTTCCTTTAGCAGGGTCACGCTCACCTGCAGGGACATATCAAACAAACTGTGAGCTACAAAGCCCAATGAGTAATCAAGCAATCAAATAAGCATATACAAGAGAATAACAACAATTAAACTCTTAAACAATTTCTGTCCCAAAAGTCATGGTCATCACTGACCGCACCGTAATCATAGCCATAAAGGCCGCACCGAATATCATAGCCCGAAGGCCGCACCAAAATCATAGCCCGAAGGCCGCACCAAAATCATAGCTTGAAGGCCGCACCAAAATCATAGCTTGAAGGCCGCACCAAAATCATAGCCCGAAGGCCGCACCAAAATCATAGCCCGAAGGCCGCACCAGTTTAGGTTCAATAACCCAATATCATGGTCCTAAGACCGCACCATTTAATGTCAAAGATAGTAATCCTAGCCAACAAGGCTGCACCAATATATCATACTAGATATAGTCAAGATTACTCACCTGAATGCTTGCTACCACTAGCTTTAATTATTTCTTGCCTTGAAATGGATTCCGCAAGATTTTGTCCTTTTAAACAACCACGTTCAACTCTTGTTGAAGTTCTAGCTAGCACCAATAGTAAATACAACCTCTTCTTCAATAATTCCCTGCACCTACACAACCATATACATATCAAATAGAGGTGAATATCCTATTTTTTTCACCATCAAAGCTTAAAGCTTGCTCTCTTCGGTTAATACTCAAGATCATGAATGTTTTAGAACATCCAAACATGTGCTATACACTCAATTTCAAATAATCACAGGTGGTTCGTCATAACCACTCAAATCCAACCCAAATCAACCGTTCAAAAGAGCTAAAACTGAAAACCTTACCTTCAAGAAGTGAAATACCGAAGATTACTTCAATCCATCAAGTTCTAGCCTTCCAATTTGGTTCTAAGATGATTGGGGAATATTTTCTAGGATTTTGGAGGTTTTTTGTTCGAGAGAAAATACCCAAAATGGCTAAAAAACGCATATAAAAAAGTGAATCTGCGCGTGCTACAGTGCCCGTGTAAAATTTAACACGCTCGTGTAATGCTACAGTGCCCGTGTAAATTGTAACACGCCCGCGTAATGCTACAGTAACCGGAAAACATAAAATTACCGAGAGTTACACGACCCGTGTAATATTTACACGACCCGTGTAAGCATTTTTTTGCGTTTTTCATGCGAAAACATTACCCAAAAGGTATTCTAACCTTCCAAACACATTTAACATCTTATTAAATCATAATTACATTACGATTAACCTAAAAATACTTACCGAAAGTAACGTGGTGTTACAAATTCTTCCCCCTTCAAAAGATTTCGTCCCCGAAATCATACAAAGAGTTGAGGGTATTTCTCCCTCATTTCGCTTTCGGTCTCCCACGTCATGTCGGAACCTCTATGATGTCGCCAAAGCACTTTAACCATGCTGATTTTCTTATTTTGCAGCTGTCTTACCTTTCGGTCTAACACCCTCTCGGGTTGTTCCGGATATCTTAACTTTTCATCTACCTCAATTTTTGCAAGAGGTACATGTTGAGACTTATCAAACAAATTTTTCCTCAAATGGGACACATGAAATACATCATGTATACCATGAAGTTCATTAGGTAACTCCAATCTATACGCCACAGCTCCAACTCTTTGGGATATACGGAAAGGTCCAATGAAGCGAGGACTCAACTTCCCTTTCTTCCCAAAACGAATTAAGCCTTTCCAAGGGGATACTTTGAGCATTACCATGTCTCCTACTTGGAATTCTATCGGTTTCACCCGTTTGTCTGCATACTGTTTCTGTCGATTCTGAGCTATCTTCAAATTTTCTCGTATTAGTTTGATCTTTTCTTCCGTCTGTGCTACTATTTCAGGTCCAGCCAACGGCTTTTCCCCAACTTCAGTCCAGCAGGTCGGAGTACGACACGGTGCTCCATACAAGGCTTCATACGGGGCCATCTGAATGCTGGAATGATAGCTGTTATTGTACGCGAATTCTACTAGAGGCAAATGATCTTCCCAGCTTCCACCGAAGTCTATGACACAAGTCCTCAACATATCTTCCAAAGTCTGGATTGTTCTTTCACTCTGACCATCGGTCTGCGGGTGATATGCGGTACTCATAAGTACTTTTGTACCCAATTGCTTTTGAAGACTCTGCCAAAAATGGGAAGTAAATCTGCTGTCTCGGTCCGACACAATCGATGCTGGTAACCCATGCCGACAAATTACCTCATCAATGTAGATTTTCGCCAATTGATCTACTCTGTACTTTTCTTTATATGGTATGAATTGTGCCGATTTGGTCAATCGATCAACAATCACCCATATAGAATCATAACCTCGCGGTGTCCGCGGCAACTTTGTTACAAAATCCATGGTAATATGATCCCACTTCTTCTCTGGAACCGGCAATGGTTGTATTTCCCCGTACGGTTTCTGATGGTTTGACTTAACTTGCAGACATGTCAAACATCTTTCCACATATCTTCCAATGTCTCTCTTCATTCCAGGCCACCAATACATCGGTTTTAGCGTCCGATACATCTTGGTACTGCCCGGATGAACCGCATATCGGCTATAATGGGCATCTTCTAAAAGCAAATTCCGCGCCTCTCCTTGTTTTGGTACCCATACACGGCCTCTGAAGGTCTTTAATTTCTGTGCATTTTCTTCCAGATGCTTCAAGTATCCAACCATTCGCTCACTTTTAACATGTTCAGGCTTGCACGCCTCTTCCTGTGCCGAACGAATCAATTCTGGTAACCGGCTTACTACACCCATACAGGCGGATGTAATTTTTAAAGGAGCTTCCTTTCGGCTTAAAGCATCTGCCACCACATTCGCCTTGCCGGGGTGGTACAGAATTTCACAGTCAAAGTCTTTCAGTAGATCCATCCACCTTTGATGTCTCATGTTGAGCTCTTTCTAGTCGAATAAGTACTTCAGGCTCTTATGATCAGTGTAAATAACAAACTTTACACCGTATAAATAATGCCTCCACAGCTTCAATGCTAAGATCACCGCAGCTAGTTCCAGATCATGAACTGGATACTTCTTCTCGGCATCTTTTAATTGACGGGACGCATAGGCTATGACCCGACCTTTCTGCATTAGCACACAACCAAGACCAATTCTAGAAGCATCGCTGTAAATCACATACTCTTCTCCGCTTTGTGGTAGAGCTAACACCGGTGCTTCACATAAAGATTGTTTCAACTTCTGAAATGCTTCTTGTTGTTTTTCAGCCCACACAAACTTTTCACCTTTCTTGGTTAACTTGGTCAACGGAGTAGCTATCGAGGAGAAATTCTCGACAAATCTTCTGTAATAGCCTGCCAAACCAAGAAAACTTCGTACTTCAGTGGGACTTCTAGGCGGTTCCCATTTCATCACGGCTTCGACCTTTGCTGGATCTACTTTCACCCCTTCGGCATTGATTACATGACCAAGAAATTGAACTTCCCTTAGCCAGAATTCACACTTGGAGAATTTCGCATACAGCTTTTCTTGGCGAAGCAGCTCTAACATCTGGCGAAGGTGTACCTCATGTTCAGCTTGGCTTCGGGAGTACACCAAGATGTCATCAATAAACACTATCACCGAGGTATCAAGGAACGGACGACACACTCGGTTCATAAGATCCATGAATACGGCTGGAGCATTGGTTAACCCAAAAGGCATCACCAAAAACTCATAATGACCGTATCTCGTTCGAAAAGCTGTCTTCGGAATGTCAGATTCTCTTATCTTCAACTGATGATAACCCGACCTTAGGTCAATCTTGGAAAAGTAAGACGCGCCTTGCAGCTGGTCAAACAAGTCATCTATTCTGGGTAGCGGGTACTTGTTCTTCACTGTAATCTTGTTTAATTCCCGATAGTCAATACACATGCGCATTGACCCATCTTTCTTCTTAACAAACAAGATAGGGGCTCCCCAAGGCGATGTACTCGGTCTGATGAAACCCCTGTCTAACAGTTCTTCCAGTTGCTTACGCAGTTCCACCATCTCTGAAGGTGCTAAACGGTATGGAGCTCGGGCAACAGGTGCAGCTCCTGGAACTAGTTCAATCGTGAACTCAACCTGTCGATCTGGTGGCAACCCTGGAAGTTCGTCTGGAAACACATCTGGGAACTCGTTCACCACATTTACATTCGCTACCCCCACTTTAATCGGTTGAGCCACCGATACATAAGCCAAATAGGACATCCCTCCTTTACTGATACAGCTTCGGGCTTGAGCAAAGGAGATGACTGGCATTCGCAATCGAGGTCGTTCACCCTGAATCTTTATCAAATTCCCATCTGGTGACAGCACTGTGAGGCTTTTGTTCCTACAATCCATGTTGGCATAATTTGTTGCCAACCAATCCATCCCCACAATTACAACAAATTCGTTGGTAGTCATCGACTTCAAATCTATAGGGAAAACGGTCCCGTAGATTTTAAGCTGACAACCTTCCAGATGTTCAGAAACCCAAACATATCGGCCGTCCGCTATAGCCACTTCTAAACTTTCATCCATCGGGGTTAATGGTACATTCAGACGAGGCAATAAGGATTCCGACACAAAACAGTGTGTAGCCCCTGGATCAAATATAACATATACAGGTATGGTATTGAGAGTAAAGATACCTGTAATCACATCTGTCTTCTCACGGGCTTCCTCCACAGTCATCTGGAAAGCTCGCGAGGCTATCGGTCGTCCCCTATTCTTCGGCTCTTCTTTCTTCCCGCCCTGTTCGATCCTGGGTCTATCACTGATCGCTATAGACTTCAACTCGGGACAGTTCAGGCGAAGATGATCCGTAGCTCCACATTGGAAACACCTACGTTCCGCCCGACAGTTGTTAGCATCATGCCCCGGTTTTCCACAATTTCGACAACTTGCGGATGTAGTGTTGACCCGGCAACTCCCAGAGTGCCATTTTCTGCATTTTTCACACCACTTTCTATCGTCTCTTTGACCTTTACCCTTAGAACCGGATTGTTGCGACTTCTTCTGAGGCGTCCAACCTTGGTCTTCCGCCTTTCGTTTTGTTTCCAACACTTTCTTTTCGTCTTCTTGTCGCTTCAATTCTGTTTCTCTTTCTGTGGCTCGATCCACTACTTGCCGAAAAGTAGTTAGTTTCAACAGTTGTACAATTTCTCTAATTCGGGTTGTCAATCCCCGGACATACTTGTCGATCTTTCTCTTTTCAGTGTAGATATGGTGTTCCGCAAACCTAGCTTTCTCCAGAAAGCTAAGAGTATATTCCTGAACAGATCGGGAACCCTGTTCAAGATGCAGGAATTCATCCTCCAACTTCTGAATAGCTACTTCCGAGCAGTATTCTTCATTGAACTTTGTCTTGAATTGCTCCCAAGGTATCGATTGGGATGAATCCAGATCCAGTGATTTATAGTAGGTTTGCCACCAATGTAGTGCACCGCTTGTAAGTTGATTTGTGGCAAATTCAACTTTATCATCATCCGCACATTTGCTTACTCGGAATACCTTCTCAATATGCATGATCCATTCCATGGCTTTGACTGGATCATCTGTCCCCGAGAATTCCTTTGGTTTACAACCAAGGAAGGATTTATACGTACACCCAACTTTCTTTATCGAGGCTTCCCCACCTTGAGTTTCCTTTACTGCCCGGGCACGGCTTTCTCCCTGGCTTTCGTCTTCCGGCTGCCTATCATGAACACTTTTTGCAGCCTCTTCAGTAGGATTCAGATTTACACTTGGATTAGGATTGCCGCTCAGATTGGGATTGCCACTCGGGTTGGGATTATTTATTATCGCAGGCATCATTTGCCTAACCACTTCTTCCACTATTGCTCGAATATCGGTTGGATTTTGTCCCACCGGTTCCCGTGCTGGTGCTCTTCGCCCAACAGAGCCGCGTGACCGAGCTGGGCCACTTCTTGCAGTTCCACGCGAATTCGCACCAGTATGATTGCTTCGTGTATTTCTCATACTTCAAAATTTCAGCAAACCATTAGATTGCATATATAATAATAAACTTATATATATATATATATATATATATATATATATATATATATATATATATATATATATATATATATATATATATATATATATATCTAACAGTCCATTTGTCAGTATTTCTCTCAAGGTTTAAGTCCAGGAATCTAGTCTAAGACACCTAGTTCACTTAAACCACGGCTCTGATACCAACTTGTAACACCCGACTTATTAACCAAAAACACCCCAAAAATTTTTCATTTTTCAAACCAAATATTTTACAAATAAAACATAATAAGGGGTATTAGTTAATACAATTCGAGTACAAGAGTATCACGAAGTACAATACATAAAATATTATACATTCTTCAAGCCGGGTATTACTTCAACACTAAGTCCTCAGTCACGGACTTTGTCTTTTCCTTTAGCAGGGTCACGCTCACCTGCAGGGACATATCAAACAAACTGTGAGCTACAAAGCCCAATGAGTAATCAAGCAATCAAATAAGCATATACAAGAGAATAACAACAATTAAACTCTTAAACAATTTCTGTCCCAAAAGTCATGGTCATCACTGACCGCACCGTAATCATAGCCATAAAGGCCGCACCGAATATCATAGCCCGAATGCCGCACCAAAATCATAGCCCGAAGGCCGCACCAAAATCATAGCCCGAAGGCCGCACCAAAATCATAGCTTGAAGGCCGCACCAAAATCATAGCTTGAAGGCCGAACCAAAATCATAGCCCGAAGGCCGCACCAAAATCATAGCCCGAAGGCCGCACCAGTTTAGGTTCAATAACCCAATATCATGGTCCTAAGACCGCACCATTTAATGTCAAAGATAGTAATCCTAGCCAACAAGGCTGCACCAATATATCATACTAGATATAGTCAAGATTACTCACCTGAATGCTTGCTACCACTAGCTTTAATTATTTCTTGCCTTGAAATGGATTCCGCAAGATTTTGTCCTTTTAAACAACCACGTTCAACTCTTGTTGAAGTTCTAGCTAGCACCAATAGTAAATACAACCTCTTCTTCAATAATTCCCTGCACCTACACAACCATATACATATCAAATAGAGGTGAATATCCTATTTTTTTCACCATCAAAGCTTAAAGCTTGCTCTCTTCGGTTAATACTCAAGATCATGAATGTTTTAGAACATCCAAACATGTGCTATACACTCAATTTCAAATAATCACAGGTGGTTCGTCATAACCACTCAAATCCAACCCAAATCAACCAAATCAACCGTTCAAAAGAGCTAAAACTGAAAACCTTACCTTCAAGAAGTGAAATACCGAAGATTACTTCAATCCATCAAGTTCTAGCCTTCCAATTTGGTTCTAAGATGATTGGGGAATATTTTCTAGGATTTTGGAGGTTTTTTGTTCGAGAGAAAATACCCAAAATGGCTAAAAAACGCATATAAAAAAGTGAATCTGCGCGTGCTACAGTGCCCGTGTAAAATTTAACACGCCCGTGTAATGCTACAGTGCCCGTGTAAATTGTAACACGCCCGCGTAATGCTACAGTAACCGGAAAACATAAAATTACCGAGAGTTACACGACCCGTGTAATATTTACACGACCCGTGTAAGCATTTTTTTGCGTTTTTCATGCGAAAACATTACCCAAAAGGTATTCTAACCTTCCAAACACATTTAACATCTTATTAAATCATAATTACATTACGATTAACCTAAAAATACTTACCGAAAGTAACGTGGTGTTACAATGAGCTACAAAGCTCAGTGAGTAATCGTAACTGCAAATAACATGTATCAAAATACAATAATATAATTGTCTGGATATCGAATCCAGAATCTTAGCCTTACTGGCTGACCGCATATATTCTAGGATTTCACATCCTAATCTGTAGCCTTACAGGCTGAATTATAGTAACCTGTAATTAACAAGCCACGTCAGTTATTTGCACATATAATCATATCTAACCGTTTCTGTCCCATGTTTCTTAGTCACAGTGGACTGCATTATATATCATGGCTATATAAGCCGCACCATAGGTCATAGCTATATAAGCTGCACTGGAACATTCTTAACCTTTAAATCATAGCCCGAAGGCCGCACCAGTTTATCATAGTCCGAAGGCCGCACCAGAATATCATAGCCCGTAGGCCGCACCAGAATATTATAGCCCGTAGGCCGCACCAGAATATCATAGCCGTATAGGCCGCACCGTTTGGATATAACATCCAATTATGGCTCACGGGTTAGCCCGCTGTTGCCTTGGCTCACGGGTTAGCCCGCTGTTGCCTAGACTCACGGGTTAGCCCGCTGTTGTCTATATAAGTTTGGCTCATCAAAATAAACCATGGCTCACGGGTTAGCCCGCTGTTGCCTAGACTCACGGGTTAGCCCGCTGTTGTCTATATATAGGTTCGACTCACAGTGCCGTTCTTGTCTATTAAAGACTCACGGCTTATCTGGTCTTGTCGATATAAGTTCGACTCACAGTTCCGTTCTTGTCTATATTAGACTCACAGCTTATCTGGTCTAGTCGTACCATTAATATTGACTGACTCACAGCTCCGTTCTTGTCTATAATAGACTCACGGCTTATCTGGTATTGTCATGTCAATATATCTTCAAACTTGTCATTTTCGTCCTTCGAAGCTGTTTCAACCTGTAACAGTCTAATCATCATATATCATATATGATATCAGTGAGATTACTCACCTGGATACAAGCTGCATTTAAATCCCGGTTGTTTGTTTCCTTTGCGTGCACCACAACCATTTTGTCCCATACCTATATATTCATTTATATACCAAATGATAATAGGTTAATAATTATCTAAATTGACTCTAATACATAAGAGTCCTGTAGAATACAATTGGGGACTATTTCTAAGCATTTCCGATTAATAACCATCGTTATAAAATTTAATACACTTCCCGAAATACGCGTATTCTACTACAGTACTTTCGGGAGGTCGTATTCGTATTCCGATAATTTTCCATGAAGTTTTACAACATATTGGACCTATGTTTAAAATTTCAGGTCAATCGGATAAGCCTAGCACAAGAATCAAACTTGGAAAATTTACAGAAAACAATTTGGTTTCTGCCCAGGGCTCGAGTCGCGACCGACCCTATGGTCGAGTCGCAAAGACCATTCTCTTCGAGTCGCGAGGACCATGCTGGTCGAGTCGCGAAGGTCATGCCCTTCGAGTCGCGAGGACCATGCTGGTCGAGTCGCGAGAGCTGATCAGCAGGCCAGAAACTCCGATTTTCAAGCTACAAAATCCCAATTTTCTCATTTTAAGCCCTTAATACTCGACTTAATGATTAGGGATTATTCTAGGACCAAAACCTTTGACTAATAACAAGTTTTAAGCCCTTAGAAACACCTTAATCACATCAATTCATGATTTAGGGTTCTTGAGCAACATTTCAAATTCATCAACAATAGCAACCTACTTCCATTTTTCTTGAATTAAGTCTTTTTAGCATGACTTATTGGAAGTATTAAGCTACTTTCAACCACATATCATAACTGAAATTTGCAGATTTCAGTTTCTATCAAACCCATCAAGAATACCTCAAGAACTCGGCTAGAAAATCAAATTACTAACCTTGTTTAACTTAGGAATCACCAATTCCAAGCTATGATTCCAATTCCTTGCTTCAAGCTTCAAAGATTTCCAGGTTTTTTCTCTCAAAAACCCTTCCCGTTGCTGCACAAATGGCCAGTCAAAGAAGAGAGTCAACCTCTCTATTTATACTTCCAAAATTTACAATTTTGGTCCTTAAGTTCCATTTCTTGAACTTTGGCCACAATAATCAAGTTTTATGACATAAAACTTTCAGTCTTTATACATTTGCCACAAACAACAATATTTTTCATTTTTGGTCCTTCACATGGTCAAATGACCAAATTACCCTTTTGCGGTAAAATGACCAAAATCAGTTTTTATAACATTTTAAGTCCAAAACTCAAAATATTATTTCAACTAAATTCTTTTCTGTCCAAAAGACCAATTTACCCTTCCAAGGTAAAATGACCATTTTGCCCTTTTATTATAATTATATAATAAAACATGTCTTGGCGTTACAATTTCCGAGTTCATGTTTATATTAAACTTGCTTATCATTAGTCGGGAGAAGTCAACAACCATAGTTTCATCTGTCGAATCAAATATGATGTCATCAAAGTATATTTGTACACGCATCAAATGCTTTTTATTTGATCGCCATAACATAGTGATTCCACAACTCCTCGCATGAATCTGGAGTCCTCTAAAAATGTGGTTAAAGTGTCATACCAGGTTCTTGGTGCTTGCTTTAGGTTCTTGGTGCTTGCTTTAACACATACACAACTTTCATGAGCCTATATAACAGTGATTCAGATGATCGAGATTTTCAAAACCTGGATGTTGTTGTGAATATACGTCTTCTTTTAGTTTTCCATTGAGGAAGACACTTTTTACATCCATCTGATGTAGTTTGATGTTCTTATGTGTCTCATACGTAAAGAACATGTATATAGCCTCAAGACGTGCGACTGGAGTGAAGTTCTCATCGTAGTTGATGTCTTTTTGTCGCATGTATCCCTTCATAATCCGTCTAGCATTGTTTCTTATGATGATTTTGGACTTGACCACTTTGTTTTGAAAAACCCATTAGGTGCCGATTATAGTCTGACCCTTAGAAGAAGAACCAAAACGCATATGTTGTTCCTCTCGAACTCAACAAGTTCTTTCTATATCGCCTTGATCCAGTCAGAGTGTTCTAGTGCGGCTTGAATCTTCTTCGGTTCCACTAGAGATATGGAGGCAGCAATATGGCATTCATCCTGTATTGATTTGGAGCGAGTCTGTACACCGACATTGAGATTTCCTATGACTTGATTAGGCGAGTGGTCTCTGGTCCAAATATATAACATTGGTGTGATGTGATCAGTAGTAGACGTAGAGAATATGTCTTGAACAACTCCATGTTCCCCCATCAATGTCTTAAATATCCAAAGTTGGCTCCCCCTCAACAAATGAATTGGCATGAGCATTAGAAAAAACCTCTTTAGTAGAAAAACAATTAAGGAGTCTAAGAACAGCAGGAGAAGTACTTTGATTATCTTGTTTGACGATAAAAGGAACAATCGGTTCAGATTGCTCAGTAGGGTTTGGTTCTAAATTTTGCACAGAGGGCAAACAATTGGAGTTACTCTCCCATTCAACATGAGTAGGAAATTTAGTCACATATGATTTGACGGTTATAGGAGGCATGGGCGGACGAGTTTGTTGCGGTGCCTCAACATGAAGAATGATTTCGGAATCAAGAGTAGTCTCTAGACTAAAAAAAGAACTAAAGTTCACATATATAATGATGTTCTGATGGTGCATCACCTGGAGGAATGAAATTCTCCATTGTATGAGAGGTAACATTTTTATCTTTGATTTTGTGGAAAAACTAATCGTTAAACTTTCTGTCAAATTTTATTCGATCACCCTATTACATCAGTTTAGAACTCTGTATGCGACTCCTTTAGTTGAGTAACCCATAAAAATAGCTTTATCGATATTCAGTTGAAATTTGCTCACATGGTCTTTATTATTTTTATAGAGCGCCTACAATCAAGAATATAGAAAATTTTGACATTTTGGTTTCTTATCGTTTAAGCCTTCGTATGGTCTGGATCTCAATCTCTTGTTGATCAGGCTTCAGTTCTATACAAACCAAGATGTTGATATTGCTTTGGCCTAGAAGTGCAGATGCAGATTAGCAAAATTAAGCATGGAACGAGCTGTTTCTATGAGAGTTCTATTTCTTCGTTCGACATCACCGCTTTATTGGAGAATATATATAGCGCATAGAAATTATGCTCGATTCCTTTCTCGATGAAGAAGTGGTCGAGCGGAGCATTGGTAAACTTGGTGCTATTGTCGCTTTTGATTCTACGAACATGCAACTTATTACGAATTTCAACAGCTTTTATAAAATTAGTAATCTCTTGAGCTGTCTGGATTTCTATCAGAGAAAGAATATCTATGTGAAATACGTATAGTCATCGACTATCACAAGGATATATTTATTACTTGAAAGACTTTCCATGATAGACGGTCCATATGCAGAAGTTGTAGGGGCTCACTGATAGAAGATTCAAGAATCTGCGGGTGACATTTCTTGCTCTATTTTCCATACTCATAAGCGGCACAAAGAGTGCTACCGTCAAACTTCAGGAGTTGCATACCTCTAACTAACTCACATTTAACAAAATTGTTAATTTATTTGAAATTTAGATGAGCAGGTCTTTGTTGCCACAATCAACTTACATCAGGAACAACTTTTGATAGAAAACACAAATGTGGCTTCCTATTCGTATATTAAATTCCAAGGGATACATGTTTCTATTTTGTCTTAAAATAATTAAGCATTTATCATAATTGTGTTTATCATCAAACTCCATACAAAACTATGCATCACAAAGCATGCCTACACTTATCAAGTTATGCTTCAACCCAACAACACAAGGGACCTTTCTTATTGTAAATACTCCATTTGTGAGAACTTTATATCCTTTAACAAGTCCACTTGAATAAATTCCCAATGTTACAAAACCTCCTTGTAGATATTACAATCGGCTCGTCATGTGCATGGAGTAATCACTATCAATAAACCATTCACGATCCTACTCCTCCATGCACAATGCCCAAAAAAATTAGAGAGTTAGTTTTGGCACCCAGTGTTGTTTGGGCCACGAGATTTTGATATATATAACTTAACTGAAGATTATGATGCAACATGAGTGACTCTTTCTATAACGTCCCAAATTTCGTAATAAATTTTTCGTTTTAAAAACAACTTAAATACAATAAAATAGTTGCCACATAAAACCCTTCAGTTTAAAACTTAGTATTTGAAAATATAAACGTATTTATCAGACATTTACAAACATTTTCCAGCAGAAGACTTAGCCATTGAAATCCTTAGATGCGGTAAGTTGCGTCGTGCTCCAAGCTCAAGCATGTGTTTACCTGAAAAATAGTTAGGGTAAAAGGTAATCACAAAGCTTAGTGAGTTCCCCAAAAATACCACACGATCCATCACATAAACGTCGTCATCGACTTTCGTCAGCAACCATCGTCATCGGCTTTCGCCGGCAAACATCGTCATCAGCTTTCGCCGACAATCATCGTCATCGGCTTTTACCGGCAAACATCGTCGTCGGCTTTTAGGCCGTTACTGTCGGCCCATAGTCCGACAGTCATCGACTTTCGTCGGCAAACACGTAAAGTACAAATAATCAAATTATTACACAAAGTAATAAAGACTATCTACGCATGTAACATCACCCATAGTATAGTGAGAAGACTCACCTGGTTCGCGACCTCAAGCTAGACAGCACTCCACACGAGTGCCCTTGAATCCTAACAATACGCACTTCCTAACTAGGATAAACTCCACTTGGAACTTCTTAAATCCCAAACATGATAATTCTCTAAGACCGGTATCTAAAACCCTCAAGTTTGACCAAAAGTTAAACTGGTCAAAAAGTCAGCAGTCAACGGTCAAAGTCAACAAAGTCAACAGTCGAGGTTAGCGCTGCTAACTCTTACCCCGCTAACTCCACTGTTCAGCCAAAAATCCATAAAGTGCTTAATCCATTAAGACAGAAGCCACAACTTTCAGGGGTTGTCACCAACAGTCCATTAACTCGTAAAAACGTGAATTCCATCTACCAATCCTTGCCAAACAAGCTCATGGTGACAAATCTAGTTCCAAAATGAAGATTAACAAACTTGAACTTCATCCAAAACCACAATAAGACTAGGCTAAGGTTTTTCTCAAGGATTCAGAAGCTAAAGGAAGAATAACTCATCCCATAGTTCCTAAATCCCACCTCATTCCAAGAAATGGAGTCATCATCGTCTCAAGAAGTTCTTACAAGCATCATAACACCAATTTCACCCAAAATACTCAATGAGACAGAGATTAGAATACTTACAAGGGTCCAAAAACCATGAGCAAATCTGATTTCCTTCACCAAGCAACATTCATAGTACTCTTGCTCCTTCTTCACTCCCAAACATCCTTCAAAACTTCATAGTATGAGCCAAGAACATCAGTGGAGGTTAGAGAGTGTTTCATGGGGTTTTTTCAGGGCTAGAAGTGAAGAAATACAGACCCCAAGTGAGTTATAAACTCAAAAATGACTCAGATCCACGAAAATAGAGAGTTTTCCCGCTCAGAGACAGACATTTAGCGGCGCTAACTTCCATGTTAGCGTCGTTAACCTCGCATACGTCCAACACCTGCATCTTTTTCAGACTGGCTCGCGACTTATACGCGATTCTGCCACATTAGCGAGGCTAACCTTAGGTTAGCGGCGCTAATGTCGTTTTTCCCCATTTCTTATTTTTTTGTTTTCTTATTAATTGCCATCCTCTCGATACTTGGTTCCGGACTTTACACTTTGACTCTTTAAAACTCGGAACTTGACTTTTTAGGATTAGGATCTTACACTCTCGATTCTAGTTTTTGGGATGTTTATGGACTTGGAAGTTTGAGTGACAGAAGCTTTCTCTTATTGAGAATTGGTAGATTCTTTGGGATTTTCTTCATTAGCAAGATAAATACAAAATACAAGTGCCTTTTCATTAATCAAGTACTTAAAATTGTCCAATGGCTTAGAGGACCAAAAAGTTTGGATGTGGACAAACCTAAGTGTTCTTCATCTTAGGAAAATCTTGTAGAACCTCTATTTGTATCTTAATTAGGACATACATTTGGATAGTTGTAACCGGGACAAAATTTTGTATAGGTTGAACTACAATGATGGGCGAGGATTGTTTACTGAAATCCGGTTTAACCACTATATTTTTTTTTGTTCCATAAAAACCATTCATACTTTCAAAAAATTTCATAGTGACCACTATTCATTTTATTTATAACTTTTAGTGATTATTTTTATCGAAATATTATGTGAAAAGTTTCATATCGACATTTGAATGAAATATTGAAACTTCATTGCAACGAAAATTATACATAATGTTGTCTACATGTGAATTTTGTATTCGTAAATGTAGGTTTTCATCGCGTTGTGTATGCATAGGGTGTCAAAGTAAAGCCACTAAATTTTGAATGCGACGGGAGTAATGAGTTTACGAGTTAACGACATATAATTATGACTTTTATTTGTTATAGTGGTCGTAGTGTGATTTTTTAAAAATATAAGTGATTTTTATGAATTTTGTTTATTAGCCTTAATAAATATATACCATATATTTTCAAATGTTCTAAGTTTAAAAAATCTATAACCTAAAATATGAATTATCCGTTCAATTTGCACAGTTGCACTGTATAAAAGATGGGATGAAGTTAAGACAAGAAACGATGTGATGGCTGTTGACTTTTTAGAACAGTGTTAATTGGTTGCCGACGGATGACTAGCTGGTGCAGCCGAAAGCACATCTGACACGAGAAAACGTATGTAAATTAGCAAGTCGTATTTAAAAATTTAATTCCCAAAATGATATTTGACGAAATACTTGATAAATTATTAATAGAAACTTTAAAAAGAACGTACAAGGTACATGTGTGATGTGTCTAGTGATCCAATCTAACAGTGTATATTTTGGGTTAATCGCTAAAATACCTTAGAAAGGATTGATCGTATACAATATCATTAAGCATTTATTTTACGAAAAGAGTTTATTAGATTCATCATTGATTATATTCACTATAAAAGTTGCATTTAAAGTAATATTCATTTTTTTTAGAACGGCAAATCTATCCTACTCCTACTCCTGAATCCACCTATATCTCTAACGAGACTTGAACCCTCAACCTCAAAATGGGAGGACGACGCTTTTACCACTTGACCAATAGGTCATTGGCATTTAAAGAAATATTCTAAGGATTTCTTTTTTCTTCTTCGTGAAATGACATTGTCTTTTTGCAAAATAAACAACATGAGTAGTTAACTATGTAATAAATGATTAAAAGTGACTATTTTATGATACCACCGTCATTTTACTGATCACCCTTTTACCTTTACATTGATGAGACTTACTAATTGCTTTAGGTGTGTTTGATAGTTTTGAATCTGAATAAGTGAGGATCTGATCTGGTTTATCATATTGCTGACTCGGTCAGATGTTTATGACATCGGTTAGATGTGATTTTTAGCATTATCAAATGCCCAGACTCGGACCGAGTCAAACATCAGGTCTGAACGGTCAGACGCAAATTAAACATAGCCTAAATGATTAAAAATAATGCAATTTTAAGTAATAATTTTTATACATTTATTATAAAACAATTATCGAATTTGCCAGGTGTTTTTTTTTCCCTTTTTGAAATGGCTTAGTAATATAATAGTCTCAGTTACAAATATTTTTCTAGAAAACACTCAATTTTTTCACGAAATGAAGATGTTATTTCAATAAAAATGATATTTCACAAAGTTTTTTTTTTGGTTAAATATATAGTTTATTTTGTGATAAATATTGAAAATTTGGTCATTTTGGAATATGACTCGTTTTAATGATTAACAATTATTGTTGTTGCTGTTGTTGAAATCCCACGTATCTTTATTAACTCGACCAACATCACCTTTGAACCTTTGCAACCACTACTAACTGACTCCCTTTCCCCTCCGATGAAACCTTATGCATATTAATCGAAGTATTACACATTGCAACCACAACCAAAACCGATGGTGACATGTGATGAACGAGCCACCAACCTAAATGAGAGCGCATAACCTACTAATGATCAAGAGAAGATAATACATGATTGATGCAATGATAGTGTAATTAGTAAGCCACGACTTTGGAGAAGTATATAGAGACTTGCTCCCTCAAATTACAAAAATGAAAGTTACATTAGCCATCATATTACTATCTTATGAGAATTTCCTCTATTATCTTAACAATGCTACATCTTCAAGGTCTCTTATACTAATAAATATCTTAATATGACTAAACACATTATCATTATCCAAGAGAACAGTGTAATTAGTAAGCCACGACTTTGGAGAAGTATATAGAGACTTGCTCCCTCAAATTACAAAAATGAAAGTTACATTAGCCATCATATTACTATCTTATGAGAATTTCCTCTATTATCTTAACAATGCTACATCTTCAAGGTCTCTTATACTAATAAATATCTTAATATGACTAAACACATTATCATTATCCAAGAGAACACTCCAAAGTTCTACAATAAAAGACATTTGAAGATCACCAGCCAAATGTATCGAGTTCCACATTATTGTAACATCATTAAATTGGGGATATTTTAAAATCTAATTTAAAATACTAAATAAAAAAATTAAATAAATATAAAAAATAAATTTTAGTTAAATAAATCAATATTGATAATTATATATGATTATTTAGGAATAAGCATTGACTTGATATGAAAAGTGGAGGTTGAGACACTAAAATTGTCAAATTGGTAAAACTAGCACTTGCTTAGCTTTACCTTTAGGGTTAGGACCAAGATGACAAATATAATATTTGTTTGGGATTAAGCTGAAGACTAGAAGTGTTAACTAGTTCTTAAATCCAAATGGTGGACATTTTAAAGGAAACAAGACTTGAGGGGTAATAGTTGCCACAAAGTCAACTTTAAGAACATAAGAGACTTGCCTCCTATTTTGGATTTTAGAGTTAGATAGTTTGAGAGTAGAGAAGTGAGACTTGGTGACTTTCATGTATTAAGAGGCTTCTAAGTGAAGGTTGAAGAGAACTGAAGGTTTAAAAGTGAGATTCATCTGGTTTGAGCATTGAAAGGTATAAATCTTCATCCTCTTAATCTTGAGTTCAACCTAGGGTTTGGAGTTGTTCCCTAAATCCAAGGCGGATGTTTCTTTAGGAGTTATTTGTGTGTTTCTAGCTTAGATTTGGTTGCTATGAAAGTAACGTAATATTTCGAACTCCTGTTGAAGATACCAAAGTCGGCCCAAACACATCTAAATAAACAAGTCTAACTTTTCTACTTTTAGAACTTACCCCACCTAAGCAAATGTGACTTTTTTCTGTTTGTCAAGGACACAGGGTTCACAAAAATTTGAATTGATACTCTTCATATTCAGAATCTTACCCTTTGATACCACATTTTCATCCCCTTCTCAATCAAGTATCTGAGTCTCCGATGTCATATAGTAGAAGTCTTTGTATATTTGACTGCAACATTTGCTTATCCCGGTGAAACACTCACTTGCCTTTCTCTAGCGGATATCCTCACCAAGGATCAAGTCGAGTTTTGAACAGAGGAATTCAATGATTAGTTGCTAATTACATGAGTTAAGGCAAATATGTTGTAGATTAAATGTTAATTGAGTTTTAAACCATAGAAAGAATAATTGATAGGGTTTTTGGTAGATAAGTCGGGTTTTGTACCCCTTACATTCGTGTGATGTTGAATTTGACCTAAAAAGGAGATAGAATATGGTTTTGTTGGGGCTGAATCAATTCAAACGTGGGGTCTTACTGCTCGCGAACGACGCAACAAGTCTACCTGTAGTTCGCGACACGTGGAGCTCGCTTCCCCGATAGGTCGTGTAGGACTACAAAGGACGCAACGCGTCCATGTCTATGGCGCGACACATAATTATTTTAGAGAGCTTTTATTTTGCTCTCTTGAAGTGATTTTGGACTAGTAAAGCTATTATGATATCTAACGATTATAAGGTAGTTTATGAAGGTGTAAATGAACCTATATATCAACAAAACATTGACAAAACATTGTTGATATCAACTAAACTAACACTCGGTTATTGGCGTTATAACCTTGCTTGAGTGTCGCTACCGGTAAAAAGGAGCAATTTTCGTCCATAACCATTTGTGGATTGCCAAACTCACAACACTCAGATTATATTTGAAAAGTAACCATCTTTAAATGCCCCCTACCCCACCCCCAAGGTTTATTGTGTTTAACATATACTTGTAGATAGATATCGTTTCATGTGTTTCTTGGTTATACGGAATCTAGTTTTTAGTATTCCAGTAATGTTTGATTCGATCTAATTGTATTAGAAAAACCTTACAACATCTCCATACCATCATATAGAGTCTTTGGTTGTTTATAATATGCTAGTACTCTAAAGGAAGGTACAAACAAATTTCAAGCTAGAGTTTCTCATCTCTTTCTTGGTTATATGTTTCAAAAAATGGCTTACGAATTGAGCGACTTAGACATAAATAAAGCATAAATATCAAGGGATGTCATTTTCATGAGTCCATTTTTCATTTGGTCATTTTAACTCCTCTTTTGAACATCTTCCATGTTCCAAATTACATCGATTTACATCATACATCATTTCCTTCCCCATCTAACACCAATAATGTTTTTTTTTATCATCATCCAGTAAAACTCAAAACTCTCACCACGAGATCATCTAAAAATCATCACCCACCTCAATATCCTCAAGACTATGTTTTGCTCGAGTCCTTCTCGAGGTCCCTTTTAGACCAAAAAAAAAAAAAAAAAAAAAAAAAAAAGATTTAAGTTAAGGCCCGCAACCTGAATCTCAATACTCTTTCATTTACTTTACATAGCTTAAAAGTATGATATTATGCACTCATTGTTGTATATTTAGCCATTAGGGTGGGGGGAGTAGATCCCTCCCATCCCACTGAACCCACACGCCACGTCAGCTTTTCTCTCTCCTCTCACTTCCATTTTCCCCATCTTTCACCAATCTTTCACCAATCTTTCACCCATGGAACCAGTACCCACTGAACCCACTGAACCCACAATGTCACATCATATATTTGATATTTAAATGTTTTAATTAAATGAATAAATTAATTTTAACACTTAATTTAATAATAGAAATAATAATAAAATGCACAAAATTTAAAGAAAATTCAAATTACATTTAATTAAAAAACACACCGGTACAAGAAAATTTGGGGGAACTTCACGGCTCCTGCTTTGTGAGGAACTGTGACGTTTGGATTTACCACGATTTGAATCTATTTTATAAAAAAAGAGTTTTTTATAAAATAGAGGGCAAAGGGTTTTTGAGAGAAAATGAGAGAAGAAAGAAGGGTGAAGGTGTGATTTGTGAAGGAGTGGAGGTGTGGTATTTATAGGGATGAGGGGAATGTAATTTTTTAATTATTAAAATTTTTTTTTTTTTATAAAAATGGCTGGGATCATCGGGTTCACCATCATCCCTCACCCGCCACATTGCCGAAACCGCCGAACCCGCAAGGAGGAGGGGCAGCGGTACCGGAGGTACCGGCGGTACCGCCCCCATCCCCCATCGAGCCCGCTTCGATCTAGTGTTTACTCCGTGCACCCTTACACTCTTTCTTGCATGCATGTTATTACAAAATAATATCCTAGAAAATAAAAAAATTTCATTTTCCAAAATTACATATAACTTAGAAAACTCAAAATTGTTGTTTTCAAAACTTTTCTATTTCCAAATTTTTTCAAAAATACAATCCCTACACACATATAAATATGTGTTATTTTGTATTAGTTTGAAGTAAAAAAAAATAGAAAATGAAAACTTACAGAAAATACACATCTAAACGCGTTTTCTAATTTTCTAAAACGGAAAACGAAAACTCAATTAGATTAACCAAACGCGAAAATGAAAATGAAAACTCCACTCCATTTTTCTGAAAATGAAAAATGGAAAACGGAAAACACTTTTCCGCAACCAAACGCACCCTTAGTTTTTCGTTTTTTCTATGTTCATGATGTTTTGAATGCAGTCAAATCTCATTTATATGTATATAATAGAATTTGCATTCAAAATCACAAACTTAAGTAGGTTTCCGTATTTTTTTGGAAATTCCGGTCCTTAGTGATCATATGAACATAATTTGTAATGATCATCATTCCATCTCAACATTACTCTATGGTTGACATATTCGCCAAATTGCTTTGTGGTATAGCCAACATTAACATGTTCTAACCAAGTTAGGAATTTTCTTACCCGGGGTGTTGAAAATTATAAATTTTAATTTATTTTTCGTTTAAACAAGTTTGTTTGTACCGTAAGTCATTGATGATGAAAACAAGCATGCCTTACACATTCTCACATCAGCACCTCTATTTGCAAACTAATTAAATGAATATACCAAAACTACCCTTTATCTTTTTCTTTCTTTTTATTCTTGTCTTTATACTTAAGGATACATCATACAGATAAGACAATATTAGTATATTACCACTTGACCAAATCATACCAGGCCTTGATTTCAAGTTTAAAGAACTAATAACAAGTGTTGTATTATGAATGGATCAAACAACATAACAAATAGAGACAGACTCCTTAAACTTGGTGCGTATTGATTTACTACTTACAAAACTGTATCACTGTAACGGATACATCATACACAAGAATAGTAATAGAAGAGAAACAGATTTAAACATTTGTATGAATCCTAAACAAACCTGGAAGAACGAAGCAAGATCACAGCTCAAATTCATCTTCAAGTTTCAATTGCTCTGATGCAGCTTCTTCATCATCATCATCAACAGCAAAGTATGGATTATGAGCTTCTGGCTTGAAGTTATATCCAGTGAACACATAGAAAGCAAGAGTTGCCAGCTCAGCAGCCACCACACTAGTCCATAGATACTTATAGGATGTGATGGTTTCCAATGCATAAACCACAACTCTTGTGAAGTAAATGTAGCATATAACCACAACGTAGTACTGTCTAAAGAGGGTTAATTTCATCAGATTAACAGCTGCTTTCCCATCTGTTCTTGCTGCTTCTCTCAAGTTCTTGATTGACCAAACAATGGGGAATAGAACAGCACAACAGCAGACAACATCAACCAAGAGAAAGATCTGCTTCCAAGTCACCCAATCGTTTCCATATGGCCCTGATTCGTCTATCACAACTTGAGCAATGTTGGCGACTACTTGAAGTGGGATGACAATCATCAAAACCTTCTTTTCTTTGTCTTGAAGGTATGGTTTCAAGAACGACCATCCAGTTCCAATTAGGACAATCAATGTGAACAATGTGATTCCTTTCAAAAAGCTGAAGATATAGAACAGAACATCCCATCCATGGGCGCTGCCAGTACGCTTGATGTAGGATTTATCTTCAGCTTCACATACCAAGTTTAATGCTTTCAGGATCACCACAGCAAGCATAAAGAAATGGATTCCATAGACAGTTAGACGCTTTTTGTACAAAAAGTAAACCCAAGCTGCTGCCATTGTAAAGTAAATGAGGGAGAACAAGAAATAAACCCTTGGGAGAATCGTTATTCCAGCAGAGAGGTAATCGCGAGTGTTGGACTTGCCATCGAGATTGTACATAGCAGATCGGACGTCCATGGAGACCTTAAGCTGAGGAAGACAGTTAGCGAAGACAAGAGTGTACTGATCGGCATCCGATTCGAGATAATAGTGATCAAAACCCGTCGCACCTTTCGATAACAAATTCAAATTGTAAACTTCCTTAATAATATTCGATTGCAGCGCACATGCTATCTCGGCGTCTTCGATCTGTTGAAGAACCTGAAGCCATGAATCACGCGTGCAGAGAAAAAAACCTAATTTGGAGAGGTCAGGGTCCGCCGTGGAGAATGATAGCTTCGAGACGTTGAGTTCGAGCCTGCCATTGTGGGTGAAACCGAATTCGTCGAAAGGGATGATTGGTCGGGGGTCCGATCGGATCTCGGAGAAACGAATCTCGGCGGTGGCGATGGAAATGAAGGCGGCGAGGATTAGGAGGAGGAAAGATGATGAAGAATTCGACGCCATTGATCGGAGATCTGAATCGAAATGCTCAGATCTGTGACAGTTCTAGTTGTGCTTTCTTCCTTTTGTTTAATAATCGGAGTTGAAATTGGAATAACGACGGTTTAACAAATATGTATATGTATTATATATATACTAGGTACATTTTAAGAGCCGTGCTCAGCACGGCCCAGGAATGGTTAAATTTTGTCTAAAACTGTATTGATGGTATGGTAAATGGCTTCTGTAAATAGGATCTATTACATATTTAGATAATTTGTGAAAATGTGTTTAATGTAATGTAATTTTTATTATTAAATGTATGATCTATTATATATCCGGTTCAAAAAACAACATATAGTAGGGAACGAATGGGGGAAATGTCGGATGGAAGATGAAAGAGAGAGAATGGAAAGCGGTGGAGTCAGAGTTGGGAACAGAGAAGGGATACGCGTGTGTGGGTTGAAGGGATGTGAAACTTGAATGAGCAGATGGCGTCACATAGGAACATACTGTTGAGAAGGCCGGTTAATGGGCATAAGTTAGGAATTGGTGTGGATACGTTTTCGAATATGCAGCAACGTTTCAACGTGAAGAGGATACCATTTAAAGTCTGTTGCAACGTTTAAACACGGATTACGTGGCATGAAACAAAATATCCTAATGAGTTTTCCAAGGCAGGAGAAAAAACAGGGTTTTAGCAATTTTGTAAAATCACAAAACTACCCTTGATAACCCTGTGTATATAATATTTAGGCATATCAGTTTACCTGTCTAACCTATTTTGATTTTTACCCCTAATAGCAACATGTAAATAACCTGCTATTATGGGTAAAAACTGAAGTACATACTCATATGGGGTAAAAAAAGGCAAAGTTCATTGCTATTTACCATGATTTACCTATTATTTTAGCTTTTCAGACATCTTTGAATATTATTTTTGGTTGATGTATTTGACTTGGTTATAGACATTATTTAGCACAGGATCTAATCTAGGGCAGGGACAGTTGAGGAACAAATATTCCCCTACAACCTGTAGGTAAAAATGGTGCAATAGTGTTAGAGAGAATCATGAAGGAGGAAGGCTTTTGAGGGTGGTACATGTATGCTTTGTGAGTTGTACCCTGACAAAATCGTATTCTTGTTGACTCATGTAATTGTGTATTTATGTATTTGACAGTGGACTTTTGCCTTCACTTGCTGGAATTAGTGATGTTGCTATACAGTCAGCCTATGAGAAGTCCAAGTATTACTTGGGACAAAGGGGTAAATAATAAATACTCCTTTGCAATTCAAATTACACAAATGAATTAAAAAGATTACCCTTTTTGGCAAAGTTATAAGGTCGTCTTATTTGTAATTGAAGGGTAGTTTAGACATTTAAATTATGAGATGGAGTTGATCTTTAATTTGAGTTCATTCAGCCCCTTTTGTTACGTCTTACAGTTTGAGAAGGACTCCATCAGATGTTATTACATTTACAAGCTACAAGATGATTAGTAGATTTTTGCAGGGTATCATCCGCCTCATGAAAACCCATCTAAAACTGACCAGTGACATGATTATGGTCTAGTAGTAGTACAAGAAATGTAGGAGAAGTTGCCAATGATTGAAGACATCAAAGTGCTTTTTATGTTTATCCACGTTTTACTTGCATAAATGGTCAATTGTTCGAATGTGAGAAGTCAAATTAGGAGTTTTAGTTCCAACATGGACTAAACACTTTGCGGACAGTGGGCTCATATGTCAAGCCACATATTTTGGAGTTATAGAGAATAACCTTTTTTTCTTTTTGGAGAAAAGTGTTTTTTCTTTTGAACAATTTTTTAAAGTATATTAATAGTAAATGTACATGTTTTCTTTTTTATATCCCTATTTTGTTATTACGTTGATGCTTAACAGCCCGGTGTTAAAGAGTATTAAATGGAACCCAAAATTTGAAAGATATGTATGAAAAAACGCCTACAAAAAGCCATAATCAAACCCACCTTTATCGTAATACCACTGCAATGAAAAACTAAACATTTTAAACTACAAAAAAAACGTTTGGTAATTTGATCAGTAAGAACTAAACATTTTAAACTACAATTCTGTGAAGTCCCATTTGTACATTGCAAATGCAATTTGCATGTTCCAAATTGGAAATTTCTGATTCTAATCTTACATATATGACTTTATCCTCCAAACGCATGATAGTCAACAAAATCAAACTATAGATTCCAATTTCAGAAGTCCAAGTTCCAAATTGGAACTTCCAATCTCCATGACTCACTAATTCCCTAAACGAATATAAAAAAAATATGTAATATAGTATACAGAGAATATAAAAATAACACGTAAGTTAAGCAAAAACCAGTATTATCAAATAATTCATCCCCAAAAGTCATTCCTTTTCCAAAGTACAAAAATTAGAAATTAAAGGAACCTTAATTTATTAGCAGCGTTGTGAAATTAACACCCAACTACCAAATATGCCAAATGTAATATAATAAATTGAACACATTAAAATGATGGGAGTGGAAATATGATCTTACCATATCCAGTCGAGAGTTGGGTGTGGATCAAACTTATTGCCATAAATGGAGTCGATTGTCACTTATACAAATAACAGGCGCTTCAAATCACATGTGGCGAGGAGATTAAATTCAATGCTAGGTGTACGGATTCAAATGGAGGAGGAAGTGGCGAGGTCTTCAATAACTGAAAGATATTTTTCACAATTTAATTATGTTGCTCTCCAAATTTAAAGAATAAAAGCAGAAACCACGAACTCGAAAACTTTTGACTTAAAGTGCAATTAAATGAAATATGTATATAAAGGGAGATTCGCCTAATGCTTGAAGAAATTCTGCAAAACGATGGCATTCTTAGGGTTCTATAATATAAATAAAAACCCAATTTATTTGTAAATGATTGTTTTTGTTGTTCGATGTGATGACTGCATCATGAACGATGAAGGAGAAAACACTTAGCAAATAGATAGAAAACTGAATTAGGGCTAAACAGAAAGTGAAATTTTGATATGATCATTAAGAAGAAGAAGACCAAAACTGAGAGTCGATTGACCCAATAAAAACGATAAAACGATCAATGGAAGAGGGAAACCTGTAGAGAAGAAATCATCGTCACCCCATCCTCAATCACAAACATTTAGGCAAAGGCTAATCATCGTCCCATCTTCCGACTGAATCTTTCTCAAACAAGCAAGTGGTTTTAGACGATGATAAAAGTCGACGATGTGAGGAATGTATAAATATGAAATTGAATGGATATTCGATGGTGATGGTAAAATTGGAAGATGAAATGTGTGACGACTATTCAGAGAGAAGGAGGCGTTGTGGGGGTATTTAAATGTGACCCGTATGTGTGAAACTGAACGGATACCCGATGATGAGCAGGTACGGTATCGTTCCATATGACAGGGTGACGATCGAATGAGAGATACGTGGTGCGACGAAAAAGGATTTCGAGACCAATAGTGAAAGGAGAAAAAAAAGGTTTTCATATATAATAATGATATTTGGTGTCGGATCTGAGAGCGTCGGTGGTGGGTGTAGCGGCGTGATGCAACGTGCGTGTTGTGAAAGGAAACGTATAAAGAGAGACATTATCATAAAATAGAGGTTAGTTGTTTGAAACTTTTGTCTTACAACCCTTAAAAAGTAATTTAATTAGATTAAGAATACTCGTCACAAATTCATAATCATTAAACAACAAAATTATACTTAACTAGTAAACAAATAAACAACCGCTCTAAATTAAACATGGCTATACATTAAATATATTACTAATCAAACTAATAACTAAAGGATGTGGTTATATATATATATATATATATATATATATATATATATATATATATATATATATATATATATATATATATATATATATATATATATATATATATGTTCCCGTTTCGGTGAGGACTCGTAATATGACACCCCTCGCTAGGGTATTATTATAAAAACATTATTTATCACGTTTTGAATATTAGTTTAAGGTTTAATCATCATTTGCGGAAAATAGGTCCCAAAACATCATTTAAAATCTTAACAAACTTATAGCGAGGTAATGTCATAATTCACGTAACATAACGTGGTCCAAATGGCCACACACTCCGTGGTCTTCTAAATGTCCTCGCCTCATCGCTAGCGTCTATCCTTAACCTGAGTACACATCAAAACAGTTAGGCAATTGAAAATGCCTAGTGAGTTACCCGAGGTTACCTCATTATGAGTGGAAAGGATAACCTTAACACTCGAGACAACCTCCAAAAATAGTTTCTTTACACACTTAAGATTTGTAATAAAACATCATAAGGTTTCCCAAAATAGATAAGCATGCTATGCAAATGCAATGCAACTATCCCAAACCCTCGTCCATCTCATAAAAGTCCATCTCACCTCAATGGCACTCACCTAAGTTCACAAGTAAACGCACGGAGCATAATACTTGATCCCCGTATGAGTTAAACTAAGACTAGTGGCCATCACACTAGCCTCATGAGGGGTAGCAACTCCCTCATGCGGTTCCCTTTTGTCGGGAACAATCACTCATCGCCCTCTTTAGTTGATAAAAGGGTCAAACTCATACTCGCCCTCTTTAATTGAGAGAAGGGTCAAACTCATACTCGCCCTCTTTAATTGATAGAAGGGTCAAACTCGGTCTCAAGGCATCTCATGGTCAATCCCCATCCTATATGCAATGCAATGCACAAAGGAATGCTCAAAACATTTTTCAAATCTACAATAATACTTTTATTTGGAAACATCTTTGAAATGACTCTTTTTATGCCATGTACACATAAGATTTATGCAACAAGTAGCACATAAGAAGTATACATGATAAAAGAATAAATCACACACAAGAGTTTAGAAGAGGGATGTGTACTCCCGGTAACTCACCTTCCTTAAGTTCCAAGAAGATGTCACTCTTTTGCTTCAACCTCAGTTACTCTTCTCCTACAAGATATAACATCCAACATTACTAATAACTCTAAGGCTATTTAACTTCACTATGTAGATGTAAAATATTAGTTAAACATGTCCTAGGGGTTTACTTGATCATTAGAACCAAGATCCCAACCCTTAAAGCTCAAAACCCAACTATTATGGACTGTTCATGCTGACACGGGCCGTGTCTTTTGACACGGGCCGTGTCTTTTGACACGGGCCGTATGAATTAGATCAGTAAGCTCAGACCCATCCACACGGGTCGTGTGACCTGGCACGGGTCGTGTACGGTGCCCAGCTGCCCGATTTTTGGTCATTTTCTCCCAAATCAAGGTCTAACATTTCTCTAAGTTCATAACCATCAAAAAAACATTATTCCAATCCAAAATAATACATCATTAAACCCTATTTAACCATCCAATGTCATCTCCATTGAATTAAATCCATGCTACAATCCCAAATTACTCCATAAGCTTAGATCAAGGAATTCCCAATTCCACTCAAGCAATTGATCAACAATTCAAAGGGTTCCTTCTTCCATTGATTAGAAATCACTAGGAACACACTTAAACTTATCATAGAACACATTTAAGATGCAAGTTGATCCAATCATCTATGTTTCACCCATTGATGGGTTTTTCCCCAAATATTAGGGTTCATGTGAATCAACAAGCATCCCACATGATTCTCCAAGCATAAGACAATCAAATTGTGAAGAGATAATCATTAGAATTCATAAGATACACCTTTGGGATCATAGAAGCCATATCCCCCAACTATGAAACTCGAATGTGAACTTGATCAACCCAATATGGTGGGTTTTCAACATGAATAAGAGATTTCTTACCTTAGATCTTCAAATGATTGATGAAAACTACTTAGATCTTGCTGAGATTAAGTTCCTCCTCTTGAGCTCACTTTGAAATCGTCTCCTCCTCCCTCTCTTCCTTCAAAATCGCCAAATGAAGAGAGTTGGGGTTTTTCCCAACTAAAACCTTAACTTTTCACTTATTGCCATCTAGTCCTTCCAGCTTTTTAATTCTTTCATATTTACACTAAAGTCCCTCCCCACGAATACAAATGTTCTAGTGTTGCAATTTAATCCTCCTTCTAGAACATCTCATATGGTAAAATTCCATTTTACCCTTATTTAGTTATTCTAGACTAGATACCGCTTAAAAATACACATTTCAATTTAATTTGCTATGAGTTAATTATTATAATTATTAAATTCATTATTTTTATTTATTAAATTATTATGGTTATGTAAATTTATTCTTATCTTTAATCCTTAAACTTTTAGCCCCAATTTCAGGATGTTACACGTAAGTACACTTTAAAAAAATTGAAAAAAAAATATAAAAAAAATACAAATCATAAAATCAAGAATAGTACTATATCATTATAAAAAAAATTAGAAAAAAAATTTGGATCATTGAAAAACAGTAATGATCCAAATTTTTTTTTATTTTGTGGATCATTGTTTCATTATAAAAAAAATAATGATCCAAAAGGCTTTTTTCAAATTTTTTTTCTCCAATATAGTACTATTGATCCATTTTATTATTTATATTTATATATTTTTTTCAATTTTTTTAAGGTGTCATCACGAGTCCTCACTTTAAGAAAAGTCCTCACCCGATCGGTTATATATATATATATATATATATATATACACACACACACCACATCAAACTAAACGAAATGAGGGCATTGATGCCGTCGACATCCGAGGTGGATGAGCATGCCGCCGGCATGCACCATACCGTGATGGCGGCATGGGTTATCGACATTGGCTCAACGGTGGCAGGATGCAGCTGAAAGTTGGGCGGCATAGACAAATAAAAAAAATTATATACTCCAACGTTCATTTCAACGGCTATATGCCAAAAATTAAAAAAAAAATCAAATCACCCACAACAATAACGGCTAGTGGCTAAAAAAAATCAAAAAAAATATTTTCAAACTATAAATACACACACAACCCACAACAAAATATACATCAAACCCATATCAAAAACATCAAAAAATTTTCAGTTTTATACTCTCAAAAACATGTCAGATGATTGGATCGTTAGCGTTGGGATGGCGGTACTGCACGGGATGGAAAGGGTTATCGACATACTAGAAGAACAACAAGAGGAGGACGATGCCGTTCAAAGTGCAAATCCGCGTACGTGAGTCAGAATATTTAGAGACCGAGCCGCAGCCCACACCCTTCTCATGCGTCATGATTTTGACGAAAATTGTGTTTACCCACGGTACAATTTTCGTCGACGGTTTCGAATGGAGCGGCATTTATTTCTACATATTCTGACCGATGTGATGAATATGTCCGTCTATTTCCAACAACGACCCGATGCTGCCGATTCGGAAGGTTTTAGCGCTATACAAAAAGCTGCAGTTGCCGTACGTCAACTAGCTTACGGTGGTGTGTTGGACTCATGTGATGAATATTTCCAAATGTCCGAAAGGACCGCATGTGAAAGCCTCAAGGAGTTTTGTAGGTGTGTCGTTGATATATACGGTCCACGGTACTTGCACAAGCTTACATTCAACGACGTGCAGACCATTTACGCTCATCACCCACATCTTCATGACTTTACCAGCATGCTTGGGAGTTTAGATTGTATGCATTGGGAATGGGGTGGTTGCCCCAATGCATGGCATGGGAAATATATGCGGGGTGATAAATGCCACCCGACCGTCATACTCGAAGCTGTCGCGTCACAAGATCTTTGGTTTTGGCATGCGTACTTTGGTTCCCCGGGTTCCAACAATGATATCAAGGTTTATCAAATGTCACCGTTATTCAACAATGTTTGCAACGAATCGGCTCTTTATTGTCCGTTTCAAGTCAACGGAACCACATACAAGTATAGGTATTACCTAGTTGATGGTATATACCCTGAGCATGACGTTCTTGTCAAGCCTAAATTATGTCCCGTTAATCCAAAACGCGTAAAATATAAAGCCGCACAAGAAAGGGCTAGGAAGGATATCGAAAGAGCATTTGGAGTGCTCAAGAAGCGGTGGCACATACTAGCAAAGCTGGCACGACTCCGTGATAAAGACAAACTCGCATCTATTTATGTATACGTGTATTATTTTACACAACATGATTTTAGAGGACGAGGGAAGGGCTATATGCAAGTATGTGGAAAACGAGCACGTCGCAGCATCCACCAGCGAGCCACCAATAGTTCCTGGTTCTCCGGAGTACGTCGCAATAAGACGGGAGCTACGAGATGTTGGCAAACATCACGAGCTACGTGCCGATTTGGTGGAACATCTAGTGGATCTTAATGTGCCTCCGGTGGACGATACGGAGGATTTTTTCGATTAAGGACGATGTTTTTTTTAATTTTATGGTTAGTCGTTTTTTGTGTGTGTGGAAGGCTATAGAACCGTACGTGGACAGAGACCCGCATATGTGAGAAACCCGCACTAAAAACCCCAAGTGGGGCGGTGTACCCGTACGGGGTTTTTTGCCCACGCCGGACACCGCACACCACTAGATGGCTGTACCTCTCAGTCTAATATTGTAGGAAAAGATTAAATCAGTTCACTGATTTCTAAAGTATAATGTCTATTTTTGCTCATAAATCACATGTGTCCATCTATATTCGACAATAGGTATCCATCTTAATATTATAAAGGTAGACTCGTCATTGACGTCACCATCCATCATACTCTATCACCGTAGCATCATTTTTATATCACACTTCTCATGAGGCGATGTTAATCTCTACCATGTTATAAAAAAGAAAAAAAATACAAAAAGAAAGAAGAGAGGAGTCAGATATGGTGGTTTGTGATGCGGTCAAGCAGGCCCACACCGCATAAACTCCATACAAAGAGAGGATGCATGGCTGGTCCAAGCAAATTTGAGACCGAGAGCATGATTAAAGAAATGGCCCCTTAGGTCATGGGTTGTATAGAGCTTACTTCACGTGACTTTCATATATTTAGAATAAATGTCATAAAAACACAACCTATTATGGAAATATTAATGAAATAAATCTTTGTATTAACTTCGTAACTCTTAAAAACCTCCCATACTTATTCTTAACTCTTAAAAACCTCTAAATATTTATTATATTTATTCTTAACTATTAAAAACCTCCAAATATTTATTCTTTGTGTTAACTTCTTAACTCTTAAAAACCTCTCAATATTTATATTTGTTAATATGTTTCTTTTTTACAAATAAACCAAGTAAACATACTTAATTGGTTTAGACGTTGCTTGAAATGAAAGAAGGAGGTAAAGTCATGGAGTGAGATATTTTAAAGTTTTAAAAAATGTTTCTATACTTGGTCAAATTTTGAAAAATGTGAAAGGTTTGCATACGGGAAAAGGTTTCACAAATGTTTGAAAACGAAACTATTTATTGAGCCAAACATTGCTAAGTCAAACAAACAACAAGTTTTTGTGAAGATCTTACTACATTTTCTTTTTAAATTTAAAACGTTCCTAGAAAAAGTCTATGATTAATCCGTCAACCTCAAAAGCACCTTTACATTATTATTCTTATTTGATTACTAATAATATAGGAGAAACTTTGTTGTTATCAATATTAATGGATATTACCTTAAAACATACATACAAGAATCAAACATGGGTCCATTAGTTTAACTAAATTGAAAGGGAGGTGTCTCTACCGACTCACCCAATGCCAACTTGTTTGATATTTTCAAAATGAAAGCTCTATAATATATACTTAACAAAAGTAATATATACTTAACAAAAGTAATTTTGGGGACCCAACTGTCATGAGGTCCAAGGTGGTCGTCCAGCTTGTTCATATCTCGTCGGACCTGGAAAAGTAGTGCATGTAGTTAATATGATTATATATGACTGATTAGACATATATATATATATATATATATATATATATATATATATATATATATATATATATATATATATATATATATATATATATATATATATATATATATATATATATATATATATATTACCTGAAACTGATAGGGGTATGTTTAATGGCATTTCATTTTAATTTTAACAAAATCATACAAAATTTAAGGGATGAACAAAACCGAACCAAAAACCAAAAAAAAAAAGAAACCGAGAACCAAGACCGAAAAAATGAAACCGAACATAAAACCGAAGGTTTGAGTTTTCTATTTTCAAAACCGAAAGTTATGGTTCGATTTCAGGAATCAAAAAACCGAATCAATTTGTTATTTACATGTTTTTTCGGCGAAACAACAAAATAAATCAATAGATGATTCAAAGATAACATGATTCACAAAAAAATTCTCGAAAAAACAACTCGATGATTTATTTTTACGATAATTTTGTTGTTATTCACTAAAATTGTCCGTAACGTGAATAAAAATTTGATTTACTAAAAATGATTCATCAATATGTTTTTTCATGAATTTTTTTCTATGAATCATGTTATTTTTTATTCATCTAGTGATTTATTTTGGTAGTTCGTCAAAAAACCAAGTAAATAAAAAAACTTCTTACATTCTTATCATAATTACTTCTTATTTGATCCTTATATATATATATATATATATATATATATATATATATATATATATATATATATATATATATATATATATGTATATATATATATATATATATATATATATATATATATATATATATATATATGTGTGTGTGTGTGTGTGTGTAAATTAAGCATATCAAGCAGCTTGGCTTAACGGTTAAGATTGTGGACGTTGGAGGCAGAGGTATTAACTTCGAATCTTGTCCAAGACTTTTCCATTTTCTTTTGTCAACATATACATATATCCAGCTTCCCACATCAAAGCTTGAACAAAAGTCAGGACCATATCGTCTTCTATGTAATGGAGTGCCTTCACGTTGCCCATTTTAACTCTCAACTTAGAGGAGTCCCATATCGAAAATGTGAAGAAATATTGGGTCTCCTTCTCCTTTATATAAATGTTTCTCAAGCATTATAGAGATTTAACCAAGTTCATGGTTCTTAGGTTTTAACCCGAACCGAACTGGCAAAAAACCAAAAACTGAGTCCCCGAACCGATCAGTTTGGTTTTAGATATTTAAGAACCGATGTTATTCGGTTTGTGTTTGATTTTATGTCAAAATAGACCAAAACCAATCATTTCTCATCTCTACCAAATTATTTCTAAGTTGAGTTAGTTGGAAATTAATAACATAATACGATACTAGATAATTGCAAAATATATTAGTTAAAAATTAGCCATATATATTTGTAAAGAATTAAAATAATTATTAAATATTTTAAGTTTTTGACTAATATACTCTATAAATGATAAAATATTATTATATAAAATAGAAAATGTTGAAACAAGTTTAGAAGCTCAAATTGTTTTTTATCAAATGATATAAGAAAGACACTTCTGACATGGAAAATGACACAAACCCCCTAAAGATTACAAGTTCTTTTAGTAATTTTACCCCAACATTATATTTTTATGTGTAAAAGTCTAAACATTAAAAAATCACTAGAAAGGGAAGATGATCTCCCCACACCACACATTCTACATAGAAGGTTAAAGCTTTTACCACTAAGCTGTATCCATTTTTGTATAGAGATTGATGCACTTTGTATATAATATATAAAATTCTGGAAGCATTTAAATTCCAATATTATGGATATGATCACCTCAATAGTCGACCTCCAAGACATGAAGTCAAATTTATTTTAAGATATTATTGTTTCACACATTAATCTAGCCTCTAACACCCGGTCGCTCATAGCTTCATGGTATAAATAAGTAGTTTTAGCTTTAGGCATCTCCATTTCTCTTATATATCATAATCACAAAACTAAATCTCCACTTACGTGACACAAGAAATATTGTAGGATTGATTATTAAACTCTATGAGTAACTATGTTGAACATGTGTTGGTAGTGTGTGAGGATATTTACTACTAGAAAAAGAGTATTTAATGGCTTGCATTTCGTGTTATTAAAGGGTACAAATGACACACAAATGTCTGTCATTGAAGCCCTATTATAAATGAAAGATGGCACACATTTGTGTATCATAAATCTAGGACATACAATTATGACGTAGGTTTACTATTGATCATTTGTATGTCGTAAATTTTTAACATTTTTATTAAATTCTTAACAGACTTTTGTATGTCATGATTTATGAACATTTTTATAAGATATATACTTTTTCTAAATTTACCAATATTCAAATTAATCACACATTTAATGTCTCGTAATGCATAATAATATATCATACACAAAAACCACAATACATAACACAAAATATAGCAACTCATAACTCATAACTTAACCAAATCAAGCGCACCTTGGAAAAAATAGGAATTTTGTTCAATACACATATCAAAAAAGTCGAAAGATACAAATATGAACAAGCTACCAAACTAAACCAAACAATGGTGTATGATCAACTGTAAGTGCACATGAAATTTTATGGCAAAATAAAGAGGGGAAAACCAATAAGTAAGCGGTTTGACTTTTTTCAAGCTCTGAAGAACGTTCTGTAACTGCCTCATTTTTCCATATCCAGAACAGGAAAAAGATCTATAGTAACGTCTCCTTGTTTATAATCATCCATGAGATCCTTTCCTGTAGCAGCCTAGTTGGTTTTGCTAATTTTATTCGAGTATATATAACAACACAACATCAGATGAGCAAACCACAACATGGGAACATACCCAGCCAAAAGAATGATATAAGGTCTTTAATTTTGTGTTGGCATTAATTTAGGATCTTTACAACAATACATATCACCTTAATTAACAATGAAGGTATGTTTCTATTTCTTGTTATTTAACAATGAATGTATGTTTCTATTTTGTGTTGGCATTAATTTAGGCTCTTTAATGTATGTTTATGTACCTGATTGACATGTTCCTTCAATAATCTGCACTATATTACAATTGTTGTCTATTTTAGCCATGTTGGTGTTTCCTTGAAGACTACATGCAAATTAGAAGGAAATGTTAAGCCAATTGAGTTAGCTAGAAGTAACAAAACCCCCGCCTTTGCAAACCTAAAGAAACTCCTTATTGACAGATATGGTTAGAAAGGGGTATTCAATGGACTTTAGAGTGGGAAAAAAATTGCAACTTATTTTTCCCACCCAAAAGTGGGACAGAGACTCGCTTTCGCATGTGTGTTCCCAGATAGACAAAACTGAAACTTATTATCTGTTTGGAATCGGTGTTGTGAGAGATAGAAATAAGGGAAGATGATGTAGGACACCAACTATGAAATCTTCACCAAAATATGAATGATGGTGATGAAGGTGCTGTTAAGACTCCCATAGATCTCTAAAAGTAAAAAATACGCTTATAAAATCATCTTTCATTTCCTTCATTCCTCAAGTTGAAAACTTGTTTGTCATGAAAGATTATAAAACGATAAGTCTGATCAGAGTGCCATACAAAATTATTTCAAAGCTATTGAAAAAAAGATTGGTGCATGTTGTGGGAAGCGTGATCGACATCGAGCAGTCTATTTTTTCAAAGGTGTCAAATTCTTGAAAAATTGTTGATGGTTAATGAAATAGTGTGGTAATATAAGAAGAAAACGAAAACCCTCATGATATTTAAGGTTGTTTTTGATAAAACATATTCTTATTTGAGTTGGAATTACTTAGGGCATATTCTAACCTTTATGATTTTGGTTTGAGTTGGTTGGGTTGTGTAAAATCTTGCCTTAACTCATCTCGGACTTCAAATTTGGTGAATGGAAGTCCAACTTTGATGTTCTTAATGTTTTCTATTTTGCTATTGGTTTGAGAATTAATCTCCATAAGTCGAATCTTTATGGTGTTGGGGTAAATTTGGTAGAAGTTGAGCACTAATTTACTCTTTACGTACTTTGATGTTCTTATTGGTAAATATTATGTACTATGTGGAGGGTTGGAAAGCGATCATTGATAGACTCAAGAATCGAAGCGGAAGGTTAAGATGCTTTTGATTGGAGGTTGATTTGTATTGTTGAAGTCGGTTTTCGGTAGCCTCAATATTTATTTTTAGAGTAAATTACAGTTTTGGTCCCTGTGGTTTGTCAAACCTTTCAGATTGGTCCCAAGTATTGGAAAATCACGTTGTTGTCACATATTAGATGTAAAAACGAACGAGGGTTTTAATGTTTGTTTCTAATACAATTATTGCTACTTAAGAATCAAAATTAATATAACATAATTAGATAATAATCCAACTAAAGAAAGAGATAATGAATTTTCATATTTTCAACAATAAACCTCAGTGAAATTTAATAGTAATTAAGAGTAACTTAGAATGTGCATGAGCTGTTGTTTTAAAACAAAGGTTGAATTTTAGAAATAATTTAGATATCCCCTTTTCAATAATCAAATAGGGGGTGTTTGAGTTGTTTTAGAAAAAGTTGAATTTTAGAAATAATTTAGATCTTCCTTTTTCAATAATCAAATAGAGGTGTTTGGGATTGCTTATTTACCTTAATAAGTATTTTTGGTCAAAAGTCTTTATTAACTTATACCTTTTCAAAAAGTAGTTTTTAGAAAAATGTTTAGATTAACTTATGTGATGGTAAGAAGTTAAAAGTTGATATGTTGTTTTCAGAAAAGTGTCTGGGTAAAAAAATAAGGGTATTTATATCTAAAAGAACTTCTAGCTTTTCCAAAAGTCAATAAGTTACACATTCTTTACTTCTAACTTATTGACTTATCAAGAGTTTCAAAAATAATGTTTTTTATTTGTTTCCCAAATATTTTTTTTTAACTTATTGACTTTTCAAAAAGCTAATAAGTTAATAAGTTAATTTCCACCACAATCTCAAACACCAATAAAAATTATTTAGAATGTGTATGAGCCGTTGTTTTAAAAAAAAATTGACTTTAGAAATAATTTAGATCTCCCTTTTTGATATTAGTTTAATAATGACATTACAATAACGAAACAAACGTATTACATAGAGACGTTGGGCAAACGGGCAACAAGCTGCGCCGCTAGCCCTTTTTGAATGGCAAAGCTGATACGCTTAAAAACAAAATCCAAAGATCTAAGGGACATGATGGTACTCTGCATAACCCGTTGAACTCTGTTGAGAAGCTCCACAGCTTCAGGTGCGAGAAAACCAAAGGTATCAAAAGCGAAAGGGATAAACACATGTTGATTTTCACGACATGCCTTATCGTGTTTATCCACTTTGCATGCAGCTGCTTTCAAAGCCGCTTGCCTCCCTGTGAAACCTCCACTCCTCAAGTTCACAAGAGGGGAAACCCCGGTAAGGTCCACACATGCATGTTTACCTCCCATCCATCCGAAGACTAAAATGTCAGCAGGCCTGAGAGTAGATCTCCCGTCTGAAGGGTCAGTCAAAAAGTTAACAGGAGCTTCTTTACGTACCGAAACCCCGGCACGTCGGCAGACGTCAAAAAGAACATCCCTAACCGTATCATGACGGTATTTGAAACCCGGGAGCTCCCGACAATGAACAGCATGAACCCCAAAAGAGTCCAAGCACGCCTTGCGACAAACCGGACATATCTCGTCGCTCGGAAAAAGAGGAATCATAAGGCGGTACCGTAGAATAGCGCGATATTTCAATCATCATATTTCTTTTACAAGTTTTTACTAAAACAAGTATTTTGGTGCTAAATAATCAGAACCAATATATATATTCATTAGTTTCTATCACAAATCTAATTTTACATTTTTCTCTAAATAGTCATATTTCAATAATCATATTTTTTTTTATCGATAGAAATAAATCAAACTGATCTATGCACTTAAATTATATTCCGTTTTAACGAATCTAAACACATGCCAAACAATCTTAAATTCATCCAACGTGTACGAGGTTTCTACAATCTAAAATCTATCATTCACTTAAAAAAAATCGACCATACGATCATAGTTTTAAAATTATATTTAATAATATTAATAACTCATATAACCCAAAAATAATGGTTGACAAATTAATCCAACTCCATATAACCCATTACATATTTAGCCCAAATCCATCACGTGACCTTTTATTTCCACCTATTTACGGATTTACTCATAATATATGATAACAACCCTTTTATTTCACTTCACCTTTAGAAATTGTAGCTACAATTTAAAAAAAAATGGGGTGTTACCCCAAAAATCAAGAAAAATGTATAACTGTGTCGATATATATAATTGTATCACACTTGTAATTTGGGGCAAATGCTGGAGTTGGGGTTCGCTACAGAACCTGCATATACACACAAAAATAAATAAATCAAATTAAACCACTCGTAACAAGAGTTACAGTCTATTAAAATCTTTTTGTTATGTGAATAAAAAGTCGAAACTATTCGACTGTTTAATGGTTATCGACTTATTTCAAAACTTGAACGGTTAATTTCATAAAAGTCATTTCATTTTCAATATTTTACTCAAAAAGCCATTTATTATTATTTTTAAAAACCATTGACATTTTGAAAATGTTGCAACTTAGCCACTGCAAATTAATTTTTTTTTTTTTTTTTTGCAATTTAGTAATTCTTCAGGGTCCATATCTGCAACTGGAAGGTTTTTCACTTGATCGGAGTCACTACTAATAATCTTCTCAGGAGTAAAAGCCACTATTTTAGCATGTGTTCAATATAAACAGTAGTATTCAGTTGATAATTAAATTAAATAAAACTATCGATGCAAAGAAAAATATATTTCTATTTATACATTTAGTTTATTTCTTGTTATTTCATGTTAAAACAGTCCAAATCAGTAGATTTCTGAAACAATATTTTTCTAAGAAAATAAATACAGCAATGGCTTTATGAAAAAAAAAAAAATGAAAATATAATGGCGTGAAATTTTCCCAAACTATAATTTTAAACATACACATGGACCACTTCGGTTGATCTGGTCCAAATCAGATCAAACCGGTCCAGGCTAGACCAGTCTTGTCCATGTTCACTTCTAAGAGAAAGTAAACTTACACACTTCGGCAAAACATGGTTGTTTAGATACCGGATCCTCTTCAAATGGTGGTGGAGGTTGACCGTACACCATTTCGCAACTCATATCTTCAAAATCTTCAAAAAAAAAAAAAAAAAAAGAATGTGGTTAATGAATATCTTTTATAAATATAAGGATTTACAATATTTAAAATTTCGGCGTTGGATGTGGAGAAAGTACTTGGAATCATGGTCAATGGAAGACCGAACTCGTTCGTGAAGAAATCTTGTGTAGGAATTTTACACATATTCACACACATTCCTACACACCCGCTATTCTCCAAGTACCTACATTTTTTTATAAGAACCCCGCTCCTTTGCTTTACCCCGTTCACTTCCACTTCTATAACCTATAACATGAAAACAATACTGTTTCTTTTTTACTTAATACAGACATAATTTAATCTGGTAAGCTATATATGAGTGACCATTTACACTTTTCTCTTATTTACTTTTTTCTTTCCGTTTTCCCAAGTAGGTTGTCATTTTTTCAAATATTTTTAAAATATTATTTATCTAGACAACACTTTATCCAAACAGTAATGTACCTCAGAAGGACCGACTAACCAATGGAAGAAAGGCACTGTCAGGGCCGCATTGAACTCCGCAGCCCATTTTGTGGGTGGAAACAATTTCTTGAACTGCCATCAGTAAAAAATGTATACACATTAGTAAGGCTTCGATGCAAGAAATAGCAACGTACTTTCATTGACTTGTTTATTAATTATTATAGCATTGTACTTTCAACGTTTTCTTTCTTATGGCATTTTTCAAAAAACCATCCAATTATAACAACAAACAACAAAAATTGCTTTATATATTTAGATGACATTGCTATAACTAAATATATTTTTCATAGTAACATTTTATAACAGAAAACAACGAAAATCGTAAGCTATAATATACAACTAAATGAAAGGACATTGATTATTTTGCATTTAACCATATTATAGCAACAAAACTTTGTCTCTATTTGGATGAAAGTGACACTACTATAATTAGATATATTTTTCAAAGTACAATAAAGTAGATGTTATAATAAACAAATTAACAAAAGTAGGTTGCTATTAAATAAAAAGGTGTACCTGCTCAGGTGCACCAGGAGGAAGCATGGACATGAGTACCTCCCTAACAACTTCCTGCTGCTGTAGACGATTCCTCCCTTGCATTACTCTTCTAGAAACATCCACAAAGCTATCATAATCGTAATCAAACAATCCCTTTTTTTTACCCTCCGTTTCTTTACTCCCTTTGCCGGAAAACTTCTCCATTTTCCGGGCAAACAAGCTCATAAACACCTTCTCAAAAACCCCGTCATTGTACTTTGTCTTCTGCCCCATCGGCGCCGGTTGTCCTGACGGCTCCGCTATCCCACACCGGATGAAACTGCCGCCGCCGCGGTGGTGGTGGAGGTGGGGTTTTATGGTCGGACATCGGTGGAGATTAGTTTTCGGAAATTGAAGAACTTGGTAGCTTAAAACCACCATGAATTCGGAAATGTTTGGTATGTAAAATGGAAACAAGAAAGGATTAAACTGAAGTCGAAGTACATGGTGTTGTGATTTGTGAAAGCTGGTGTTAATTTTGGCCACATATGTCGTTCACATGGTTATCCTTTTTTTTCTAGTTTGAATTACGAAAATGCCCCTAGGTTCAATTTGTGTCTCAAAAGACATCACGTCAATGTGGTACTTTATGGAGTGAGATTTGCCACATGTACATTTGAAAAAACCCGTCGGTTATTTTGCTAAATTAGGTTGAAATTAGTAAAAATAAAAGTAAATGGCAGTTTATACAAACTAATGCAATGGTAGACATAAATTAGGGTTTAGGATCTTGCTTATTTGGTAGCTCTGACTTGATTTGTAAAAATTATTCTTCAGGGTAATTTTTAAAAAATGCATTTTATAAAGTTTCATTTAAAAACTATTTTATTTTCTTTCAATTAGGTCACTAAGTTTTCAATTGTTCTAAATTAAGTTACTTTGTTTTCAGTTTTGTTAAATGTTGACCATTTGACCGGTTAACCCGATTGCTAGCTGACGTGTATGGTGACATGTCAATCATTGATGATGTGATTTTGACATGACATGCTGACGTTGCATGTAGATGTCAAAACTGAAACATAATGACTTGATTAATTTTTTTTTGAAAACTTAGTGACTTAATTGAAAAAAAATATTATAGTGTCATAATTGAAATTTCTGAAACCTAAGTATCTTTTTTGAAATTTTTCCAAAAACATAATTAGAAACGTTTCAAAATATTTATATGATAAGAAGTAAAAAAAATAAATAAAATATGAATAAGGAGCTGTTTTGTCGAAATAGTGAGATAGATGTTATAATTGAAATATTTATAATATCCAAAGGGTTAGAGCATAATTAAGTAGACATTTATACCAAGATTATTGAAAAGAATTAATTTACGAGACTAGCGAAACTTCAGGGGAGTAAAATAGAAATTTCATAAATCAATAATAAAAGCATGAATGTCTTCAAAAGTTGTCTCGCTCGAATAACAATTGAAGTTGCAAACTTTCATTGCCTTATTTTCGGTTCATTACGGTCAAAACTCATACGACCTGAGTTAACATTATTCATACACACACACACAACACATTGTATGTATTAGAGGCTCCCAGTAGCTATGACCTTCATGAGAATACATTTTCCACACAAACAAAACTACCCATCGTGTAACTCTTATCTTCTTGATCCCGAATAGTTCACTCAATAGATAGTCAGACTAACCTCGCAACCTCACACACTATCTTTTCTATATGAATGCAAATAACACACCACCAAAGCTAATGGGACAGCAGCCCAACGTTATTGGGAACTCGTTGGAAAGTACATAGGAAACTCATCCTGGAATCTCTTCTAACAGTGACTCTCGAACGGGCTTGTCAATCCCACCCTCTCGATATGTTACCTTTTTTCGCTCTTGTGTCTCTCTCGTCTCCATATCTATATGTATTATTTACA
This sequence comes from Cichorium intybus, assembly GCA_023525715.1. NCBI lineage: Eukaryota > Viridiplantae > Streptophyta > Magnoliopsida > Asterales > Asteraceae > Cichorium > Cichorium intybus. Next base: position 30,836,084 of record CM042017.1, on the reverse strand, counting down.
CCGAAACATCATGCCTCGAGAACGTCAATTTGCGATGGGACTTTAGCCATTCCCGTTATTTTGCTATTGACATCAACACGACTTGTCGAGACATCTATGGAGAATCAGTGATGTCTCGTCGGTGTTGGACACCACCATGAATATTCATTCCTCTCTACTATCAAGTTCTCTCACTCTTTTTCTACTTATGGAAGGCATTTTGTCGTGCCTCTCAGGTTTTTCATGAAGTAATCAAGGTCGGGCAAAAGAATGCACGATTATGAATAGATTTCCTCAATACATCCATATCACATGCGTAGATACCAGGAACATAAGTGTACACGTAGCTATGAAGAGTTAGGCATGAAAACTTTATTTTCAAAACTTAAATCCTAATGTACACTTTTAGTCCTTGATCTTTATTGTATTAATCACATTTAACCGTTCTTTTATTTTCTTTTCATTATTGATTTATGGAATTTCAAATTTACTCCCCCAAAGTTTAATTAGTCTCGTAAATTAAATTATTTTTAAAAATCTTGGCAAAAATGCCCACTTAATTACGCTATAACACTTTGGTTATTGTAGATGTTCCATTTATAACCTCTATCTCACCATTTCAACAAAACGGCTCCTTATTCATATTTTATTTATTTTTTATTTTTTAGTAGTTTAAATATTTTGGAACATTTCTAATTAGTTTTTTTTGGAAAATTTTAAAAAAGACACTAGGTTTCCAGAAAATTTAGTTTTCACAATGTGTTATTTTTGTTTCAATTAAGTAACCATGTTTTCAAATTTGTTTCAGTTTTGACTTAGGTGCTACGTCAATATTCCATGTCAGCAAAGACTGACACGCCATCATGTAATGTCAGCTGGTAACCGGGTTGACCGGTCAAATGGTCAACATTGAAAACATAATGACTTAATTGAAAAAAATTGAAAACGTAATGACTTAATTGAAAAAAAAAATGTTAAAATCAAAGTTTTGTCCTATTCATTTAGACAGGGCGACGGCCCAAGGCAGCAAAGGCTTAGTGGGCATCAGATTTTAAGAGTCTGCAGTCTTATACGTAGTCATTTGGGCCAAAAGCATGATCCGCTGTCACTAGGTCCAGTAATCCATCGCGTCCGGTCCACATGAAGGGCAGCGCTTCCGTTCCAGACCTAATAAACATTAGGCGGGAAATGTGGCAATTGCAAATAGATTTCACGCCTCTGACTTCAGACTTCTGGATCTCCTAAGCAGCACCGCACACGTATAACGTATTAATTGAATCTTGAAGAAGGCGAGGCGTTTGAGGGGATGAGGACGTCAGATTTTAAAAGGCTGTAGTCTTATGGATGTTGTCTCTGGCTACAAATGTCATCATATAGTCTAAGAAGCGACTCCTGGGCACACGATTTCAAGTCTGGGTTTTGCATTATCAATGACTTCAAACCCATGTAGGCTTTTAATATTTGATTATTTGCCGGAGAGTCTTTATGTGCCATGTTTGAAGGAGTTGAGTCTATCAAAACTGATGCATCACAACTTGCAAATTAAGTGTCTCAGCGTTACAAAAATCGTGAAAATGAAGTTTGACAAAGCCTGCAGCAACATCTCTCAGTAAGAAAATTTTCTCCGGTTCTCTTTATTCTCCGAGCAAACTTCCCCTAATAAACTAAGTAATTGCATATTTAAATAGGTTTTTGGTAATTTTAAACATATTTCTCACTTTTGTGTTTTCATATTTGGTGTTTCGAACAATAACACATAAAGGAACAAAACATCAATTTGGTATTTCAAATAATAACATAGAGGAATGAACCTGCCCTTACATCTGCAATTTTTTACAACCTCCGGTGGTGTTCACGATTTTGCCATTTGGTTTGGAAAATAAAAATGACAAAATCACCCTTGCATCTAAGTTATTTGAGTTTATTTTTAACTTGATTTTTTCTCATCAAAATGATGGGTTTCTTGGTCTTTTTAGATGTTATTGTATGCAAAATTTGTTGGGATTTTTGACAATATGTAGTGATGTTACAACTTTAACCTTCAATTTTATTTCAAGGTATTTGTTTTGTATGAAGAATATGTTGTGATTCTGACCTTTATTATGTATTTATAAACTTCGTGGTTGTAAGATATTAACTAGAAACACAAGTAATGGAACCGAGTATAAATTTTACAACCGGAAAAGATGAAAATGGTTATGTTGTAATTTGTTATTCCTATTAATATAATTGTCATCTCTTTATGTTTGATAATTCAATAGAACCATCGTCGGCTCATGATTTGGATTATTTTTATGTATATGTTTGTTATGCATGTGATTGGTGTATGATACGATACAAAAATAGGGGCATTATTATTTTATCTTGCCCAGGGCATAGAAAAACAATGGACCGGCATTGCATTTAGACAACCATGGAAGCCACCTTTGTTACAAATTAGCTGTAATATGATATGATTTTGGCACTATGTGCATGGTATATATATGTATGCAACCTCATATAGTGTTTTTCTGGAGACATTTTAATAGTTATTAGTCGGATTAAATGACTATTTCTCAACATTTGTAATGATTTTAATCATCTTGCATTCCAAATATGTAGCGTGAAATAGGCCAAGCATTGTATATTCTCAAGCATGTAACATTGACAAATCCTCTTCATCAATGTCTAAAATGAATTACAATTGGATCCAAATGCATGAATAAATCAGCACAATCGAAACGTGTTTGGTTCTTGCTTTGATGAGCATTTCGAACACAAAGACACGATACAAGATTGAATTCAGCATATTCCCCAAAATATATATTGAAATCATCCATCCTTTTTATATTATACTAATAATCTAGAGGTGAAATTTTGAGATTGTTTTCCCGTAATGATTCGTTACATAAGTTTATGATTCGTTACATAAGTTTATGATTAACTAATATATTGAATTGTTTTCATTTATTGTTAATTTACGTGTATTATTAAATTAGTTTGTTATTATCCAACCCATGTTGTCTGGTTGATGTTTGTAATGTGATTGTGATTTAACTTCTTAATATTATTGATTGCTTAAAAAAAATAAACAGTATAAATACAATCAATTTCTATAAATATATTTCATATTTGTAAATAATAACATAGAAAAAGATTTTTAACGATTTTGTTTAATTTGTTTGACCATTTTTAAAACTATGAGCCTTTGAAAATTTTTTATCCCTTTCTAAAGACAAAAAGTAACGAAAGTAACGGGCCGAGCTTAAATTGCTAAAAGCCCAAACAAACTGGGCGAAACAATAATTATTTTCAGCCCAAACATGAATATGTGTTTTCTTTTTAGTAGTTTTAATTTTTATATGACAAGATAATCAAAAGAGAAAAAGAAAAAATACATATATATTTGGTAGCGAATTTTTGAAAAAAATTTAGTTTTAAAAGTTAGCTCGATTTATAAAAACTTTGTTCCGATGATGAGCTTAAAACCTTTATTTTAAAACAAAACGTCTAATCAAAAAGTTACTTCAAGTATATTTTAAGAGCTTTCAGATTTTATCTTTACTCTATATATTTAAAAAAGTTCAACTATTTTTGACAGTATTTCAATACAAATAAGACTACAAGTTATAGCTTCTAGCTTTTAACTTCCACCTTTCAACTACCAACTTCTAAATTCTTACTTCTACATTTACGCTACTAGCTTCTAACTACTTTTGTCAAACATATCAATTATATCAACATTAAGTGTTGAATTCCTATTTTTAAAACATCGCTAATTTTTGTTTTAATAAACTTCAAAAATAGTATGTTTTAAGGACAAATGTTTTGACATATGTCATACTTTGATATGGTATATGCTATATGATTCTAAACGTTATTTCAAAAATATTTTCAATCAATAGTTATATATATATATATATATATATATATATATATATATATATAGTTATATATATATATATATATATATATATATATATATATATATATATATATATATATATATATATAGGTGTGTGTATGTATGTATATATGTATGTATGTATGTATGTATGGAGAGAGAGAGAGAGAGGGGTTAAAATAAGAATGTATAAAAGGTTGAGAATATGAGAACTAACCTAATGTGTCAATAATTCATGATATGATGGTTAATAAAAAAGTACTATAATTGTATATTAGGGTTATGAAAGTAATTTAACAATAATTAATTAAATTAAATGATCTTAGGTTGTATTCATTGATGATTGTATATTAAGTTGTATGATCTTCAACAATACTCATTAATGATTATATGTAAAGTTTTATAATGAATGATTAACATTACAAACAATTTTCATTTATGTTGTTAACCATTTCCGATTTTAAATTGTTTATTGTAATCACTTAATATAAAATGTGGTTGTATTGCAGGAGATGAATAAGACTCTTTATCAGATGAAACATATGGTAGTAATGTTGTGGACTCACCAGGTGGAAAGACCAAGTTGGGGCAGCCAATAGTACCCAAAGAATTTATGCTAGATCCCGATGCATCTTTCCAATCATTAGAAGAAACAGTTGAAATGTACTATTTATATGCACAAAAAGATGGATTTTGTATACGGTTGAACATAAAACGAAGTTTGGCAATAATAAAATTAACATACGATATGTATTATGCAACATAAGTGGTATGATTCCAAAAAAATCAGTAGACACGTTGGATACTAAAGGAAGTGGTCGAAAGAAAAGGAATTCAAACTTCAAAAGAACTGATTGTAAAGCCTTAATAAAGTTTGAACAAGCACATGTAGGTACAAATGTATGCACGATTAGAGAGTTTATAACCATCCTCTTAAAAGAAGAATAGAGACATTCAAAGAAATCCAGGAAGTTGACTTTTAAAGAGTTTTCGGTTGAGTTAGGGTTTTGGAACCTGTAATGCGAGTGATGATGCTTGTATCTTAGACAAAGATGGGATTTTGATGATTGTATCTCTAAAATCAGATCGACTTTTTGTTTCTTAGAGTTGATATGTTCGTATCTTCAAGGAGCTAAAATGGCGGGAGCGATATATTAGTTTGCTGAATAGAAGGAATTTTGAGAATAACTTTTTACCCATTTACCCTTATCGGCCATTTACCTATTGTCATATCAAAGTTTATATATATATATATATATATATATATATATATATATATATATATATATATATATATATATATATATATATATATATGAAGAAATAGAGAGAGAGAGAGAGAGAGAGAGAGTGTGTGTGTGTGTGTGTGTGAGGTGTGTGTGTGTGAGGTAGGTTCATGTATAATGTATAGATATTGTGTGAATGCATGACCGATTGTAGACCAATCATCATCAAGGGAAAAATAAGTTGGATTGTAAAATGTAATCATAATTTACATGAATCAGTTAATTAAATAACCCTAATTAAAAGCCTGTAATTGTGGAAATGAACTCATATCACGTTCATTTAATTTTTGGAAGATTTCATCACCTTCTTTAAGGGCTCTATTTTCCTGATTTCTCCATTGCTCTGGTCTCTCTCTCTTTCTCTGTTCGTCGAAGGAGGTAATCGACTGCTGTGTCCTCTTCATCACTCAATTATCGATCATCGAGTGTGGTTAAAACTTGATGAATGTAGATCTTTCATCTTATACAGTAGGGATGTGCAAATGGTCCTCGGAACCGAGCCCAAGCCCAAGAACCGAGGAAGCAGACCCGAGATAAGGAACCGACCATGTTACTTGGTCGGTACTTAGTCCGTATATGTGGCTTAATTCGGTCTTGGTGCTTCTTGGTCTTGGTCCTTCTTGGTCTTGGTCCTTCGATATAGTCGGGTTCTCGGGTACGAAACCGACCGAAAGTTTAAAAGGCATTAAGATTATAATGTAGGCCTTTGAAATTTTTACACCTTGGTCCTGCTCAGGAAAAACCCGACCAAACCCGAGCAAACCCATACCCGAACCCAAGACCAAGTCCCATAGTTTGGTCGGTCCTTAGTTCCATTGAATGTCTTCTCTCGGTCTCGGTCCGGCTCGGGTTCGGTCTTGGTCGGGTCGGTCTCAGGACCACGCTCACCCCTATTCTACAGACCACATTTTCTGTGTTGTGGTCAGAACCAAATAACTGTGTGTGCCAAGAAAAGGAATACACATTCGTCTCGTGTCGTGTCTTTCTCCATTTTTAAGATCGGGTAAAATTGATAGTATTTTTAAGTGTGAAGACAATGATCAGTAGCACTTGGAGAAGACAATCACTAGTACTCTTCGAGCAAGAAGCCCTAGACTTCGATATCAGTACAATCATTCTCAAAGAATGTCATTCTCACACATTCTATAAGAATGTTTGCAGAAATTCTAATAAAATGTCATTCTCACACGATGATCAGTAACACTTGTAAAAAGAATATTGCATATTCTTCAAGAATTTCGAGTTTGTGATATAGCTTTGGTGAATCATTTAACTACTGTGTAAAAATAATATTGTATAATCTTTAAAAATATGTTATACTATATTCATGAATAATCTAACGCCCTCATGTACTTCATTTTGAAACAATGAAATATGATTAACGTATGTCAATAGTTTTAACGCAGTTCACATTGAATCCCAACAATCTCTCTCTCCTTCCCCCCTCTCTCCCCCTCATTCTCTCTCTCTCTCTCTCTCTCTATATATATATATATATATATATATATATATATATATATATATATATATATATATATATATATATATATATATATATATATATATATATATATATATATATATATATATATATATATATATATATATATATATTCTATTGTGTTTGTGTGTGTGTGTGTGTATCTCAAGGTCGTTTTCGTATTTTAATTTTTTACCTCAGTTAGAGGGGGTATATCGCCAACATAGAAACTTCGATGATTAGTTATGCCTTTTCTTCATTCTCTTGCATAGAACTGATGGGAGGGTGAGGATGAGCCATCCACTCTTCAGTCTTGGCCATAACTCTCCATTTAAATCATTTTTAGGTTACATTTAGCCTCAATCATGTACCCTTTCTAATTCCATTTGGGGGGGGGGGGTGTGTGTGTATGTTTACCACCACAAAACCGCCATGAACCACCCTATCATTACTCAGTGGTGGCCGTGGTTGCGTGATTTTCTTAAGACCATGGATTTGAGTCTAAATGAACTAGGTACAAACTTAACTAAATATGATTCTATGTAAAGTTGGTTGTTATAATATCTTGTTTAGATCTTTGTTCTAACCATTCAAGAAAAGTATTAAAATGAATTTAACAATATAAGTTAGACCTTATGTCATTAACGACTTAATGGGTGTCTTATTAAAAGTTTTTTTAGAAAACACATTTAAAATGGTAGAAAAATGCACCAAAATTCGTAATGGCAAGTCTGCGAGAACTTGCAGACCGTTTTCCTGGAAACTGGTGCGGGATCTGAAAAAAATCCCGCGTGACAAGAAGTGTAGGAAATCAAGTTTAGTTTCCAGAAATGTATAGAACATGTCATTGACTTACATATCAAAGGTTATGGACAGAACCGTGAGTAGTGGTCTACAAGGACTTAATGTGAATAACTTTATAAAATTATAATATAAGGCTTATTTGACTAAGCTCTTAAAGTACACTCTAAAGGTCTTAATTAGACCGTAAAACATTAGTAACGACATGACTTCATACTGTTGATTAAAGTCTTAACAAGTGGATAAAAGGGGAGCTAAAAAGTATGAGTAAATAAATAATAATGAGTAGCAAATTGAGGCGAGTTCTAAACGGTGAATATTACCAATGTTTGTAGGTTGTTCCGTATAGGTACCTCCTAGTTCACATTAGTGTTGATAAATTGATATTGGCTAAGGTGAGTTACACTAACTTGCTGTTATGTTGATGATGCATGTAATATGTGATATGTAATACATATGTATGTTGTATGTAATTTGACTGACTACTAAGGACCCAATGGGAGAAGTGGTTTAGTCTGCTGGTCGTGGAGGACTTGTAGGGAGAAGTGCCAACGACAGAGGAACCATGGACAACCCTTCGGCGAACCGGCCTACGTATATATGTAAGTAATGTGTATCCTCACTAAACATTTCACTTACCGATTGTTGACTTACGTTTTTTTAGGACAAGCACCGACGTAACCACAGCCACCCTTTACATTTATTTACGAATAAACAATTTTAATGATGTTATGTTTATCCTCGGTTTTGACTTCTGCAACTTATTTTGATTTTAGATAACTCTTATTACCGTTTAACGAAAATTTGTTTATAAAATAATATAAATATTATGGTTATTCAAATTTTTTTTTTGTTTGGGACGTTACAGTGTATGTGTGTTTGTGTGTCATTAAGATCAAATCAGAACGTAAATACGGTGAAATATTGAAAATGTTTTTTCTGATTAAAATTTCAAACAATTCGTCAAAATATGATCAAACAAAACTTCAAAATATGTTTAAATCAAAATGGACATATATTATATGCGTTTATGTTTTCTACGAATATGCACATATGCACTTTTTTGGACGCACATGTCATATGTAAGTAGAACTTTTTGATTTTTGAAACATGTCATTTTGATTCAAACATATGTACGTCCTGAAGTTTTAGATGAAACTTTTTATGGGGAAAATGTTTCAAGTTCTCATTTGATATAGATGACACACACGAAATAACTAAATATGTGATTGTTATGTCGGTATGTACATTTGATATTTACCAAAACCAATTTTCATTTAGTAGTCGAGTTTATTATTCGATCATAATCTTATAACGTATAATCATAAATATTGTTTCTGGAAGTACATTTTCTAAAATAAAGATGACTGAAGATATGATCTTTTATGTACACAGTTTACTATGTCTAAGTATCTAAAAGACATTTAAATAACGAACAGATATACATCCAACTGTGGTTCTACATCATAGTTGTTCATGGTTGTGCCAACTTCATGTAACTACGGTAGTACATTTATGCTAGATAATGGTTGTTTCTTTGTAGAGTAAGAATTTTAACAAGTGACATTTATGAATACACAATTGTAGAACATGACTCATGTTAAGACCTACATATTTAGAACGGTAAATGCTTATATCATCACAAACTCATACATTTTTAAAAAAGGGCCATAAATATATTGTTCTTTAAAATGTGTGATATCGTCCTAAAATCCTACTAACTGGAAAATGTATGTTTGGAGAGTTAATAGAACGAGGCCAAATGGATAGTCACGTGATGGATAAGAAAAATATAATAAACTAATAGAAAGACACTTGCAAACCCTTTAAAATGAGAGAAGAGTCTAAAGAGATCGATATTCTACTAAATCAAACGCATATCATATAGCCCAATGATTTACTTTCCGTATTATTTATTAATAAGACAAAATTACATTTTGGTTTATGATTCTTTTACATCTTTGAATAAGACAAGACCATCTTATGATTTTATTTTGTAGTTTTTTATATTGAAAATTTACGAAGAACGGGAAGTATCAAGTTTTTATTATTATCCTGGCATCGAGCTATTTTTTCACAGGACTTTCCTGTAGTACTGTCACCGTTGTAGAGTTTAACCACGAAGTTCATGATGGATTGGTGTGGTTCCTCTACGCCACAGACACCATAATATCGAACCATTAACGAAGAAAGACATGAGATAAAATAGTGATTGCGAGCCCCCAATTCTTCACCAAGGAAGGGGGGGGGGGGGGGGACACCAAAGGACTCTACCCTTCGATCCCTTGTATAGATAGAGAGGGAGGGTAGAGCATTTGGTTTTTCATGGTGTCAAAGAGTTGAATGATTGTTTTTTCGTGTTGCTAAAGAGTTGAACAATGAAAATAAAGGACGAGTGACCGATCAAATTGATCAGATCATGTAGGAACAAGGTTCAAGTGTACCGATTTGTTAGGATGTCTCACCTGCATACATCACTGCACTTCCACTTACAACCTATCGTAATGATAAACGGATCGTCTTGCTATGAACTTCTTTTGAATTCTCAAAACTTCTGTCGCTCCATCCCCATAGAAGCAGAGAACACGTTGTTGTCTCAACTGTGCTACTAGAGGCTCTGGGGAAGTCGAAATAGAAGAGTTTTTCAATTTTAATGTTGATGGTCCATGTATTTATAATTTTAGTCCTTGCAAGAAATCAAACAACTATACCATCCTTGACTATACTTTTTGATGAGTTTTTATCATATTCTATTTATGTTTATAAAATAACTATACTACATATTTAAATTCAAGCAGACGAATAAAAGGAAAAACTTTTTCTAAACTAAAATGTTCTCCCTCTCTCACGCTATCCAGACTACCTTCTTTGTCATCGACTTTCCCTACAATCGTTGCCTCCTGACCATTACTGAATCTTGTTCTTCAACGAGCGGTTCATTCTTTTTTATCATGAGGCCCTTACCCTCAATTTCAAATTCGTTCATCATGGAACCCTAACTATAATCAAGATGTTGTTGTTATAGTCATGGACGCCAGTTCGTTTATCATGGAACCCTAACTATTAGCATGTTCTTCTTGGTTTTACTCAATATTAGTTTCCCTTAGACTGATTCATAGAAATACTAGTTTTGGATGAGAGGTGATAGTATTAACATAGTCAGGCGTTCATTATGATGGAGAATTGCTAGTTTTGGGGAAGATTTATATGAGTGGTTTCTTGTATCTCTTCAAATGTTGCCTAGGACGTGATTTGAGAGAAAGACAATAGACACACATGTTTAGGATTAGTCGTGATTTCTAAATTTGATGGGGTGGGAACATATCAAATCTTTAGGGGAAATTACGACTACGAAATTAGAATTTTCAATTAGGACATATAGAAAAGAATCAAAATTTAGAGGGAATACGAGTTTTTGTCATTAATGGCCCAATAAAGAAAGCTCTTAAAATCAAAAAAAAAAATATTTAGTTAAAATCTATTGGTATAATGGCATTTTTTGTTACGCTAAAAATATAAACATTAGTAACATTAAATATGAAGTGTCATTAAACTTTTTAACTTGTGGAATATAAAATATGCCACAAAAGCATACTATAGTGGCACAAAAAATATGTCACTAAAAGTTTGTGAATGTTATTTTGTTTATAGTCTCCAGAGACTTTGAGACACATGCTAAGGACTGCTACATGATGGGAAGTGAGTCTATCAAAGGAAAATTTTCATGCGATAAGCTTGGAGGATGGATTGGGAATCAGGTCGTATGAAGGGTTAAGTGATGGAATGGATTAAAATTGAAATCAAGAATGAGTGAAGAAGGGCTCTGTATTTCACGGGTTGTCTTTGTGGGCACATTGTTGTCGTTCAATTATTTATGATTTTGAGTTTTCTTTGTTTTTTCTATAAATGGGAGTTTTAGGGAAGGGGATGGTTGAAATGGGTGGGTAAAAAGACAAAGCCGCTACGGGGAGAAAGGGAAGGGTCAGGGAGGGTTGATGGGGCTCGTACAATAAACTAACGTTACAAATATGAAACAAATAATAAAAAAGATCGAAATATAATATAAGAGTATCTAGTCATTTTATGTAAACTACGGACTATGGATGCAACAAATAAAACATTAACGGAGGGTCAGTGTCAAAAATATAAAAGTAGATTTGATTCGAAAAAACCACAAAACTATAGGGACCAAAAAAGTAAAATTTTCCATCAATAAACTTTTGTTGTTACCATAAATTTTACATGTAAAATATAATTTAAACGAGTGTGGATGCAAAATGAGTATGTTACTATAGCATTTAATGACTAAATTTATGTGGAACATGTCATAAGCTACAATTTCAAGCGCCTTTAATGTAGGATATGTCCCTATATAGTGTTTACCAACCAAAAACCGTTTTATTGTCGTATTTAATTGTCTAACAAACAAATACCAGCACCTCATAAGATGTTTAATTATAATATTAACTAGCTACATATAATATGATAGGATATTGGGTTTAGGAAAATGTCATATAATTCTTTATTAAGAATGTCATCCATATACTTCTTTGTTTATTTTCAAATGTTATAGGAAGAAAGTTGGAAAAAAAAGCGTTGGACTTTAAAGGATACATGGATGTCATTTTCGTGAGGGTTGCAAGGAGAGATCGATTACTGGTCGCTAAATCAAAGGATATTTCATTGTCATTGAAATAATTGAGAATTAATTTGACAAAGAATGAGTGGAGACGAAGACTGATTAAGTGGCTTGTTTCCTTACCAACATAAGTAGGCGATTAAATATTTGAACGAGAATAAAATATTTTTGTATTTGTCCCTTTTAATAAGATGTCGTCCATGAAATATTCTTTGTCTAAATTGACAGTTTTTTGTTACGAAGAAGCTTAGGTATGTCTATTTCCAAGAATGTTCTTGAAATGAATGAAAGAAATTGAAATCCAAATGAATTTGTAATTTGTGTGACGTTAGATTGATAAGAAAATGAAATTAGCTCTGGGGGAGTATTAAGTTTTGGGCGATTAATAGACACAAGTTCGAGTCTAAAGATGACATACGGGGTTTCCTAATTGTTATCTCACTATACTAGGATAAGTTACTAACTAAGCGAGTTTTCTAATCCGAAATATAGTGAATACAAGGTGTAGCTTAGACCCTGATTGATAGTCTTTTAGTTGAAAATTTAAGAGACAGTCTGTTAAATTTTCAGATTTAGATTGTTTGGTAGCATTTAAATAAAAGTCTTTTAAAAACTAAAAGGTGAAACCATGTCTGAAAAAAATTAATAGTCACCCACACCCACCGAAGCCCAGTCTAGTTCAGTGTAGTTTCATCTTGTTCTGTTCAGTCCAGTCCTGTTTAGTTTCATCATGTTCACTCCAGTCTTGTCCATGTATCAAATACTACCTAAGGTTCCCAAGTTGTGGCTTCACTACTAAGGGTGAGATCCTAGATAACATACATTTGAGCGGGTTGCTAAAACAAATTTCACTCGTCCCGCAATCCTCCTGAGACCAGGGTAATATGGTCGGTTACGATTGTCGGATATCAACTATCTGAGTTTTGGTGAAGAAATGAAACGACATTCAATTTTATTTGTAATGTACGTGTGTGTGTCACACACATAGATGTTCCTTTGAGACCAATAAAATCTTCTGAGAAACGATGACACATTTCTGGGCACATATTTCAAGACTCAAAAAAATAAAATATTCAAAAAATATTTTGCATTACTTTTTGCCATTTTTAACATCTAAAGAGTATTAAAAATAAAAAAAATAAAAAATTATCGTTTTAATGAGATATTTTAACCTCATAAAAAAATATTATCATAATATTATATAAGCATATTGTTCGGCCTTTAAAGTATCCATAATTTAATATTATCTTTTTTTTTTTAAGAATACTGATAAAATTTTAAAGTTTTATACTTTGTAATATTATTATAGAAAATTACAAATATCATATTTTGATCTAAGAATATTATGTTAGATTTCAATATAATATATATTTTTTATCAACGATGGCATAAGGTTCCAATTTTGTAGTTTTACTCCTCAAGGTGAGATCCTACCTAACCCAGTACCCAATTCGAGCATGTCTTTGAAAACAAAATTTACTAGTCCCACAATCCTCCTAGGGACTAGGGTAATCTAGTCGAATGTTATTGAAAGGAATCAACTATCGTAGTATATAACTAATGCTAGGGATGAGTTCGGTTCGAAAACCGAACCAACCGAAATCACAATATTTTAAAAACCGAAAACCGAACCAGAAATGAATATACGGTTTTGGTTCGGGATTTTAGGGCTAAAACTGAAGAGGGCCGATGAAGTTGGTTAGGCCATCAGGTGTCATCTCTCTCCTGAACTCACTTTTTGCCTGCCACCTCAGCATCCAGTCAGCATTTCTCTCTCCTCGACTTACCCCCGGAAATGCTCACCTCTCACTACCTCTCACTTTTAAATTTAAAAACTATATTAAAAATAAAATAAAAACACAACAAATAATTTCATAAACTAAATTATAAAATATTTCTTCAAGATAAAATACTTCATTAAAACACAAAATACGATAAATTAAAACACCAAATACGATAATTCAAACACAAAATACGATAATTAAAACACAAAATACGAAACTTAAAATCCTAGACACGATATCCGTGAAATCGAGGTTCATTTTTCAACACATTCCACGCATCCATATGTGTGAAATCGTTGTCATACATCGCCCGATACTCTTCCAAGGATTGGGCAAGGATCTGCTCGTCGGTGACCCCATCGTGGCGGTTCGCCTTCATAACTTGTTCAAAGTTATACACTTTGAATGACAAATTCCTCCATTTGAAGCAAATATGATCTTTACTCCTATATTCATTTACGGCCAATATTGTGTGAAACGAATCCGCAACACGTTGCCAGAAACCGTGAGCGTGACTCCTCACATCGGGGTCTTCACTTTGGATGAGCTAGGTTCTCGCTAGCGCCGCCTCTTCTTGTTGAGTCCAGTGCGGAGCACGGTTTCCATTTCCCACACCGTTTCCGTTTCCCACATCAGCCATTTCAAAATGTGTGTGTATTGATGTGTATTTGAGAAATGTGTGTATTGATGTGTATTTGAAAAAAAAATGTGTGAGATGTGGATGTATTTATGGGAGTTTTTGAAAAATTATTTTTTTTTAAAGTAACCGTTTGAAAACGGTCAATTTTTTTTCAAACACAACCACATCGTGCGACGTTCACAGCTCGCGCGGGGCCGGATTGCGAGGGCGTCGCACAGGCGGGGCTGTGTTCACCGCATTCGTCGTGCTCGTCGGGCTCGGGCTCACATAGGCACACAGGTAGGCCTTAGGTCCGAATCGATAGTTTAGAACCGATTTATTCGTTTAGGACCGAACCAATTTTTTAATGCAGGACTGAACCAATTTATGGTGTTTGAGATTGTGGTGAAAATCTTCTTATTGACTTATTGACTTTTTGAAAAGTTAATAAATTAAAAAAAATGTTTAGAAACCTATAAAAGTCAATAAGTCATTTCTAAAACTCATTTTAAAATACAGTACAAAAGTCATTTTTGAAAAGTAAGGATGTGGTGACTTTTAAAAACACTTATGACTTATGTGTCATTTTACACACTCCAAAAGTTATTTTATACATATAACGTAATCCAAACACTTTTTTAAAAACAACTTATCAACTTATAACTTCTTGCCACCATATAAGTTAATCCAAACACTTTTTAAAAAACTTTTTTTTTATATAAGCTAATAAGATTTTTTCCCAAAAATGCTTATTGATTTAAATAAGCAAAATCCCAAACATCCCTTTGATTTAGAATCGATTTGTTAATTTAGGACCGAGAGTTACCATTCATGCTTTAGGTCCTGTTTGATTGTTTAATTGGTATGCATCAACATGGCCACGACATGAGTTCTGCTACACCCTGTTACCAATTGACAATGATCATATTAAATATCTAAAACACATAAAATTCCGTGAAATATAAACTAGAGGAAAATGTTGGTGCATGATGAGTCGATACTCATACCGTTGGATCCAACTAAAAATATTCCAAAATACAATATCCTCCCATCCAAAGTTCAAACAAAAAAATTGACACAACAACTAAAAAAAAGTTAACAATGTACGCATCAAGATTTTATCATTTCTAACTTGAATCCTTGACCTTAAAATAAAACCAAAAGAACCCATTCCCTTATTAATGCCCATATAGTGTTTATGTTTAATCCAACTAAAACAACACTTGTTACAAAAGTCTCATCTATTCTAATCCTCAATTTCTTCACCTACAAAAATGATTAACCTAAAAACAAACATAACCCAAATAACCGTTTCTAAGCCAAGTTGTAACAAACGTAAAGCAAAAAAAAAAAAAAAAAAGCGTAGCAAACTATTCGTTTCTTTCACTCCATAGGCATCTTCCCTTTTTCTTTTTCATTACGTGCACATATTGCGTCTTCAATTTCTATTTAAAAACCCAAAAAGAAATGAAGTTATGATATAATTTTATAAATTGTTACAAATAAAACAACAATTATGTTGTTAATAATTACATTTTGCTAAGTCATCATCCTTTAGAATATCAACATCGTCTATGATCGGTTTCAGTGACTTTCACCCAATCTTAGGTGCAAATCAAGGCTTCGATTATCGGAGTTGATGATCTAATTCTATATGGATCCAATATACGTCCGCTAGTGCTAAACACCGACTCCGATGCTACGGTCGATATTTGTATTCCCAAAATATCTTTAAAAAGATTATCATTCAAAAACTTAAAATATCTATAAATTTATAAAAGTTTAGCTTTGATCATCTGACGAAAGATTGGGAAACTTACGCCATTTTGTTTCCACCATTTTAAGATGTCAAATCCGATAGCGTAATGAGTTTTCTCCTCTTTCAAGTACCTTTTTAACTCGGTTTCCGTTGCAATCGAGTTGTTTCCTTCTATGCTTAAAAATTCACCCAAAAAATCGTTTCCGACATCACTACATATAACTCCTTTATTCCTACGTTCTTGAGAAGTTTCTTGTCCATGAAACTCAAATGTATCATACTTTTGTTTATATATTCTAAACAAAGTATCCATTTTTTTCTACCTCCAAAACCAAAGACTTCATCATCGTTTTCATTGTTGTAGTTAACCAACTTTCGAAAAGCCTAATCGTTGTAGTTAACCAACTTTCGACTCGGCTTCATCATCATTTTCATAGCTGTAGTTAACCAATTTTCGAAAAGCATATTCGAGAAATGCAGATTTTATTGTCGGGGTCTAATAAAAGCGCAAAATACATAAAGTCGTTAAGTTTCTCAAAATCACCTAAATACTTTTCATATTTTTGGCGCATTTCCTTACCTTTCAAACAAAATAGAATGTTTGTTTCCCAGTCTCGTAGATGTTTATTGACATCTAATATTTATCTAAAAAACAAATACGCCAACAGTTTCGAAGTTGATGACACAAGCTCGGTTTTATTTTTGTATTTCTCAAGAAATGGGATCATTTCTTCCCAAACACCAAAAGCCTGATCCTCGGGGACTCTTTCTAGATCGTGTGCATAAGAAGGATCTAACAATAAAACATAGAAGTTAACACACAAAGAAATAAAAATGTAACAAAAAATTAAGTAAAAACATAGACTTTGAGATTTGAAAACATACCTTCAACTTCATACATGACGAAAACGGGTTTTAATGCCACGACAATTTTCAATAAATTGTATGTTGAGTTCCACTGAGTCGAACAATCACTGCATACAATTTTTTATTCCACCCGACATTCTTCCATACATTTATTAGATTTGGTTATTCTTTGTGTAGATTATCGTATATATCGAACCACTTTTTGCACATAATCTACATGGTAATTTTGTTCTTTTAAACCATCCTTGATAATAAGATTCAATATATGAGTCACACATCGTATTTGAAAATGTTTATCATCGTCATACATATTAGGCAATATTGTTTATAAAAAATTCAATTGTCTTATCATTTGACGATGCATTATCAACCGTCATTGTTATAACATTTTTAATCCTCCATCCAATATATAATCTAATAAGTAATGGCCAGTACCCTTACATTTATGACTATTGATGAGTCTAAAATTAATAATCCTTTTATGCAATACCCAATCATCGTCTATAAAATGTGTCGTGACGACCATGTAATTTGCTCGTTAACACGAGGATGTCCACGTATCCATGGTCAAATGAACCAGATTGTTCAGACTACTAAATATGAAAGCAATTTATCCATTTCTTCGATGTAATACCTTGCAACAACACTACTAATTTTATGTCATGAAGGCAAGGTAAACTTCCCATTCAAAGCATTAGTATACTCGATAAATGCTTCGATTCTACAAATTTAAAATGTAGTTCACCAACAACAAATAAATTTAGCAATGCTTTATTTATTCTATAGCTTCATCATATTTCCATGTACCTAAACTCCCCTCCCCATTAGGTTCTTTATTAAATTGTAACGTACTTTGTTTTTTCTTGTTTTTTTGATTTTTTGGATTCTTATCACAAATAGGATAATGTTTATTCGTACTTGAAGTTCCATTCTTTACAGAATCGACTCTATAAACCACGAGACAAAAATTGCATATTGCTTCCCTATATTCAACTCCATCTTTGTATTTTAGAAAAAACTCGTCAAAATAGTTCCAACATTCGGCCCTTTTGTGCATTTTTTTCCTGTGGTTCTTCTTGTTGGGTGCTATCAACAAATACATCATCATCCTAAACAATAAAATTCTCATTAAACATTAATACATAAAATTCAATTGAACAATGAAATTATAAACCTAATAAAACAAATGAGAATAAAGTAACAACTAATTGGATATACAATAAACATTTGGACTTACACAAAGTTACTAACAATAGCAAATGAAAATCGGGTACCATTCTTTTTATGAATAAGGGTTAATTAGAAACTACCATATGATTAAGGGTTTAAATGAAAAATCATCCCGATTTGAATTTGAAACCTGATAATAATTATGGAATGGATAGACATAAGAAGGATAAGACTTTAAAAGTCATATCCTTAGCCGATAATCATTAGTTGAATGCTATTTTTAGCTCCAATATTCCGTCCCCCACATTTTCCCTTCTCCACTTTGAGTTTTCAGCTTCCAATATTAGAATATCCAATGAGAACTCATGATTTTGAGTGTATAAGATCAAAGGTGGTGCTATCTTTTGCTAGATCATGTATCTTGGGGTGTCATTACATAAGATGGGTTCTGGTTTAGGCCCTGTTCATCATAGACATCACAAATCATCAGAAAAGGTAACCTTTGAACTCCACATTTAGTTTATAGTTGCAAATATCGCATGATCATGCGATCCGTGGTGCGATACGATTTTTAATTTTTGCTCCCATTGTGTTTTTTTTGTATTGTTACTGTATCCTAACACACACATGGTCCTTGCAGTAGCTTATGACCAATGAATCCTGGTATGCAGGATGATCCAAAAAATGTCATTTTAGATACCCTCGACTAATTCAATGAAAATACATCACAGTAAGAGGACTTATATCTATTGTATTGACGAATAAATAAAGGAATTAAAGTGGACATACGAGGCAATATGATGCATCATTGATGGATAGTCCCATATAACCCAAAGTTGTTAGGAACTATTTGGTACATGGACATGATTGGACTAAATACGATGGGACTGGGCTGAACTGGATTGGACGAGACTAAATTAGTTTTTATCTGTAGCACGTTTGGGCGTACTAGGACGAGACACAAATTGCATTAAAATTACTAGGTCGTCCTCCATTTGTAAATGTTTTCTAATATCTTTTTACCATACTTGTAATTATAAATAAACAACCTCACATTGTATGTATGTGTGTGTGGTGGGGTTGGGGTGGGTGTAGCGGTATGTGTGTGGGTGTGGGTGTAAGTGTGTGGGTAGCGATTGATTTTAGATGAGAGACATGTATGAGGATTGTTTTTTATTTGGCTTCCGTTTCGACTTTGTTACACCCTTTTGGGTATGACTAAAATAAAATTAATTAGTCCTGTTTGACCTAGTCATTGTTTAGGCCGGTGTACGCCAAAGGCAACTTCAAAGTAACTTGTTCTATTATCTTCCAACCAGTACTACATACCAAAACACTACCTTAATGATGTTGAATTATCATCTAAATGTTGTAGTTTGGTCGACTTTAACATTCTATGAAATATGTATTTAAATATATCTACAAGGGTCGTGAAAAACAAGTTATCCATATTGATCCAGATGGACATAATGTTATGATTAATAGGATACATCAATTTCCAAGTACATGTTATGTCTCGCCTCTTGAGGCAATATGATGGATTTTTAGATTCCTTCTTTCTAAAATCCACTTGTTTGTGATGGCTTTACATCTTCATATCCCAAATCACTAGTTGGTTAGGTTCAATAAAAATGCTATGATGACTAGTATTGTTGATAGGGAGAGATAGAAGATCAATGTTGACTGCATTTTTCAAGTTGAATAATGTAGACATGTGTGCATAACTATATACATACAAAGATTTCCCAAAACACTACATATGGAATACGAGCTAGCAGATCAATGCGAGGTCAATTAGTTTATGCTAATCCCGCTGAAGGGGAGCGATACCACATATGCTTACTTTTCTCACATATTAGTAGCCCTAGATGTTTTAAGGATATTGACATAGCCAATAATGTAAAACGCCCCACATTTCAAGAAGTAGGTCTTGAAAGAGAGTTAATAGAACCGATGATAGTTTATTACAATGTCTTAAATAAGCCTCCTTGTTTCAATTTTCTAATTCTCTTAAAGGGTCATTTGAAATGATATTGATATATTGTGAGCCTAGTTATGTTCGCAAGTTATAGGATGACAACTACATTTCTCTATCAGATAATTATAAGTGACAATACGAAAGTGTTGAACGAGTACATAATATGATCCTCACCAACATCATGATCTTCCTACAATCTATGGGTAATAATATTGATGATTTTGATCTCTCAAAGGTAAATAAAAATGTGAATTATCGTTAGGAACAAGAAGAATGCTCTAACGTTGTGGAAGTTGAACATTTGATTGCCCGAGGTTTCTCAATCTTGAACAGAACTATAGGTATGGTGAAATCATGAGGTACACACATACTGATTGTGTAGGAGTGTTATTCATAGATAGTCGCGATGGAATAGAAAAACATTTTCATACAAAGGTTTACTTGATAATATTTGTTCATGTGGTCATATTGCACTAGGTACAACTTTATTGGGTGTTGCAGTTGATAATATACATAGGGAGAACAACTCATTCTAGATTCAAAGTTTGTCTAAATCTTTAAATTAACTCAATATGCAACATTACAAAGTAAAGCAGTACAACTCAAGTACTTCATATTGCAAAAATAATCATATGGGATGAAACATCGACGACTAAGAAACAGGCGGTGGAGGTACTTGATTGTACAATGCAAGATATCACTCGGATGTATCTCCCATTTGGCAGAAAAGATAATAGTTGTTGGAGGTGATTTTAGAATAGCGTTGTCAGTCATGAGACGTGGTTCATAAGCATAGATAGACGCTAGCCTATGAGTGTCGCCTCTTTAGGCGTCAATCAAAATGTTGCATGTAACTATAAATATAAGTGCACTAATCGATCCACGGTACTCAAACTTTCTATTACAAGTAAGTGATGGATACAAGCTTTATTCACATCCTTAATGATATGTGCATTCCCTATAATGATAAAGCTAAATAAATGGATGCTTTGATTGATGCAATATTTCCATATTTGCAAATTAAAAGATCTGATTCAAATTACATCATTTTGTGAGAAATATTATATCTACCAAAAGTAAGAGTATCAATGAGATTAATGATTATTTAATCTATCAATTCCATGTATAAGAGTGAATTTTATATGGTGTTGATAACGCAAAAGATAATGAAATTAACTTTTATCTGATGTAATTCTTAAACTTGCTCACTAATAATGGTTTAGCCCTCATTACTTTCTTGTAAAAGTTGGATGCCCGACAATACTTCTATGAAATATTAACCTATCAAATGGATTATATAATGACACCCGATTGATGTACAAAAGTTGGATGCCTGTCAGAATATGACATGTTCACATTCAAGATAAAGAGAAAATAGTTTCCCATTCGAGTATGTTTTATGAAAATAGTCAACAAAGCTCGGGGACAAACAATTCTGAATGAAGGTATTCATCTACCAGAATCGGTATTCTCGCATCGCCAAGTTTATGTAACATTGTGTAGAGGGACATCACATGGCAATATAGAGGTATTAGTGAACCCGGCCAAAAAATTGAACGGGGACGATGTTTATACAACCAATAAGAAGTGTTCTATTATTAATAATGTGTAACCACCCATTTATATTTAAAATTTCCAAATGTGATGTATGATTATACAGTTTCATTAATTACACCTCAAATTTCATTGATTACATTTCAAACTTATCAATTGTTAGACCTCAAATACATTTAATTACTCCATAAACTTACCAAATATTAAATACCATATCAACTTAATTTTCAACGATAAAATTCTGTCTAGCATATGTACACAATTATCTTATATATATATATATATATATATATATATATATATATATATATATATATATATATATATATATATATATGTGTGTGTGTGTGTGTGTGTGTGTGTGTTCAACATTGAACCAAATTATGTCACCTAACCATAGAACCACGATCTTAACCGTTTGATTATATTCCTTCATTAAGGGTACGATGGTAAAATAGAAATACTAGAAATAAAACCCTCAATAAATACGTCCAGTAATGAACAAATGTTCATCAATGAACAAACAAACGTTCATCTCCTTCTCTGTATATCCATTCTTTGTAAATGAACATATGTTCATCAATGAACATGTGTTCATCAATGAACATGCATTCATCTCCTTATTTGTATATTAATTCCTTATAAATGAACAAATGTTCATAAATGAACATAATTTCATAAATGAACAAATGTTCATCAGTGAATATACTCATTCTCTGTAAATGAACATAAGTTCATAGATGAACAAATGTTCATAAATGAACATATGTTCATAGACGAACATATGTTTCAACAGTGGAATTAATAAAATCACGCAACATTTGACACTCCTATATTTTAGGGATGGGTAAAAAAACCTAATATGCCCTTGTCTGGGTATGATTCCCTACATTAGGTGCATAATTTCTTAGTGCGTCCCTTTTAATCTAATCTATTGATATAATGATCCAAGGGTTATAATGATGGTTCCGTGGTTAGGTGATTTAATTTGGTTCTATTTTGAACCTTCGTCTATATATATATATATATATATATATATATATATATATATATATATATATATATATATATATATATATATATATATATATATGAATTATCCATGACATAACCTAATTTTTTTTGTATTTATACGCATAGGATTGTTTAGAACATAAAGATATAAATATATATATATATATATATATATATATATATATATATATATATATATATATATATATATATATATATATATATATATATTATTAAGCTAACAGGAAAAGTTAAAGCCTGAAAAATAAAAAAATAAAAAAAAAATATAGACATGATTGCATGGTCACTCCATACATGAAGTCATGCTGTTTTGTTTAGGCTTTATGTTTCCATTTGCGACAAATCGATACTTAATTTTTATGTTACTTGTCGATCTTACTTACGATTCAATGTTAGTTTTCAATACTAATCGTTGGATTATTTGTTTGTTAAGTCGGAAATACAACAATCTTAAAGGTTTGTTTGTGATTGAATTCCATACTTATGTATATTGAACTCTCTTCCGACATCTTTAAAATAATGAATGAAGAGTTTGTCAAAATAAACTGCTTTGACGGTCACAAATTCAACTGCTGGGCTGATAAGGTCAAATTTTTTTCTTACTGTGCTAAAGCTTGGGTTTGTTCTGGACCATGAATTGTCTCAAATTTCAAGTGACCTGATTCCCGAAGCAGGAAAGAAACATGACCAGAAAGCCATTTCTACCCTGGAAAAGTTGAGGGCTTTGCACAGAGAGTATGAGAACATATGTCTTTTCCATATCAGGAATTCCCTTTCTGACCGCCTCTTTGATCTGTATGTGCCGATCACAAATCCTGGAGCTCTAGAAAGATTTAGAACTTAAGTACAAGGTATATGAGGAAGGTACTAATAAATACCTTGTGTAAAGTTACTTAAAAGTTCCAAATGGTTGATGAAAATTCATAATGGAGCATGTACATGAACTCTAGGTCTTGATCATCAAGTTGAATGCTCTTTCCATCACTCTACCGGAGCTCTTCCATATCACAAAGTTTTTGTCCTCTTGGAAAGACTATCTAAGAGGATGATGAACAAATTCGAGGATTAATATTTTGATTATCTATTAAAGCACCTCTTATATGAGGATGAAACTTGCAACAGGGACAAACGAGGTAAAGTGAGAGCGAGTGTGCACCACCTATCAATTAGGTTTTTTTTGCCAAATGGGCAATTCTAGGAACAAGAAAAGAAAGGATTCGGCCCCAAGAAGCACGAGTTAAATAAATTAGTCATCAACAACAAACTAACCCAGCCTCGAAGCCAAAGAGGGTCGGACCATGCCACGCCTATAGAGAGACCGACCACTATGTGCAAGAGTGCATGGATCGAAAGTCAAGACAAACTATAAAAGCTATTGATGAGGTTTACAACTTGGTAGCAAATATGAACATAGGAGAAGTTTTCATAATCTCTTCACTAACAGGGGTGATAGCAACTCTAGGGTGGTTCATTGATACAGGAGCCACTGTGCATGTTTTCGGATAACGAGATCGCTTTCGCATTTACCATCCCACAACACCGGGGATTGTAGTGGTTTGTGTATATGGACATAGAGCTGAGGTACTTGGAAAAGGAGACGCGACCTTCAAGTTCAAGCATGTTTATTTAGCAACCCTTCAATATGTTCTTCATATTCGAGCTATTTCAAAGGGTTTGGTTTCAGTAGACAACTTTGAAAAAACCGCATTCAAACTGGAGGTTAAGAATGGAAAGATAGAGATTACCAAAGCTAGTATGTATGTGGTAAAGGCAAACAAATTTGGGGTATGTCTCACATTAACCTTACTGATGAGGGTAGTTCTGGTGTTGGTCTTATTGCTTGTAGTAATGATGTGTCAAGTGTTGCTAGTAATGATGTGTCTGGTGGAAACTTTGGAAGTGTTAATGAAATGAGTTTTTGGGATTTCTATTTCCTTATGTCATAAACATTTATCATATACAAATATTAAAAACATTGAAAAAATGCAAACAAAAGCGATGTTACATTACGAAAACAAAGATTTTGATAAATGTAAAACATGTGTTAAATCAAAATTTACAATGAAACCATTTCCATTATTTAAGAGAAATACATCATTTCTTGAGTTGATTCATTCTGATATATGTGAACTAAATGGAATACTCACTCGAGGAGGAAAAAGATATTTCATCACATTTTGTAACGATTCAAGCGGATATTTACAAGTTTATCTACTGAGATCAAAAGACAAACATTTTGATGCATTTAAACTATATAAGGATGAAGTTGAGAATCCACTTGAAAGACACATTAAAATACTTCACTTAGATAGGAGCGAAGAATATTTCAACTAAGACTTTAATGCATTTTATGAAGAGAACGACATCAAACATGAAAGGACTTCATCTTTCACCCTTCAACAAAATGGTTTGGCTGAAAGAAAGAATAGAACGTTAGTTGAGATGGTCAACTACATGTTGAACCAATCGGGTTTGCCAACCAACTTGGAGGGGGGGGGGGAAGCACTATGGTCTGCCTGCTATAAACACAATATGATCACTAGTCGTCTGATTCCTACAAGTCCATATGAATTGTAGAAAGGTAGAAAACCTAACATAGACTATCTGAGAGTGTGGGGGTATGTGGCCTACTGTCATACGTCGAACCCCAAATGGTCCAAATTAGGAGCCCGAGCTATGAAGAGTATATTTACTGGATATGCTAAGAAGAGCAAAACATACCGATTGGTGGACAGTGAATCAGGTGTTGTTGTAGACATGGAATTCTTCAATGACAAGTTTTCAAGAGATGATAAAATCTCAAATCCCATAACATCTCCAAGTACTTCTCTAGAATAAGCGACCTTATCAAATTATAGCAAAACTTAGGAGAAGTACAACAGTTAGAAAAGAGAAAAATTTAGGAGATGATTTTCTCACTTATTTGGTTGAAGGGACTCAAAAAGAAAGTAATGAGGGATGTAATTTTCTCCATTAACTTGGATGATGATCCCAAGACATGATAAAGCCATAACATCAAAGGATGTTCCTCTATGCAAAGAAGCTATCAGTGATGAAATGGTTTCAATCTTGGGCAATAGAACTTGGAAGTAAGCTGATCTACCCAAGGGGAGGAAACCCATAGGATTTAAATGGGCAATCAAGAGAAATTATCATCTAGATGGATCCATATCTGCCAATAAAATGAGGTTAGTTGCTAAAGGATATATGCAACAAGAAGGCATCAATTAATTCAGAACTATGCTTTGATTGCTAGTATTAGTTCTATTAGAACTCTTATAGAAATATTAGCCTTGAAAGGATTGCATATCCACTAAATAGACATGAATACAACTTTTCTAAAAGGTTGTCTCAAAACTAGAAGGGTTTGTGATACCTAGAAACCAAGCGTGTAGATTATTTAATCATTGTACGGGTTGAAACAAGCTCTCAAACAGTGGCATGAGAGGTTTGATAGTTGATAACACTATGACTTCTTTTGGGTTTCATCACGATAGTGCTGACAGGTGTATTTATTCCAAATGCACACCCGAATACACAATCATTTTCTGTATTTATGTTGATTATATGTTGATAATTGGCACTCCCTTAGAAGGTGTAACACCCGACTTATTAACAGAAACACCCCAAAAAATTTTCGTTTTTCAAACCAAATATTTTACAAATAAAACCATAAGTAAGGGGTATTAGTTAATACAATACGAGTACAAGAGTATCACAAAGTACAATACATAGTATTATACATCTTTAAGCCGGGCTGTCACTTCAAATGCTAAGTCCTCAGTCACGGACTTTGTCCTTTCCCTTTGCGGGATCACGCTCACCTGCAGTGACATATCACATAAACTGTGAGCTACAAAGCCCAATGAGTAATCAAATCAAATACCACATGTACAAGAATATAATTCTCTATACAAAGTCAAATATGTAATATCATACAATACAAAATCAAACATGGCTCACGGGTATCCCGCTGTTGCCTAGACTCATGGCTGGATCCGGTATTGTCTATATAAATTTATTGACTCACGGCTGGTTCCGGTATTGTCATTTCCTTTTATTGACTCACGGCTGATTCCGGTATTGTCTTTTCCTTTTATTGACTCACAGCTCCGTTCTTGTCTATTAAAGACTCACGGCTTATCTGGTATTGTCATATCAAATCAAACGTTTGTCATTTTTCGTCCCCAAAACTATTTTCAATTCGCAGCTGCTCAACAATCATATATCACATCAAATACGAGTGAGATTACTCACCTGAAGGTTTGCTACAACTAGCGTTCGTCGTTCCTTGCTTTGAAATGAAACCCGTAGAATTTTGTCCCGTACCTATAATTCCATTTATTTCAAAATGATTATAGGTTAATAACCATTACAATTAACTCTAATACAATAGAGTTCAATAATATATAATGCCTAGTTAATAAACTTTCCGTTTACTAACTTTATATGAATTTTACTATTCACCGAGGCATTCGGGTCGGTCTACAGTGCCCCCGAGGGGTCGAAAACTCAATATGAAAATTTTCCCAAACTTTTTAGACCATAACGAGCCTATGGTCCAAATTTGAGCTAAAACGGATAAGCCAAGCAAAAGTTAGCGTTTTTGATCCCCTGCCTGGCCTCTGCTCGGAGGCGCACCCCGCCCAAGGGAGGGCGCACTGCGCCTGGGCGCACCCCGCCTGGCTTTGGGGCGCACTGCGCCTAGCTGCAGTGCAGGTTCCCTGGCCAGTCGCGATTTATGCACTGTAGCTTGCAGATTTGGTCCATTAAGTGCTTATTTCTGTTCTTAATCACTTGGGGTTTTTTCCTAGGCTAAAACCTTACATATTTACAAGGTTTTTAACCATCTAAACACACTCAATCATCCATATTAAGAATTAGGGTTCTTAGTTTTAACAACCCCAAATCTTCAATTTCATCAAATATAACATCCTACTTCCATTTGATTGAGTTAAGTCTTTGTTGTAATGACTTAATGGAAGTATTTAATCATTCTAATCACCCAAACGCAACTGAAATTTCAGTTTTTGAGTTCTATAAAACTCATCAAGAGCAACAATCAAAAGCTTGGAATATTTACCTCAAAATCTTCCAATTATACCCTTTTGAATGCTATAATCACAATTGCAAATTCCAAGCCTTCAAGAACTTCAATCCTCTGCAGAAAATCAGCCAAGAAATTTGCTCCCGTGAGTGCCAAAAATCTGCACAAGTCCTCACTTTTATACCCCCAATATTTGCAATTTGGTCCCTAGAGTTGCATATTTAAGACTTTTGCCCCAATTCACAAATATTGTAACACAATTTCAGTTTTTAATAACATTTTAAGTCCAAACTCAAAATATTATTACAAAACAAATCCTTTTATGTCAAAAAGACCAAATTACCCTTTTGAGGTAAAATGACCATTTTGCCCTTTTTTATATAATTATATATTAAACATGTTTCGGCGTTACAAATTCTCCCCTCCTTTAAGAGATTTCGTCCCCGAAATCATACAAATAGTTGAGGATATTTTTCCCGCATTTCACTTTCGGTCTCCCACGTCATGTCGGGACCTTTGTGATGACGCCAAAGGACTTTCACCATGCTAATCTTCTTATTTCGCAGCTGTCTTGTCTTGCGGTCTAGCACTCGCTCGGGTTGTTCCGGGTATCTCAGCTTTTCATCCACCTCAATTTCAGCAAGAGGTACTTGTTGAGACTTATCAAACAACGTTTTCCTCAAATGGGACACATGAAATACGTCATGTATACCATGAAGTTCATCAGGTAACTCCAATCGATACGCAACGGCTCCAACTCTTTGGGATATACGGAAAGGTCCAATGAAGCGAGGACTCAGCTTCCCTTTTTTCCCAAAACGAATTAAGCCTTTCCAAGGGGATACTTTGAGCATTACCATATCTCCCACTTGGAACTCTATCGGTTTCACCCGTCTATCTGCATACTGCTTCTGTCTATTCTGAGCTACCTTCAAATTTTCGCGTATCAGGTTGATCTTTTCTTCGGTCTGTGCTACAATTTCGGGTCCAGCCAACGGCTTTTCCCCAACTTCAGTCCAGCAGGTCGGAGTACGGCACGGTGCTCCATACAAGGCTTCATACGGAGCCATCTGAATGCTGGAATGATAGCTGTTATTATACGCGAATTCCACTAAAGGCAAATGATCTTCCCAGCTTCCACCGAAGTCTATGACACAAGTCCGCAACATATCTTCCAAAGTCTGGATTGTTCTTTCACTCTGACCATCGGTTTGTGGATGATATGCGGTACTCATAAGTACTTTTGTACCCAATCGCTTTTGAAGACTCTGCCAAAAATGAGAAGTAAATCTACTATCTCGGTCCGATACTATCGATGCTGGAAGTCCATGCAAACAAATCACCTCATCAATGTAAATTTTCGCCAGTTGATCTACTCTGTACTTTTCTTTATATGGTATAAATTGTGCCGATTTGGTCAATCTATCAACAATCACCCATATAGAATCATAACCTCGCGGTGTCCGCGGCAACTTTGTCACAAAATCCATGGTAATATGGTCCCATTTTTTCTTTGGAATCGGCAATGGTTGTATTTCCCCGTACGGTTTCTGATGGTTTGACTTAACTTGTAGACAAGTCAAACATTTTTCCACAAATCTCCCGATGTCCCTCTTCATTCCAGGCCACCAATACATCGGTTTTAACGTCCGATACAACTTGGTACTGCCCGGATGAACTGCATAACGGCTATAGTGTGCATCTTCTAGAAGCAAATTTCGCGCTTCTCCTTGTTTTGGGACCCATATTCGACCCCTGAAGGTCTTCAATTTCTGAGCATTTTCTTCCAGATGCTTCAAATATCCAACCATTCTTTCGCTTTTTATATTCTCCGGTTTACACGCTTCTTCTTGTGCTGAACGAATCAATTCAGGTAGCCGGCTTACTACACCCATGCATGCGGATGAAACTTTCAGAGGAGCTTCTTTTCTGCTTAATGCATCTGCCACCACATTCGCCTTGCCAGGGTGGTACTGAATTTCACAGTCAAAATCTTTCAACAGATCCATCCACCTTTGCTGTCTCATACTAAGCTCCTTCTGGTCGAAAAGATACTTCAGACTCTTATGATCAGTGTAAATGACAAACTTTACACCGTATAAATAATGCCTCCATAACTTCAATGCTAAAACCACCGCAGCTAGTTCCAGATCATGAACGGGATACTTCTTCTCAGCATCTTTTAATTGGCGGGACGCATAGGCTATGACCCGACCTTTCTGCATTAGCACACAACCAAGACCAATTCTAGAAGCATCGCTGTAAATCACATATTCCTCTCCGCCTTGTGGTAAAGTCAACACCGGTGCTTCACATAAAGCCTGTTTCAACTTCTGGAACGCTTCTTGCTGCTTTTCGGCCCATGTGAACTTTTCACCTTTCTTGGTTAACTTGGTCAACGGAGCAGCTATCGAAGAGAAATTCTCAACAAATCTTCTGTAATAGCCTGCCAAACCAAGAAAACTCCGTATTTCAGTTGGACTCCGGGGCGGTTCCCACTTCATCACGGCCTCAATCTTTGATGGATCAACTTTCACCCCTTCGGCATTGATTACATGGCCAAGAAATTGAACTTCTCTTAGCCAGAAATCACATTTGGAGAATTTTGCATACAACTTCTCCCTACGAAGCAACTCCAACACTTGTCGCAGATGCACTTCATGTTCGGCTTGGCTTCGCGAATACACCAAGATGTCATCAATAAACACGATCACCGAGGTATCAAGAAACGGTCGACACACCCGGTTCATAAGGTCCATGAATACAGCTGGAGCATTGGTTAACCCAAAAGGCATCACCAAAAACTCATAATGACCGTATCTCGTACGAAAGGCTGTCTTCGGAATGTCTGACTCCCTTATCTTCAACTGGTGATATCCCGACCTCAGGTCAATCTTGGAAAAGTAGGACGCGCCTTGCAGCTGGTCAAACAAGTCGTCTATTCTGGGTAGCGGGTACTTGTTCTTCACCGTGATCTTGTTTAACTCCCGATAGTCAATACACATGCGCATTGACCCATCTTTCTTCTTAACAAACAAAATAGGGGCTCCCCAAGGCGATGTACTCGGTCTGATAAAACCACTGTCTAGCAGTTCTTCCAGTTGCTTGCGCAGTTCCACCATCTCTGAAGGTGCTAAACGGTATGGAGCTCGGGCAACAGGTGCAGCTCCCGGAACTAGTTCAATTGTGAACTCAACCTGTCGATCTGGTGGTAACCCTGGAAGTTCATCTGGAAACACATCTGGGAACTCGTTCACAACATTCACATTCGCTACCCCCACTTTAATTGGTTGAGCCACCGATACATAAGCCAGGTAGGACATTCCTCCTTTACTGATACAGCTTCGGGCTTGAGCAAAGGAGATAACTGGCATTCGCAACCGAGGTCGTTCACCTTGAATCTTTATCCATTTTCCATCCGGTGTCAACACTGTGATGTTTTTATTTCTGCAATCCACGTTAGCATAATTCGTTGCTAACCAATCCATTCCCACAATTACGCCAAATTCGTTGGTAGTCATCGGCTTCAAATCTATAGGGAAAACGGTCCCGTAGATTTTAAGCTGACAACCTTCCAGATGTTCAGAAACCCAAACATATCGGCCGTCCGCTATAGCTACTTCTAGACTTTCATCCATTGATGTTAACGGTACATTCAGGCGAGGCAACAAGGACTCCGATACAAAACAGTGAGTAGCCCCCGGATCAAAAATAACATATACAGGTATGGAATTAAGAGTGAAGATACCTGTCACCACATCCGTTTTCTCCCGGGCTTCCTCCACCGTCATTTGAAAAGCTCGCGAGGCCACCGGTCGTCCTCTGTTCTTCGATTCTTCTTTCTTTCCAACATGGTCCTCTCTGGGTCTTTCACTGTATGCCCCGGATTTCAGTTGGGGACAGTTTAGCCGAATATGATCCGTAGCCCCGCATTGGAAACACTTACGGTCCGCCCAACATTCTCGTATAGTATGACCTGTTTTTCCACAATTTCGGCAGATAGGCGACCCAGTATCGCTGCGACAACTGCCTGTGTGTCGTTTTCTACACTTTTCACACCACTTTCCTTCGTCCCTCTGACTTTTTCCCTTAGACCCGGATTGCTGCGACTTTTTCTGAGGCGTCCAACCTTGGTCTTCCGCCTTTCTTTTCGTTTCAACAGCTTTCTTTTCGTCTTCCTGTCTCTTCAGTTCTGTTTCTCTTTCCGTGGCTCGATCCACTACTTGTCGGAACGTAGTTAGTTTCAACGGTTGCACAATTTCTCTAATTCGGGTTGTCAACCCCCGAACATACTTGTCGATCTTTCTCTTTTCAGTGTAAATGTGGTGTTCAGCAAACCTAGCTTTCTCCAGAAAACTAAGAGTATATTCCTGGACAGATCGAGAACCCTGTTCCAGGTGTAGGAATTCATCCTCCAACTTCTGAATAGCCACTTCTGAACAGTATTCTTCATTAAACTTTGTCTTGAATTGCTCCCAAGGTATCGATTGGGATGAATCAAGATCCAGTGATTTGTAATAGGTTTGCCACCAATGTAGTGCACCGCTTGTAAGTTGGTTCGTGGCAAATTCCACTTTATCATCGTTCGCACACTTGCTTACTCGGAACACCTTCTCCATGTGCATGATCTATTCCATGGCTTTGACTGGATCATCCGTCCCCGAAAATTCCTTTGGTTTACAACCAAGGAAGAATTTATAAGTACACCCAATTTTCTTGGTAGAGGCTTCTCCACCTTGTGTTTCTTTCACTGCCCGGGCCCGACTTTCTCCCTGGCTTTCGTTTTCTGCCTGTCTGTCATGAACACTCTTTGCATCCTCCTCAGTAGGATCAGGATGTACACTCGGGTTGGGGTTGCCACTCGGGTTAGGATTGTTCGATAATGCTGGCAGCATTTGTCTAACCACTTCCTCCACTATTGCCCGGATATCAGGTGGATTTTGTCCCACCGGTTCCCTTGCTGGTGCCCTTCGCCCGGCAGAACCGCGTGAACGGGCTGGTCCACTTCTTGCTGGTCCACTTCGTGCACTTCCACCACGCGAATTTACACCAGTGGGGTTACTTCGTGTATTTCTCATACTTCAAAATTTCAGCAAACCGTTAGATTACATATATAATAACAAGCTTATATATATCTAACAGTCCATTTATCTGTCTTTCTCTCAGGGTTTAAGTCCAGGAATCTAGTCTAAGACACCTAGTTCACTTAAACCACGGCTCTGATACCAACTTGTAACACCCGACTTATTAACAGAAACACCCCAAAAAATTTTCGTTTTTCAAACCAAATATTTTACAAATAAAACCATAAGTAAGGGGTATTAGTTAATACAATACGAGTACAAGAGTATCACAAAGTACAATACATAGTATTATACATCTTTAAGCCGGGCTGTCACTTCAAATGCTAAGTCCTCAGTCACGGACTTTGTCCTTTCCCTTTGCAGGATCACGCTCACCTGCAGTGACATATCACATAAACTGTGAGCTACAAAGCCCAATGAGTAATCAAATCAAATACCACATGTACAAGAATATAATTCTCTATACAAAGTCAAATATGTAATATCATACAATACAAAATCAAACATGGCTCACGGGTATCCCGCTGTTGCCTAGACTCACGGCTGGATCCGGTATTGTCTATATAAATTTATTGACTCACGGCTGGTTCCGGTATTGTCATTTCCTTTTATTGACTCACGGCTGATTCCGGTATTGTCTTTTCCTTTTATTGACTCACAGCTCCGTTCTTGTCTATTAAAGACTCACGGCTTATCTGGTATTGTCATATCAAATCAAACGTTTGTCATTTTTCGTCCCCAAAACTATTTTCAATTCGCAGCTGCTCAACAATCATATATCACATCAAATACGAGTGAGATTACTCACCTGAAGGTTTGCTACAACTAGCGTTCGTCGTTCCTTGCTTTGAAATGAAACCCGTAGAATTTTGTCCCGTACCTATAATTCCATTTATTTCAAAATGATTATAGGTTAATAACCATTACAATTAACTCTAATACAATAGAGTTCAATAATATATAATGCCTAGTTAATAAACTTTCCGTTTACTAACTTTATATGAATTTTACTATTCACCGAGGCATTCGGGTCGGTCTACAGTGCCCCCGAGGGGTCGAAAACTCAATATGAAAATTTTCCCAAACTTTTTAGACCATAACGAGCCTATGGTCCAAATTTGAGCTAAAACGGATAAGCCAAGCAAAAGTTAGCGTTTTTGATCCCCTGCCTGGCCTCTGCTCGGAGGCGCACCCCGCCCAAGGGAGGGCGCACTGCGCCTGGGCGCACCCCGCCTGGCTTTGGGGCGCACTGCGCCTAGCTGCAGTGCAGGTTCCCTGGCCAGTCGCGATTTATGCACTGTAGCTTGCAGATTTGGTCCATTAAGTGCTTATTTCTGTTCTTAATCACTTGGGGTTTGTTCCTAGGCTAAAACCTTACATATTTACAAGGTTTTTAACCATCTAAACACACTCAATCATCCATATTAAGAATTAGGGTTCTTAGTTTTAACAACCCCAAATCTTCAATTTCATCAAATATAACATCCTACTTCCATTTGATTGAGTTAAGTCTTTGTTGTAATGACTTAATGGAAGTATTTAATCATTCTAATCACCCAAACACAACTGAAATTTCAGTTTTTGAGTTCTATAAAACTCATCAAGAGCAACAATCAAAAGCTTGGAATATTTACCTCAAAATCTTCCAATTATACCCTTTTGAATGCTATAATCACAATTGCAAATTCCAAGCCTTCAAGAACTTCAATCCTCTGCAGAAAATCAGCCAAGAAATTTGCTCCCGTGAGTGCCAAAAATCTGCACAAGTCCTCACTTTTATACCCCCAATATTTGCAATTTGGTCCCTAGAGTTGCATATTTAAGACTTTTGCCCCAATTCACAAATATTGTAACACAATTTCAGTTTTTAATAACATTTTAAGTCCAAACTCAAAATATTATTACAAAACAAATCCTTTTCTGTCAAAAAGACCAAACTACCCTTTTGAGGTAAAATGACCATTTTGCCCTTTTTTATATAATTATATATTAAACATGTTTCGGCGTTACAGAAGGTATTCCTGAGACGAAGAAATACTTATCCTCAAACTTTTAAATGAAAGATCTAGGAGAAGTAGATAACATTCTTTGTATCAAGGTGAAAAGAATAGGAAGTCGGATTTCTTTGAGTCAATCTTATTACATAGAGAGAAAGTTGACAAAGTTTCAACATTTAAATGTCAAGGAATTCAACACTCCTTTTGGTTCAAGTATGAACCTTAATGTGAACTCTAGTTGAGTAGTGGCTCAATTCGAGTATGCGAGTGCGATCGGTAGCATGATGTATGCCTTTCAATGCACTCGACTTGACATCACATTCGTTGTAAACAAACTAAGTCGGTATACCGTCAATCCAAAGATGGAGCACTGGAAGGCAATGAGAAGAGTACTAGGGTACCTGAAAAGGACAAGTGCTCTTGAATTGACATATACATCATCTTCTGGTATACCAGAAGAATATTCCGGGCTCTTGAAGTAACGTGTGCGTCATCTTTTGGTATACTAGAAGAGTATTGCGATGTCAGCTCAAGATCACACCATTGATTCTATATCCACAAGTCGTTGGATTTATACTCTTACTTTGAGGAGCTATTTCTTAGGTGAGCAAGAAACAGACATGTATTACTCACTTGACTACGGAAGCTGAGCTAATTGCCTTAGCAGTAACAGGAAAAGAGGCAGAGTGGATTGATATATGACTGTGAGATATTGCTATGCCAAAAATTCCTAAGTATTGTAACAGTGACGCCACACTATCTAAAGTATGCAATGCTGTTTATAATACAAAGTCAAGACTTTTTGGCCTTTAACACAATTTTTTGAGATAACTGATTGAAAGTGGTACCATCGAAGTTGTCTATATCAAGACGAGTAGGAACGTAGCTGATCCACTTACTAAACCTCCAACGAGATATTTTGTTGAAACTACTATGAAAGTCATGGGTCTGAATCCACAATATAATCATTTAGTGATGGAAACCCAATTAGACATTAGTGCTCCTAATTCTCAAGTTTAAATGGCAATAATGAAGTCATTAATGATAGTAGGTACTACCAAATGATAGATCCATGTGAGGT
The DNA here is from genome assembly GCA_023525715.1 of Cichorium intybus. NCBI lineage: Eukaryota > Viridiplantae > Streptophyta > Magnoliopsida > Asterales > Asteraceae > Cichorium > Cichorium intybus. The sequence continues at coordinate 30,800,041 of CM042017.1, read as the reverse complement.
AGGATAGTATGTCATTGACGAGAAAGAGGTTTAGTTAAAACTCTTAACAAAGTTTTGGAGACTTGTAAGCAACAAAGATATTGTAAAACTGTGCTTTATGATCTAAAGGTGGTGCCACCTAAAAGAAGATTAGTCGTTCTCTTCTAAACGATCATGAGGATTTATAGCCCCTAACCATAGTCATGCTCAGAGAGAACGAATAGATGGCAAGTGATATGTGGGGGAACAGAGGAGAGGTCACAAGGTTCTTGGTTTAAATCCATAATTTACCATTGAATCAGATTCTTCTAATTTATTCTCATTAAACTGGGTTTAATCTTCATGACACCCAAGTGACATAATCTGTCGAGTGAAAGGAAACTTTCCAAGCTGGTGGGAGATTGTTGAAAATAAATAAGGCATTAGCAACTTGGCTAGTTTCCTTGTCCCACATGGGGGGGGGGGAGAACCTTGGAAGGGTTTATAAGCCTTTCCTTGCCTTAAGCTTCAAAGGATTTAGTGGATGTTAATGAATGGGTCAAGCCCACACGTGCATCGACCCGGGCCGTGGACGTGAGACACGAGGTTCACGAAATCGCACCATTTAGGCGCACTTTGCACTTTACATTGGTTGCTGGGAGCTAATGAGTTTTTACCTTTAGTAGGGTTGGGTTGGACAGACCCGGTCAATGGGTTGACCACCATTGACTTCGTGGATAGAGTCTACGAAGGTTCTAGAAGTCACTAGAATTCGAATAACGACCATTTTTTAGATCAAATGAGCTTCCAGATAACCTAGTATCAATTTCAAATTGGTAAGTGGATTTTTATCCAAAATTTGAATTTTGAATTTTAAATATTAAATTTCAAAATTTAAGGATTCTAGGTTTTTACGGTTTAGTATAAATAGGATCTATCATGTCTCATTTATTCGACACCTAAAAAACATAGAATTTTCTACTCTCTCCTCACTCCCCAACGATCTAACATTCTTCTATTTCCAAATATTCACTTTGCGTTTACCGGTTCTTCAAAAACTATTGGAATAAATGACATTCTATATTAAATCCTAAGGTTTTATGCTGATAATTTACAACCGGCGAGTGCAATAAAAGCCTTTAATTAAGGATATGAGTCATTCCGTACAGTCTTATCAGTCAAGAATCAACGATATTTAGGATGGTTTTAATTTTCTGTTCCATATTTTATTTTGTCTGACATGATAGTTTTCTTCTACCTTTCATATAATCAATTCTATCGCCAAGGATCAATATGATATCTAAATGAAATTCGATAATTAATAATAATAATAATAATAATAATAATAAATGGTATTATTATTTGTGGCAAATCCACACTTAGTTTTCTATATTACTTGTCTCTATGCTCGTAATAGATCTTACTAACGATTCAATATTAGTCTTGAGTACTAATTGTCGAATTGTCTGTCTTGTTAAGTCTGAAATACAACATTTATATGTTTAAATAACTTATAAATAAAAAACATATATTGACGAGTATAGAAGACTTTGAGTGTGTGTGTGTGTGTGTGTATATATATATATATATATATATATATATATATATATATATATATATATATATATATATATATATATATATATATATATATATATGGGTTAATATCATAAAAACCACCGTAATTTGAGCAAAATTCTGGTTTAACCACTATATTTCTTTTTGTTTCATAAAAACCACTCATACTTTCAAAAAAATCCATATTGACCACTGTTCATTTTATTTTATAACTTTTAACGATTTTTTTCATCAAAATGTTATGTGAAAAGTTTCATATCGACATTTTAAGCAAATATTGGAACTTTATTGCAGTGAAAATGATACATAATGTTGTCTACATATACTTTTAGTTTTCGTAACTACAACTCTTCGGCCACGTTGTGAATCCATAGAGTGTCCAATTGAATCCACTAAATTTTGAATGCGATGGGGGTAAGAAGTGTTCCGATTTGGCAACATACAATCATGACTTTAATTTGTTATAGTGGTCGCAATGTATCTTTTTGAAAATATGAGTGGTTTTTACAAATTTTTTTGAAAGTATGAGCGGTTTTTTTAGAACAAAAAAAATATAGCGCTTAAACCGAACTTTGACCAAACTGTAGTGGTTTTTATGTTATTAGCTTTATTTATATATATATATATATATATATATATATATATATATATATATATATATATATATATATATATATATATATATATATATATATATATATATATATATAATTCGGAACCTAATGTATTCTTTTTTCCAAGTCAAATGTTAACAGTATGGTCGATCATGTGTTTGTTCGATAAGGGCAAAAGCATACCATATGAAATCGAGCACATACAAACCACCTTTATCACAATGCTAAAAGAGTGTTATGGGTGACTTTGATCAAAACGAATGTGATCGAAGGGATGGAAACATATGTAGATAGGGCCGACTTTAATCAAAACAAATTTATTTTATGCTGATTAGAAATATATTTAACTTGAACCAAACCCAACACTATCTTGTTATGACTAGGACCAAGATTTGGCTCGCAAGAAATATGAAGGCTGAGGGGTTTAATATTATATTGATATATTCTAGTTATAGATGTTAGAGATACAAAATATAAAGTTTTAATTAAAATTACTCTATCCCGTTAATTTGCAGGAAAAATTAAAAAGACATAAACTTTGAAAAAAAAATTACAAAATTGCCTTTCAAGATAAATGAAGTTATTACAAAATTAGCCCCTAAAATTTTAGTTTAATATAATTACAATTTTGGTCTTTCTATTTTTAATTTGTATTAATAGTAGTTTTGGTCCCTATTTAATTTCAATAATTTCGGTTTCAATCATTATACTTTATAATTTATATTAGTTATTACTTTTGTCCCTATAGTACAAAATGGTTCCTAAAAAAGATAAATGAACTTAGACAAAATTACATAAACAGTCCCTATGGTTTACCAAATCTACCAGATCAGGACCAAGTATCCGAATTACACCATAAGGGTCATCAAAGTATCACAAATCTAACAAATAAGTCCCTTGGGCATATAAAAAGACTGAAATACCCTTTCTATTTTCTTTTTCATTTTTATTTTAATATATTATTTATTAAATCAATTTAAAAAAATAAAAATAAACCCACCCACCCCCACCCCACTACCCCCTCCCGATCAAGTCTTGGTGGCTGCTTTCTTCCCCGGCGACGGTGTAGTCCAACATTAATTCCAGGCGACCAAAGTTCTTCGGGGCATTTCATCAAACAGCTTTTGGGCGACACTCAGCTCACTGCATTTGGCATAGAAACTAACCAAGGCAGATTTTGGTTTGACCACTCTGCATTACAAACTAACATGTGTCGGTAAAAGATGAGGGAATCAAGAGGAAAATTGTGCTTGGTGGAGGTTTTAATAAGGAAACTGAAGAGGAACGAATCAGGATTGGCGATGGAGAAGAGGAGTTGGCGGGTGTAGAGGATTGCCTCTACGGTGCAGGCCGCTGTGATGAGAACGCCATGGGCGTACCTGGTCTCCTTGTCCTCCCTCAGTCCTTCGGGTTAGATTCATCTTTTCAAAACACACGCACAAATATTCTGTGAATCAAGTAATTGTTCTCAACCACCTTATCGAACTCCGATTTTGTGAAATTGAAACATGCCTGAACTTGATCGTTTACTTGATTCACATCACTATCAGCACAATAACCAACATCGACAATCTGGGTGGTGAAGTTCTTGAGCTTGATCTTACAGTAACTACTCGACGACGGAGGTATAGCGGCGCCATCGCCGGAAAACTTCAAATTCAATCTTCCGACCACTAATCGCACGAAAGGACACGGATCCATTTAGCCCTTCCGTTATAATCAATCTATAACTCAGTAGGGTGGGGGTGGGGTATTCAAACTTCTGACAACATATAACTCCTTCAAAATAATTTAAAATATAATCATCCGAATTATACATATATATTATCGATTTAGAGAGAACACTTGACCTACATGTGGTTTCCGGGAAGATTGTGATATGCGACAGGGGAATTAGTCCTCGAGTTCAGAAAGGTCAGGTAGTGAAAGAAGTCGGCGGCATCGGCATGATTCCGGTGGTGGCAGCTTTTTCATCCCACAAACCTAATTTCCGGGGGAGGGGGTACGGGGTGGGGTGAGTATTTTTTATTAATAAAATTATTAAGTAATTTAAAGAAAAAGAAAAAAGAAATTAAAAAGGGTATTTTAGTCTTTTTACATGACCCAAATACCAATTTGTAAGGTTTCATAAACATTAGGGGCGTATTTGTTGGATTTTGCAAACGTTTGTGACCCCCATGGTGAAAATCTAATACTTGGTCCTGATCTGGTAGATTTGGTAAACCACAGGGACCGGGTAATTTTGTCATGAACTTATTACAAATTTAGCCAATATAGTTTTCAGTTTAATATAATTACAATTTTAATCCTGCTGTTTTTTAATTTGTATTAATTATGGCACATTACAAAAATAGTCTTTGTGTAATGTTGATATTATGGAAATAGTCTTTATGTATGAGAAATTTATCGTAATAGTCACGGTTTAATAGCGAGATTACAAAAATGGCCTTTGTATAAAAGGGCGTAACGTAAATGGTGCTACAAATGTATGATTAATAAAACTGCAGCAACGTGCGGGCATCCCACTAGTTATAATTAAATACTAGATATTATAAATGGATATTCACAAAACCAAGCATTAGGAACAATTTTTTTAAATGATCAAAATTTTCTTAGTTGTGAGAATCAACACATTCCCCGATATGCCACACTCCCAACTATTTACTTTCAGTTAGACTGCCAGAGAATTTGGTGAGAGATGATATAAAAGTTTATCTTAATGTTAAATAGGAGTGGAGGTACACTATGGACTGACTTGGTACATCCGAACCAAATATCGAACATTTCCGATTATTATTTATTCCAGATTGAGATTGTAGACTAATAATTTATGGTTTATTATGATCTTCACATGAGTCTAAAGGTTTCTGCATCTTGTTTTGTATCCAAACCCACAATTCTATTATTGAATATGAGTTCATATAATAAGTTTTTTAGAGTCCCTGTTTGTAATAGAGGACTGCGAGAGCGAAAAAATGGCATTATGTAGTATATGGCTCCATACGATACAGGTTATTGCGTGGATTTTACCAATGATATCAACTATTTTGGGTTGGTTAACTTGGTGGCTTCGAAGACCATGTTAAATATTAATCAGATATGTTTGTCTTTTCAATGTCCTGGATCAAACGTAGTTATACAAATTATTGAAAAGAATGATATTATATATTTTGTTAATATTGTTACTAATATGCTTCCAAATATAGTACAATTTTTATTATTTTTATTGTGTATCATGTTGTCAGAAGTGGTGTTAATTGATTTGTCGGGGAAAACGATTCCGATGGTAGTGGGTCGTCCGATGCCAAAAGTAACCAAATATGTAATTTATTACCTTGGCACTGACACCTATGGACATGAGGCACGTAAAATAATTTTCTTATGATTGACTTATACAAGAGTTTGATGTTAGGTATAAAGGTAAGAAAGTTGTTCATGATGGTCATGTATATGCTGCTGATAAATGATCAACATTGATGCGATCTTGATGATGTTGGTTGATGATTCAAACATACTTCTACATAGAAAGCTGATGGAGAAGTTTTAGTGTATATAAAACTCTAACAACACTCAATATGATGATGATAATACCGAGCCCCAACCATCCAAAAAGGATAAATATGCATTCTAGTTTTTTTATTTTGAAGAAACTAGAACTATTCACTAGGGAATGTCTAATCCATTAGCGTTTTTCGAATTCTCAACCCATAAACAATTTCCATAAATAGCCTACGACCCCTCATCACATATCATACCATTTTAAGTGTTCAAAACTAATGGTGTTAAGCTATCATTGGGAATGTAATGTATTGGTAAATGATTTTAGATTGAAACTAGTAAATTTACAAAAGGAAGGTTTGGAGCATCTTGCTTTAAAGATTATAAAAGATGGATCATAGCTACAAACGATAAGATTACAAAACTCTTTCAAGTCTATAAGTTTGTGGATGTGAACACTTGCACAAATGTACTGCCACATCCCCATCATCACAAAGCAACCAAGAATGTGTTGGTTCACTTCTTAAGGAATGTAATAGCTGATAGTACATGGAACATGTTGCAGGAAAAGTAAATCCTCTAAATTCTGAATGACTGCTTCAATGTTCATATTTCTTATAGGCAAGCATGGCAAGAAAAACTATATGCGCTAGATCTATTTGGGGAGGTGCTAGAGAAAGGTTTCAAAGACTCCCTGTATATTGTTTCAATTTAGAAATAAAGAATCCATGGATGGTAACACAACTTTTTCAGCATTTGAAGCCACTTTTATGAACAACGAGTTTCTGAAATGCTATTCTCAACTGTGGTGGGTACCACATTAAGAAAATAACTTAAACGAGGGGGGGGTCTCTGAACCCAGTGGTTTGCAAATAACATTTGTGTTCTAAAGAATCACTTTAGCTATATTTTTCATTTTCCTAAAAAGCAAATTTTGTTGAGTTGTGGTGCCCAATATGCTTTTACCCTCATTGCCTTGCGGGGTTGAAGGCACTCCCCAAGAGAAAAATAATATGAGGGCAGTCTGTATATCAGACTCAACATTAAACTTCGGAGCTTCAAAGTTTAGATTGCAGTTGCAGACTAACAATCTAAAGTGCAACTACATGACAAAAGAGGAGCGACATTGTGGGAGATATCCATAGTGCATCTATGAAGTGAAGATTCAGATGAGAGGCAAAGTATAGAGATTTGACAGTAAGAAAAGCAACTAAAGCACAACTATGAATTGTAGATCTCAATACTTGAGTTTCACCTTCGATATATATTAGACTTCGATTCCGTTGTTGATTCATAGTGGCCCTGGAATTCAATCTTCAGATTGACCTAGTAACTTAAAGACTAAATTATGTATTAATACATGATAGTTTATTAAATCCAAAAGAAATTAGGTCAAACAATTGTTATAAATAAATTTCCATTATTGCAAGTTGAGTCTGCCAATATCATTGTAACATTTGAAGAAAAAATCCACTCTTTCGTGCGTTTTTTCAAGATTATCAATAACCTCTCTTTTTAGTTCGACAATGGATGTAGCTTGATTACTATGATCAAGTGAAACACTTTAAATCCTTGTGTGCTTATTTTTCTTCACATCATTATTGTAATGTTTGTGTTTGCTGCAGTTGTTCTCAATCCTAACAATTATTGATTATTTCCATTACAAGAAATAAGAATGAAACAGGATATACTCCACTCCCATGCTTATTAAACTATAAATTCTTCCAACTGGCTTCATAAATCAAGGAGGGTTTTGGGGTTGTCACCCTCATATATATATATATATATATATATATATATATATATATATATATATATATATATATATATATATATATATATATATATATATATATATATATATATATATATATATATATATATATATATATATATATAAGTGTACTATTAGATGTGTTGATACACTATAGAAAATCCAGAGCACAAATCTTGTGAGCTAAAATTTCAAGAAAATTTATTGTGAGGTTGAGAGCACAATTAACTTTAGAGCAAACTCCACTAAGAAAGATCCTTCTTTGTTGGTAGCTCAAGTTAGTGTAACCTTATTGTGAGTGAATCAGATTACAAGTGAAGTTTTAGCCTTGTATAATTTGTAGAATCTAGGTGATAATTAAATCCTCTTTCTCTTGTTTGCCTGTAGATTAGCCGATCAGATTAATCGAGTGAACTACCTTAAATTTATGTGTTCCAAATTTAAGAATTCTTTGTTTGCAGAATTCACAGTTTGTTTCCACCTGTTGCTAAAGTCATATTTATCATTTTATCATAAGTGCTTAACTTGTTTTGTTTATTATACTTGGAAAGGAAAGTAGCTTACAATATTATTAATGTTAAGACTATTCATGGTTTGGTCAAGGCACCATTTAATATGTACGAAAACCTTCAACTACTAATAAGGTTTTTCTGATTTGGAAAATAGTAAATATGAAGATGAAAGAGGGTGTCTCTACCACCGATTATGTTAATAAATCCAGTTCAGTCATCTTAATGCTGAATACGGTTGATATTGGATTTGAGAATGAAATCGAAGCATTCTTGTTATTATCATCTTTGCCCAATAGTTGGTCTAGTATGGTGACAACACTTAGTAATTCAACCAGATGTGCTAAGCTAACATTTGATATTTAGGATTTAATCATTGGTGAGGATGTACGTAGACAGAGTCTTCAAGAATCTTCCTGTAGTCTCCTAAGTACTAAAGATGGTGGGAAAAGGTCCAACAAGGAGGGCGGTGGTAGAGAAAGATCAAAGTCGATAAAGAGAGGTCAATCAAGGAACAATAAGAATGTTAATTGTTGGAAATTAGATATTTAGTTCAATCATTTTAATGTTGATTACGGTTGATTTTGGATTTAAGAATGAAATCGAAGCATTCTTGTTATTATCATCTTTGCCCAATAGTTGGTCTACTACAGTGACAACACTTAGTAATTCAACCAAATGTGTTAATCTAACATTCGATATTCATGATTTAATCATTGGTCAAGATGTACACAGACGGAGTCTTCGAGAATCTTTCTATAGTCTCCTAAGTACTAAAGATGGTGGAAAAAGGTCCAACAAAGAGGGCGGTGGTAGAGAAAGATCAAAGTCGATAAAGAGAGGTCAATCAAAGAACAAGAAGGATGTTACTTGTTGGAAATTCAAAGAGAAATATCACTTCATAAATCAATGCCCAAAACCTTCGGTAGATAAAAGACAAGAAGGAAATGAATATGGCAGCAGATTTTGAAGATGATGCATTCTTTTGCAGCATCGATAACTCAATATAATCTTGGACCATGGATTTTGGTATGTCATTTCATGCTAGTCATTCTACAGATGTAATGTAGAAATTCCAGCAGTATAAAGGCAAGGTCTGATTAGCAGACAAAAAGATCTTAGATATTACAGGTGTTGGGGATTTGGTCATCAAGACTACTTTGGGTATGAATTGGACTTTGAAGAATGTCAAGTTCATTCAATACTTGAAAAGGATGTAAATAATAGTGGGATAGCTTGACCATGAGGGTCGCCCATGTTACGTTTAATGATCATTAAAGGAAGGTGACAAAGAGAAACTTAGTAATTGCTGGTGGACAAAAGCAGAGTACACGTTATATGGTAGAAGTTTTAGTATTTAAAACACATGTTGCTGAAGAAGTTGGGCCATCCACTTTACGACATCAAAGACTTGGACATATGAGTGAGAAAATAATGAAGATGCTAGTCTTCAAAGGAGGAATACCATATCTGAAGACTATAAAAGTTGATTTCTATGCCATGTTCATTGATGATTGCATGTGAAAAGTTCGAGTTTATTCTTGAAGCTTAAGTCTGACGTTTTCAGCACATTGAAGAAATGGAAAGATATTTAGGAAAATGAAACAAATTTAAAGATCAAGTGTTTCAGATCTAATAGTTGGGAAGAATATAGTAGCAAATAATTTGTTGATTAATGTGCTAACAAGGGAATCATAATGCACAAGACGGTTTCGGAGAGACATCAACATAATAGAGTTGTTGAGAGAAGGAACCGAACATTGAACAAAAAGGCAAAGAGCATGAGACTGCATGCAGGTTTACCCAATATATTGTAGGAAGATTCGGTCAACACAATCACATATTTAATCAATAAAGGACCCTCAGTCCCTATAAGCTTCAAAATTCCAAAATAGGAATAGCAAGGTCACGAGATTTCGCTTAAACACTTGAAGGTTTTTGGGTGTGTCTCATACGTTAAAGTAAATAACTAGGAGAGAAACATATATAAGGATAAGACAAGGAAGTGTACCTTTATAGGCTATATGTTGGATGCATAGGGTATCATTTATGGGATAACAAAAATAAAAGAGTTATCAGAAGTAGGGATGTGGTGTTCAATAAGAATGCCCTATATAATGATGAACTTGTAGAGAAATCAAGAAGAAAGAAGCAACTAGAGAAAGCAGAAAGTCAAGTTGAGTTTAAGGAGATCTCTGAAAATGACATTATGAAACCTGTCAGTACTCCAGTGATAGGTGACAGTTTTACAAGCCGTGGGAGCTTTATTGTATCCGGAGATAGTGGGAGCATAAAGGATAGTAGTTCAGAGGATGAGGTTGTAGACGATGTAGAGGCCATAACATCTGCTTTCTGTAGATCCACTAGAGTATAGACCCCAACCATATATTCTACTGCATCTAATTACTTGCTGCTGACTAAGAATGGTGAATCTGAGTCTTATCCAGAGGCATTGAGGATGAAAGATTCCATATAGTGGAAGAAGGCTATGGATGACGAGCTGAGCTCACTTGATAATATTAGTGGTCAAGGGGTTCCAATAGAAAACGCATGGTTGATTACAATGAGATCTTCTCGCTAGTTATGAAGATAAATGATTAGATTGGTTTTAGGTATTATAACCTCTGAAGATATCCATCTAGAGCAGCTAGGTGTAAAAACTGATTTTCTTTATGGCAACATGGAAGCAGATGTCTATATGGTATAACCAAAAGATTTTCCAACAATTGGTAAGGAAAATATGGTGTGCAAGTTTAAGAGAAGTTTGTATCGGTTGAAGCAGGCTCTAAGACAGTGGTACTTGAATTTTGATAGCTTTATGCAAATGAGTGAGTATCATAGATGTGAGATGGATCACTATTGTTACTTGAAGAAATTCATCTCCTTATACATCATCTTGTTATTATATGTTGATGACATGTTGATCGCTGGATCTGACATGCAAGAGATTAACAAGCTTAAGAAGTTGTTATTTCAGTGAGTTCGAGATGAAAGAACGACTAAGAATATATTTGGCATGAACATAGCTTGGAACAGAATCACAAGTACATTAAAATTTTTGCAATCTAAATACATCAATAAAGTTTTAGAAAACTTTAGCATGGCGGATGCTAAGTCTAGAAGTACACCTTTGGGTAGTCAGTTAATACTCTAAAAGAAGCAATCCCCAAAGATGGAAGAAGAAAAAAAACATATGTCTAAAGTTCCTATGCATCTGTTGTTGGTAGATTGATGTATGCAATGATATCCACCATACTAGATATCTCTCATGTAGTGGGGGTTGTAAGCAAGTTCATGTCAAATCTAGGAAGACAACATTAGGATAGAGTAAATGTGGTTGTTACGCTATTTGGAAGGAACAATTGAGCTTGCCTTTTGTTTTAGAAGAAATGGGTCATCTTAGAAGCTTTTACCAATACAGATTTGGGTGGATGTATGGATTTGGGTAAGAGCACAACATGTTATGTGTTTACAATCGGAGGCGTGACAATCAGTTGGATGTCTATGTTATAAGGGAGTGTTTCTCTTTCAACTATATAAGTAGAGTGCAATTCACATTGCAAAGAATCTGGTGACAACTAGTTTACAGAAGGCTTGTGTATTGTATTGTGACAACTAGAGTGCACTTTCTGGTGTTTCACAGTAGAACGAACCACATTCAGATGAGGTACCAATTAGTTCGAGAGTTACACAATAATGGAACTCTGAATTGAAGAAAATTTTTGGAACAAATATTCCAGCAGATATGTTCACAAGGTGGTTACCACTGAGAAGTTGAAGGTTTGTATAGTTTGAACTAGCCTTCCAGAAGTTTGAGGAAAGAGGCTTGGCAGAGAGCATATGTCTTTAAGGAATGTTTCAAGAGTTGGATGGTAGAGGAAGACTAAGTTGTTCAAGCATTCAAGTTGGAGATTTTTAGGCGTGTTAGGTGAAGGCTTAAAAGTTGTGAACTAGTGGGGAACTCCATTATAAGAAATAAGCATGAAATAGGATGTACTCCACTACCATGCTTATTAAATTTCAAAGTCTTACAATATGCTTCATAAATCAAGGAGGGATTTAGGGCTGTCACCATATCATGACCACACACACACACACACACACACACACACACACACACACACACACACACACACACACACACACACACACACACACACACATATATATATATATATATATATATATATATATATATATATATATATATATATATATATATATATATATATATAGCTATATTGCAAGATGATACACAACATAAAATGTAGAGCATAATTCTGGTAACTCTTGTGAGCTAATATTCCAAGTACATTTATTGAGAGGTTGAGAGCATAGTTCTGGTAACTCTTGTGAGCTAATATTCCAAGTAACTCTTGTGAGCTAATATTCCAAGTACATTTATTGAGAGGTTGAGAGCATAGTCAACTTTGGAGTAGACCACATGGAGAAATATCATTCTTTGTTGGTAGCTTAAGTTATTATATTATTATAACCTTAGTGTGAGTGAATCAGATTATATGCAATTTTAGCCTTATATGATTTGTATGTTATTGGTGATAATAAAATCATCTCTCTCATTTGCTCGTGGATTAGCCGATCAGGCTGCTCTTGTGAACCATGTTGAATTTTTCTGTTTCAGATTTTACAATTATTTGTTTGTAGAATTCTCAGTTTATTTTCGCGCATTGCTGAGACCGTATTTATCGTTTTGTCCAAAATACTTAACTTATTTTGTTTATTATCCCAACGGGAACTTTATAAAGACTACGATGTTAATACTATTCATTTTTGTAGTTATTAATTTTTTAGTTCAAATTAATAAACAATAAATTTAATTTTAGTTCTCATTATATGACAAAAATATATAATTAAAATCCACTACAATGGTATAGTAAGAACCTAAAAATCATTTATTAACCTATTACAAAAATATCTAATTAAAATCCACTACAATGGTATAGTAAGAACCTAAAAAACATTTATTAACCTATTATACAATTAAAAAGTAAGTTACCAACATAGCAAACTAAATAGTATTCATTTGTCATTTTGTGACATCAAGGTAAACTTAAAAGAACCGAACTTTAGTTGTATTATAACTTTAATGTGAGATGGCTTATATTGGTAACGAATTATACCAATTCTCTGCCAAATGCACTATGGCTCGACATATGTGTTTTGAATATTGTATCACATGTCAACATTCTATGTTATAAACATATCACATGCTCGTTTAAAAATACGATCAAGTTTTTTCATGACTAACCAAACTTGTGATAGTCACATAGATGTTCATATGTCGAAATGTTTTTCATGTGTTATGATCACTCTATTCTATCATAACACAAAAATGTGATCGTCATATAAATTCCCCCCTCCCGAGAGCGACATCCAAGGTATTTCTAGTAGCTTTAAACTCGATTTGATTTATCGAAAGATAGTTACACATAAAAAAGGGAAATAAATCGCAAAATGGGTTAGAGTTCAAAAGTCAAAATGAGCATTTATGAAGCAACAAAGGACGATGTGATAAAAAGGGTTTTCAAAGGACGGGGGTGGTGCATTTAATTGGGAATAAGTTGGGTGGTGGTGTACTCCAAATCTCCAATGGGTCCAAATCCGAAAATCATATATTACTTACATTTTATTTATTAAGTAAATGACGAGTATAATTAGATGAAAAAAAGAATCGAATAGGAATGAAACGAATTTTGTCCAATAGAACTTCTAGAAGAAAAAAAGACCGTTTGATTACCCATGAAAATGAACCAAAAACGAAAAGGAATAAATTGATGTCTCAATTGTAGGATATGATTGTAAACAATAAACTTATGTTAAAATGATGCATATGGGGAATAAATTTATAATGTATCATAGTTCGTAATTTATGTTTTATGCCCTTCCGTTATATTTATGATTAGCTTTGCTTTACCATGTGTAAAAGTGTGCAAATGATGTGTTTTGACCTTAAAAACTCTCCACTATTGATACAATTCATTATTATTTATGAATTCGTTGGGGTTTTGGAAGGAATTGTTGTTTCTGGAATCAACAGGTTTCTTAGATTGCTTAAGGATCGTGCGATTACTTTGTAAATCTGATGTTTCGATATTATGATTGAGTGTCACGAAATCCAAATTATGGGCTAATCATTCAATGAACATATCTCGAATCAAAGCCATCATAAGAAATCACGAACTATGGATTTATATAGAGTTCGAATTCTCCTGATTACCAAAAATAAAGACCAATCAACATTAAATGTTGATTCTATCTCATGTATATAGGATGTCGGTTTCAAAGAAAATTATAATGAAATATAATCCGAAATTATTTTTTTTCATAATAATCTCCTTAACAAAATAAATTTTCTGGATGGGGAGCTGTCCAGCACCCCGCAAGGATGGTCCCCTCGATCCCCACCAGAGACGTTGCCCCTTGGACCCCGCAAGAGGAAGCAACCCTAGACCCATGTTATTCTGGTAGAACCGAGATCAAAGTCGTTTTATACAAACGTGCTTTCCACACATCTTATCATCCTAATTTGTCTGAAATCAAGATTTGAACTTTGTTTATAATCTTGTAAATTTTATTATACTAAAATGATCCAATGACATCACCATCACAATCAACAATTAAATATAACAGAGAAGCATCGCTTCTCTATTTCATATCACGAAAGATATCTCTTTATAATTTTGTCCGAAATCTGTATATCCAATGACACAAAAATCATCATCACAATCAACAATTAAATATAACAGAGAAGTGTCACTTTTCTATTTCATATCACGAAAGATATCTATCTATAATTTTGTCCGAAATTTGTATATCCAATGACACAAAAATCACCATCACAATCAACAATTAAATACATCAGAGAAGCATCACTTCTCTATTTCATATCACGAAAGATATCTCTTTATAATTTTGTCCGAAATCTGTATATCCAATGACACAAAAATCATCATCACAATCAACAATTAAATATAACAGAGAAGCGTCACCTTCTCTATTTCATATCATGAAAGATATATCTTTGTAATTTTGTCCGAAATCTATGTATCCATTGCACAAAAATTACCATCCTATCAACAATTAAATATAATTAGATAAGCGTCACTTCCTTATTACATATCACGAAAGATATATCTTTATAATCTTGTCAGAATCTGTATTGTGAGTAAAACGGAAGACTTGATACAAAGACATAGGACGTTTTGCAGGAGGGACCATTTCTTTTAAATCTCGTAAATTAATGAGACCTTATAAATCGATAACAAACATAGTACTAACAAAACATAGACTTTCCACTTGGTTGGTTAAGTGTTAATGTGTAATTAAATGGACAGCATGTTCGTGCTTAAAGAATAAAACTTGCTAAAAGAGAACAAATGTCGACAATATAGAAAAACAGTGTGTTTTATACTTGTGGTGATTTTTTTTTTTTTTTTAATTTAGGGTAGTTTCAGATTTGTGGGAATTTGTTTTTCTGGAAATATTAGCATTGTGAAAAACATTTAATATAACCACTTTAATCTGTTTATATAAAAATAGTATCTTAAACATTACTTCTAAATTAAGTTTTTGACTATATTCTTTGTTAGGAGTGACTCTGAAATTGATTTGCCGAGATGGACGGTTTTGGAAAATAATTTCATTTTCTGAACACTTGGTTTTTGGTACGTGTGTAGACGTTGGAATTGGTTTGCCATAACTTATATATTTGTTAAACGATAAACTTAATACGTTTTGTATTTCACAATGTTATTGTTTTTTAATGATTAACAACGACGAATGAGTTTTTCGGAAACGATAGATATCAATAAAACAAGCCAACCACTTGAATATTCAATCCAGTGAAGAAGAGGCAAATGGGCATTCCACCAGGACGTGATTGGAGGATTCAGTGCAAGCCAAGCATAAAACACACATCAAAGAGGGTCCATTAACACCCCTAGACCTCAAAGCATCACCAGTAGGAATGCGATCTAATCTAACAGGCCAATCAAAGCATTGCACTTTCAGTTGGACCAAACCATTCAAGGGGATAGAGAGCCCGAGACGGGATTAAGATATCTCATGACATCGACATAGAACCGACCATCTAGGGAGGGACAAAATAACCATCTATACGGGGAAGAAATAGGATTAAAAATATGACCCAAAGGTTGCAACTGAGAGATATCTGAGAGCTCGGTGGAACTTTTTGTTGGGACTAAGGACCTCGACAGATACACACACTACACGATTTAATCAAGGCAACCAAGAACAACAAGAAGAAACAAACAACCACACAAAGAACACAATTTTAAGTGGTTCTCTCGATCTAAACTGATCAAACTACGCCATTGTAGGAACCAGAGACCATATTATTGATTTAATTGCTAAAACAATCTATACAATATTTACTGCACACTTCTCTTAATTTTGGCTCACGCTCTTGACATTCTCATTATCACAAACCGGAGATCGTATTTATACCGGGCAAGGTGATATCAGCAAATGATGACAAATCTTCTAGCACCATCCTTTTTGCACTAGGCCAACTGATGGCACATGAAATAGGTCATGTAGGACAGAACACCTTTCTGCTTCCACATGTCGCCCAAGTCAGACATGGGAACTTGTGCCAAGGAGACACTTCTACTGAAGTAGCTTATCCTCCGCAATGTCATTGCTTCGCATCACTTTGCCCAACCGAAGATATCTTTGTTGATCCAGACATATGTGAGGCTTGTCTAGGTCCTGCTAATCTAAGTGTTTTCGGTTCCAACCGAGCTGCTGATCATCTAAAGCAGACTGTCGAAATGGGCTGAATGCCCCAGACTCGTGATACTACTTTAAAATTGATACTACTTTAAAACTGTTGATCCGTATCGGTTCATCTAACTGAGGAGAGGAACCTTCTTCGGTTGAGAGATAGCTCCGACCGAAGTGCAACCATCAACCGCACGGCTGAACATGCCTCAGTTCCTGGTTGCTTCAGACAACTGATCCTTTTCGGACGTAAGGACTTCCTTGGTTCGGATTAGACCCTATATACTTAACAATGTCCCACTTGGAGATTAATCAGGACTTGATTCTTCTGTCACCCAAGTTACAACAATGAGACTTTCTTCCCTAGTTCCTTATAACGTCCCAAATTCCACAATAAAATTTTCATTTTTGAAAGCGGTTCGAATACATAAAAATGGATTGGAAAAGAGAAGCGCTTATTTCGAGTTCAGTATTTAAAACCTTTAAACCATAAGTATTTAATCACATACAAAACATTAACTAGCGGAAGACTTGAACACCAAAATATCGGATGCGATACAGTCGTGCCGTACTCCAAATCATTATTTAGAAGAGTACCTGAAAACATTTAATGTGAAAGAGTATGCACAAAGCTTAGTGAGTTCCCCAAGATACCACATATTCCGTCTCATTCATACACATAAGGCACATACAACATCTAGGTACAACCCTATCATGACACTACACCTTCTTTCAGTCAACACTATCGGGTGCCCACAATGACCTGTCATACATCGTCTTTTTATCATGCAGCACCTTCGTGTTGGCCAGTAGGACCGGTCATGCGTCGTGCTAGCCTAAGGGACTCAGTCCTAAATCGGTACTTGCCTACCGTAATATCAACAAAGTCGTAAGAAAGAATCGTACGACTACATATAAGCACTTATAGTCTTAACAAACAAACATACAATCATTTTATACTATACTACCTACTCATACAACTTCACACAGAGTATAGTGGGGAGACTCACCTGGTCTACCAAGCTAAAAGTACTCCACGCACATGTCCTCGGGTCCCGACGACACGAACCTCCTAATAAGGATAAACACAACTTAGCAAATCCTAAACCCTAAACCGGACAAACTCCTAAAACTGGCACCCTGAATCTCTAAAGTTTGACCAAAAGTCAAACCGGTTAAAAAGCCAACGGTCAAAGGTGAAAGTCAAAGTCAATGGTGAACAGTCTAGATAGTGCCGCTATCTCCTCAAGATAGCGTCACTATCATTTTCTGATGTAGGGTTTAAGGATTAATATGCATAAGTCAAAGCATTATGAGGGTGGTATCTGGGACCTATTTCAACGGATAGCAGAGAGCTTGATGTGTGAGTGCTATTCCATCCCTCATTCAGGTACTTTGTTCTCGAGTGACCCTCGTTTCGGAGCTTGTTCCCAAGGGTTGTTTCCTTGTTTTGGAATGATTTCCATATAGAAACTAGATAACTACTTCGTAACGGGAGGTACCATCCCAGTTGTATCGTAATGTGTCTAAATAACTTTGATTCGTGTCATGCAATTCGCACACAATGATGCAAGAGCCATGCTAACTACCATATGGAACTTTCAATCAAGATCAAGTGACTCCATAAACTAGAAATTGAGAAAATAGCACAATACAAGTATTTCCAAGCTAAAAACAATAACCAACTATCTTTATAACATAATCATAATCCAAATAGTGTCTTGAACCCGTATAAGGTAATATACTTTCAAAGACACTCTAGCTATACCAAAACATAATTTCTTAGTCAAAGTTCTTTAGCAATTTAGTTTGAAAACTAATGACATATTGCTTAACCAAGGTATATTGATTTACTTACAAACCGTCACAATCTACTTATAAAGTCATAACTATAAACTTTTCAAAATCATAGCTAGTCATGTGTAGTTCATAGAAAACTATTTTCTTAAGTGTAGTCAATATACTTCAAATCATAGCAACATACTTTTCAAACCATAGAAATATACTTTTCATAGTATGGTAAAATACTTTTCAAATAAAATTTAATGACATGTGCCCCATGTAGTCAATAAAATTTAAATCGTTTGTGACAAATTGGTAAATAGAGGAGTCGATATTCTTTCTTCTTTATGTCCAATTTGTGGGTTTACACGGAAGGGATGGACCATGTGTTTCTTAATTGCGAGGTGTAACACCCCAAAAACCAACATCGAGTATTTACAACATTTTAACAAAACTGTACAAATTTAACTTTACAAATACAATACTCGATGTCTAGGAAGCGTCAAGTGGATATCTTCAAGATCGTTCCACGATCCAGCCGGGCGTTACTACAACTAAATCCTGAAAAACACCACAACGAAAACAACGTAAGCGAAACGCTTAGTGAATAACTCTACTGCAACAAGATATAATTTACAACGAATCTTATATTGCCACATCGTACTTAAAAGATTCACCAATCGTTTGTCACCTGAAAATCCAACACCAGTTAGATATATCATAACACCAAAATCACCACTTGTATAATACATCATATTTATAAATAACAACAATATTGAAAACGTTCACCAAATGATCTTGGGCTTTTCACCAACCCGAAGATCCATCACCAACACTCGGTTACACTAAGTTATCACCAATCTTTAATTACAAAATATAGTTGTAAACCATCGTTATACAACCACTTGAACACCATATAAACAACAACATATATATTCACCTATAATAACACCGTAG
Source organism: Cichorium intybus (assembly GCA_023525715.1). Classification (NCBI taxonomy): domain Eukaryota; kingdom Viridiplantae; phylum Streptophyta; class Magnoliopsida; order Asterales; family Asteraceae; genus Cichorium; species Cichorium intybus. The sequence goes on along the minus strand of CM042017.1, from coordinate 30,780,608 downwards.
GTATCTACAACGACTACCAAAAGTGTTTTACCTATGTTAGCACATAGGGTTATTATACTGTTAATCATCTAGATAAATACATTCTAGCACCACCATATGATATATATACAAATATATAATCATACAAATAGAACACGCAACACCAGTCACGTCGAGTGGAGTTACTCACCTTGGTACTCCAGGTTGGTTAGCTCCATTGCTCGTATATCTCGGTGTTGTCTTGACTTCTCGTCTTTTATAAACCTACATTAGGTTTTCAACCACATTTATAAATAATATATATACATCCTCTTGAAAACCTAATTCATGAACTTGAAAGGCATAACTTCAATATCAAATTTATTAGCAATTATCCACATTTTTCCTTAAAATTTGACCCCTGTTCACGATCTGTTTTAGTCAACTTCGTAATATTCATTCGTACAGATTTCAATTTTACAGAACACTACTCCTTAGGTTTCCAGGGACACCAACATCAACCCTAATGTATTTTTCTACAATTTACTATAATTTTTGCAAGATTACATATCACATACATCTGAAATCTGCCAAAAACGTATCGGCATGTAGAAAATGCATATTTGAGCAATGTTAGAGGCCGAATCACATTTTCACCTCTGTATACCAAATATACTAGACTCAATTTATGAAAATATGGCACTAGTTTCACATCAAACCGATACTTCTACGATTTATCATGCTTTTTACAATATGGTATACAAACAGTGATTTTTACCTCTATTCTGCAGTTCCGATCGAACGACTATGTCTCGACTTCCTGCCATCAGAATTACAAATCCTCCGGTCAAAACCTGTGTATGTATCGCCTTTAGCTTCTGTCAAAATTTAACGACGATCCAACAGTTCACTCTCCCGAGATCATTCGCGCACTGTAGCATGTTCTTGAGAATTCGGGAATGATTGGAGAAAAATCCGATTTTCCTATATTTATACATAAAAGTTTGCCAATTTGGCACAACTAGTCCATCAACTTGCAAACATTACACCCCACACACATATAAATACATTTAAGTCTCATTTTTCGTACTTAAACCCGCAAATTAATATATAAATATTTATAAATCGGTCTCGGGTGTTACACGAGGTTGTGGCTCAATGAGTCTTTGGTGTGACATTGTGGTTCCTAGCTTTCATAGAGTTGTGATTTGTTTTCATGGTAGGACCTAGTGTCTGTTTCTACTCACAAAGTGGCTTTGGACGATGTTATCATAGTGACGTGGTAGATCATAATTCTTTGGTTTTTACTACTAATAAACTTAGAAGGGATGTTTTATTTGTTAGCATAATGACACTTTAGACGATGTTATCATAATGACGTGGTGGATCATAATTCTTTGGTTTTAGGCTTTTAGCGTTCTCATATAAATGATGTGTAGATATGAATCATAAATTAAAAATCAAATGGGTCCTTTGGTTACAAAATCCAATTCCAACAATTCTTTTATAGTTTATTTTTCAACATGTTGTTGGGTTTATAAATTCAGCCGTTCCTAAAGATGTTATTAAATAAATTGGAGCATAGAAAATCGTATAACTTTCCATGCAAAGGTTGGGTCTGAAAAAATAACTTCTCGAATTCAACATAATTAATATCCATGAAAGGCGTACCAAACAATAAAGAGAGCCGTATACAATAATTTTATGTCATATATAATAATAACATGGTTTTTATGTATATTATATAATGGGTTTAGATCAAATTTAGCCTTTTTTTTTAAACGGCAACAATTTTATTAAAGAAGACTGTGGCAGCAAGTTACTACAACACAGTTCCAGGATTACAAAAGAAAAGTTGTAAAGAAAAATTACATGCTAGTGAAAGGGTTAATACACCAAAGACTGTTGTCAATTCCAGTTTTACCCCTCGCCTTTAACCATATGAAAACAGTGGCGATGATCTCATCTGCAATCATCAATGGACTTCGTTTGATCTTTCTAAATATTAGTTCATTCCTAGCTTTCCACATACACCATAAACTTCCATATAGGACTGCAATTAGAATCTTCCGCTTCTTCCCACAGTTCCCTGAATTTTCTCCAAATTTGATGCATTCTTCCACTGAATTGAATCTTATATCTGTGATATTGCACCACTTAAAGATCCAACTCATAATTTCCTTTTCCTGGGGACAAGTGACCAATCAGTGATCAACAGTTTTCGGTTCTATCCCACAATACATACAGTTAACATTTGTAATGTTAACACCACGGTTTGCAAGGGCAACCGCGGTTGGTTTTCTTTTTGCAAACACCCTCCAAACGAATATTTATACTTTTAGGGGGACTAACTTACTCCTGAATAGTGAATTTCCTGTAGAAATCGTGATTTTTGAGTCCAATAGTCTTCTAATTGCATCTACTCGAAATGAGTTATCTCCTGTAAGAGGGCAGACCCATCTGCCAGCACTTCCATTGTAAGAGACATTTGTAATATCAGATTCCAACTTCTGCAATTCTTGACTTTCCAAATTAGAGCTTGGTCTTTTCTTCCATTTCCATCGATTTCCTTATTCTGTGATTCTGTCCCCAACACAACATGATTTTTTCTTTTCTAGCTTGTATATGTTCGGGTAGAGATCTCTAAGTGGGTCGGGCCCAGCCTAAATTTCCAACCAAAATAGGGTGTTTAAGTCGTTTCCAATCCTGTACTTTAACAAAGTTTCAAACTCAAAACCCAGATCTTCTATATCCTTTTTTATAGATATGATGTTTTTCTACGGGTTGGAAGACAGCCCTTTCGGGCAGAAACTCCATTCGCGTTTTTCATGATTGAAAAGACCACGTATCACCTTGCACCATAATTCATCTCTGTAGTTCTTTAGCCACCAAATCCATTTAAGTAGTAGAGCAATGTTAATAGACCTGAGGGACAATATCCCTAAACCACTATCGTCTTTAGTTGCCATGACTTTTTCCCACGCTACCCAATGCATTTTTGACTTGTCATCGCACCCCCATAAAAACTTTCTCCTGACTTTTTCTAGCATCGAAATAATTCCAAGTGGAGCTTTAAATAGTGAGAAATAGTAAAGAGGGACGCTCCCTAAGACTGACTTGACTAACGTGAGACGTCCCCCGCTAGATAGATTGCGAGCCTTCCATCCCGAGAGTTTCTTTTGGAACCTCTCGACGATTGGGTCCCAATTATTCTTCCGGTTCATGTTAGCACCCACGGGTACCCCTAGGTATTTGAATGGTAGTGAACCCACGCCACAGCCAAGCGATCTCGTGCCTTCTTCTAGTTCCTCCTTTATCTCACCGATTGCATATGCTTTAGATTTCTGCAAGTTAACCTTGAGACCTGAGATTAGATAGAAGCATCAGAGCATACGACCAGATTTTGAAAGTTCGATTTCGACCATTCTCCGATAAATATGGCATCATCTGCATAAAACATATGGGACAGCAAAATGATAGAACCCGGATTCGAGATGGGTTAGTCTCCCAAAGAACGAGAAGAAGAAAAGACAAGTTGGAGCAATTTTCTTTCATAAAATTCCCCTGATCAACTTACAATGCTTTTAAACGAAAAGAATTAGAAAATACAGCCTAATCTAATGCAGACATGGGAATGTGGTTAAGCCACTTTATTAGAGTTTCCTACTTCTACGTGCATACATGAGAAAAATCAGGAAGGTTGGGGAATTGTTCAGTGACCGTTGAAGACCTCTTCAATCAAGTAATCTGCTGGGTTTCTTGTGAATCCGTTTGGGCCTGGTTGGAGGTTGGGCTGGTTGATGTTGGGCTGCCGGTGATTGGGTCGTATCAATACCCTCCCGTTGGAGAACGGACGCGTCCTCGTGTCCGATGAAGTCAGGAAAACGAGTTGAAATTTCTGTAAGGTCTTCCCAGGTGGCTTCTGTTGGTTCGTGGTGCATCCATTTGACAAGAATTTCCTGTTTATCTCCCGATTGTCGTCGTTGCAAGATTGATTCTGGTTGTGGGTCATACGAAGGCTCATCAGTTAGCCATTCGCTTGGAAACTCAGAGGAGGCTGTTTGTGAGTGGCTTTCTTTAAGAAGCGACACGTGAAATACCGGGTGCACCCTGGAGGCAACAGGCAGTTCAAGCCGGTAGGCCACTGGACCTATTTTTTCTAAGATACGGTAGGGTCCAAAAAAACATTTGGAAAGCTTTTGATTGTCTCTTGCTGCTACTGAATTCTGACGGTAATTGCGAAGCCGTAGATAGACAAAATCACCCACTTTGAACTGTTTATCAAGTCTCTTTTTGTTGGCCTGTTTAGACATCCGTTGGCGAGTGTGTTCGAGAGCTATTTTCAGAATCGTGGTGAGGCGTTGATGTTCTTTTAATGATTCATCGATTGAGGCTGTATGGTTGGAACCCGGTGTATATTCGTGAATGGTGACTGGCTCACGTCCGTACATTGCTCGGAATGGTGTCATTTGAATAGAGGAGTGGAAGCTTGTGTTATACCAGAACTCAGCCAAATAAAGATATCGATTCCACAGTCGGGGTTCGTCGTGAACAAAAGCTCATAGATAGGCTTCTAAGCATCGATTAACCACTTCGGTTTGTCCGTCCGTTTGGGGGTGGTACGCACTTGAGTGGCGGAGTTTTGTACCCAATTGTTTGAAAAGTTGGGTCCAAAGGTGGCTTAAAAAGAGCGGGTCTCTATCCGAGATGATCGAGTTGGGTAGGCCATGAAGGCGGTAGATATCTTTGAGAAATATCGTGGCAAGGGAGTTGGCCGTGTAGTGAGTGGGTAGAGCTATAAAATGGGCAAACTTAGAGAGACGATCGACGATCACCCAAATGGTAGTCTTGCCGTTGGAGGGTGGGAGGTGGGTTATAAAATCCATGGTTATGTCGTACCACGTTTGGGAGGGGGTGGGTAGGGGTTGTAGTAGACCATATGGTTTGTGGGTGGGGTACTTTGTAGCTTGGCAGATTGCACATTTCTTGATGAAGTCAGTGACATCTACTTTAATGGTGGGCCAGTAGAAGGATGGAAGTAGACGTTGAAGTGTGGCCTTGACACCGGCGTGTCCACCTAATGTGGATGTATGGAATTCCTGTAAAATGAGAAAACGAATATTTGATATGTTAGGAATAAAAAGCCGGCCTTGAACATAGACCAAGCCATTGTGATGTGTGTGTTGTGGATTTTGGTGTGAGTTTTGCTCCAACTGTTCGATCATCTTCTGTCCGTCGGGATCGTTTTTGTAGTACGAACGGATTTCATCCAGCCATGCTGCTCGGGGGCTGGAAATTGCCATGACGGTGGCTGGGTCGGTTCGGCTAAGGGCATCCGCGACTTTGTTTTCTTTGCCCGGTTTATAATGTAGCTCGAAATCGTAACCCATAAGTTTGGTAAGCCATTTGTGTTGTTCCGGGGTTTGAATCGTTTGGGTGAGCAGGTGTTTTAGACTATGGTGATCGGTGAAAACGCGGAATTTTCGACCCAATAGATATTGTCGCCATTTTTTATTGCTTCCGTGATCGCATATAGTTCGCGGATGTAGGTAGAATTGGCTTGCATCCGATCACACAATTTCTTGCTGAAGAAGGAAATGGGTTTGTCGTTTTGAGAGAGCACGGCTCCAATAGCGACACCCGATGCGTCGGTGGTAAGATCAAATGGCTCGGAGAAGTTAGGTAGCGCTAGGGTGATGAGGCGGGTCATCGCGTCTTTGAGTCTTGTGAACGCTGTATTGGCGGAGTCGTTCCATGTGAACGAGGGTTTTTTTAGTATATCTGTTAAAGGGGAGGCGATATGTGCATAGGTTGGGACGAATCTACGGTAGTAGCCCGTTAGACCCAAAAAAGCGCGTAAAGTCGTGAAAGAACTTGGGCTGGGCCAAGACTGGATAGTTGCCAATTTGTCTGGGTCGGCCTGGACGCCCGTAGCAGAAATAATGTGACCTAGAAACGGTATCGATGTGGCCGCAAACAAGCATTTGGAGGCCTTGGCGTGGTATTGGTGATCAAGTAAGGTTTGAAAGACGAATCTGAGATGATCATAATGGGTGGAAAGCGAGTCACTGTAGACTAGAATATCGTCAAAGAAAACTAAGACGAATTTCCGTAAAACTGACCGAAATAAGTCATTCATGGCCGCCTGGAATGTAGATGGGGCGTTGGTGAGCCCGAAGGGCATGACTCGAAACTCATAGTGACCGTTAATGGTTCGAAAGGCAGTTTTGTGAATATCTTCTGGTGCTACTCGGATTTGGTGGTATCCGGCTCGAAGATCGATTTTTGAGAAGATTTTAGAGCCGTGTAGTTCATCGAGTAATTTGTCCACTGTGGGAATGGGAAAGCGATCTCGGATGGTGGCGGCATTAAGGGCTCGGTAGTCGACACAAAACCTCCATGTGCCGTCTTTCTTTTGCACTAGTAGTACCGGAGAGGAGTATGGACTTTGGCTAGGTTGTATGACGCCATCGGCTAACATGTCTTTGATGAGGGATGTCATAATCTCTTTTTGGTAATGGGGGGTAGCGATAGGGTCGGATGTTGATCGGGCTAGTATTTGGGGCGAGGGGGATATGATGGTCATGTGGGCGGGGAGGGGGAAGGTTGTGTGGGGTTTCGAAGAGTGGTTGAAATTCGGTGAGAAGTGTTTGAATGGTGGGGTCTGGGTGTGGTGTAGAGGTAGGTGTTGTGGCTGGGGAGGGAGAGTGGTGATAAATCATGGTGTGTAAGGAGGCCACAGAGTTCTTTCGGATGAGAGATTGGAGAGTACTTGGTGTAACAGGGGCTGCCAAGGGTTGACCTGTGATTGTGCATGGGGAACCATTAATATTAAATGATAATTGTGGAATGGAGAAATCGGCAAGAATGGGACCCAATGAGCTTAGCCATGCAAGCCCAAGAATAACATCGGCTCCCTGAACCGGAATGACAAATAAAGGAACATGGAATTGGGTCTTACTAATTTCGAGAGGGGTAGCTTGAAAACACGACTTGCACTCTAAAAAGTGTCCGCTTCCAACCATGACGGGAAAAGGTGTAATGGCGGTGGGTCGAATGGGTAAAATATCAGCAATACGTGGTTGAATAATGTTATGGGTGCTGCCTGAGTCGATTAGGATGGTGACGGGGTGATTATGGATGTAGCCGGTGACACGCACGGCCTTCGGAGATTGAAGCCCGAAGAAAGCGGCGTCCGAGAGTGAAAGGAATAGAGGTGGATCGTTTTTAGAAGGGTTTTCGGGGTCGTTTTGGTGAGACTCGAGGTGAAAGAAACTGGAATCGGGTAAAGGGTCGCTGTCCACATGGAGATCGTTATCGGCTATCAAGAGAAATTGAGGCGGATTGCAGATGTGGCCTGGTTGAAATTTCTCTGGGCAACGAAAGCATAAGCCTTCCGCACGACGTTTTTGAAGAGCTTCTGGAGAAAGGCGGGTGAAAGGAAGGGTAGTGCGTTGTTTAGGTGGAGAGGTTAGTAATCCCGTAGTCTGGTTTGTGGCTGTGTATGGAGGTGGAGAAGTAAGAGTGCTAGGTTTGGGTGGTGGGTTGGTAACGGGGGGTGTGTAGGGGGTAAAGGTTCTGGGGTTTGGTGGGTAGCGAGCACGAGATGAAGTGAGTTTATCTTCAATGAGTTTTGCTAATCCATAGGTTTGGTGTAACGTGGTGGGGTTGTGAAGGGCAATCTCGGATTGGATATCGGAGCGTAATCCGGAAATAAAGCAATTCCGCAGAGCTTCAGTAGAGAGGCCGGTGACACAGTTACTTATTTTTTCGAATTCGTTTTGATAGGCGGAAACGGTGGAGGTCTGGCGGAGTTTGAATAAGGCCGCTTGGTGATTTTCGTAGGCAGAGGGTCCGAAACGGGTTGCGAGGGCGCGGGTAAACTCTTGCCAAGTACCGAGGAGGCCGTTGTTGGACAAATGTTTGTACCAGCTTAATGCATCACCGGTAAAGTAGAAAACCGCTAGAGCGATGCGTTGAGCATGTGGAATAGCGTAGTATGTGAAGTAATTTTCGGCTTGAAAGACCCAATCGAGGGGGTTGGAGCCGTCGAAATTGGGCAGAAGTATCTTGGGGGGCGGGGTTGGTGTGGAGGCGGCGGTGGTTGTGGCGGTGTTTGCGGCTGTTTGATGTCTTTGGTGGAGAGAAGACTAACAAGAGTAGCCATTGTCTCGGTTTGCTTAGCCATGTTGGTGGAGATGGTGTCGAGGCAGGTAGTAGTGGCGGTGGAGAGGTGGATGAGGGCTTGAAGTTGTTCTTGCATGGAGGGTGGTTCATCGGAGGAGGAGGCAGTATCTTTGCGAGGAGGCATCGTTGCGAGAATGAAAGCACCAAATGATAGAACCCGGATTCGAGATGGGTTAGTCTCCCAAAGAACGAGAAGAAGAAAAGACAAGTTGGAGCAATTTTCTTTCATAAAATTCCCCTGATCAACTTACAATGCTTTTAAACGAAAAGAATTAGAAAATACAGCCTAATCTAATGCAGACATGGGAATGTGGTTAAGCCACTTTATTAGAGTTTCCTACTTCTACGTGCATACATGAGAAAAATCAGGAAGGTTGGGGAATTGTTCAGTGACCGTTGAAGACCTCTTCAATCAAGTAATCTGCTGGGTTTCTTGTGAATCCGTTTGGGCCTGGTTGAAGGTTGGGCTGGTTGATGTTGGGCTGCCGGTGATTGGGTCGTATCACAAAACGTTAGTGTTAGGGATCTTAATGCCTTTGTAAATGTGAGTCTCACAAGCTTTGTTCATCATTGCGTTCAAGCCCTCCATCGCGATTATAAAAAGGTACAGGGAAAGGGGATCCCCTTGCCTAACCCCTTTCGAAATAGAGAATTCCTTAATCGGTGATCCATTAACAAGGATCGATGCTCTAGACGAACTAAAGCAATCATCAATCCACATTCGCCATTTAACTCCAAAACCCATTTGAGACATGATAGATTCCAAATATCGCCAATTGATGGAATCGAAAGCCTTGTCGAAATCAATCTTCAACAAAAACACCTTCTTTTTTATTCTCTTAATCCAAAGGCATGTTTCGTTAATTATTAATGGCTAATATTTAGCTTTATGCTCATTTAGTTATTTAACTCCTTTTAAGTTTTAAATGGTCACTGGAACTTATTAATTTGTGTCAAAATGGTTATTAAACATTTTTTTTGTGGTCACTTAACTTTTGAAATTGTATCAAAATGGTCACTAAACTTTCAAAATTGTACTCATACAATTTTATATTTTCCTTTTTTATTTCATCTTTACATTTTTTATAATTCGTTTTATAACCTCATATTTACATGATTTTGAAAAAATATATGGAAAACGAAATAAAAATATGAAGTTGTATAAATAGATTGTGAAAAAAATACGAAAACATAGTAAAATTTTAATTTATAAAACCAAATTGTGAAAAAAATTAAAAACAAAGTAAAAATGAAGATAAAAAACGGACTGTGAACAAACATGTAAAAACGAAATGAAAAAATTAATTTGTAAAAATGAATTCTGGAAAAAAGAAAACAAATAAAACCGAATGACCACAATTTTGAAAATTTAGTGACTATTTTAGCACAAGTCAAAAGTAAGTGACCATAAAAAAAATATTAATGATCATTTCGACACAAATTAATAAGTTCAGTGACATTTTAAAACTTAAAAAGAATTAAGTGACCAAATGAGCACAAAACCAAAAGTTATGTGACCAAATTTGACCTAAACCCTTATATAATTCATCTAAAACATAAATTATTGTATATATAGTAAAAAAAATGTTGTGTATGAATAGCTCAATTATTATAATACATGTTACGGAAGTTTATTGTATTAACCGAATTTAATTGGTAGCATTTAGATTTAACTGATAAATATTTGATATTCTATATAATTCAACTAAGCCTTTTATAATTAAAACCGTATGGATGTTGTTTGCCTTGTGGTTTCTAGTTTTTATAACTTGTCAAAGATCTTATAATTCTACTCAAAGTATTTTCTGGATGAACCCAAAGGTAGTAATCTTTTGAATATTTTAAAATACCAAATGTAAAGTCCAACAAAGCATTTTCTAAAAGTCTACTTTACTTCTTAGTTTGTGAACTTGTACGAAGTGTCAAAGATTCGATTTACTGCATTCATTAAAATTTGTTTGTCGGTATTAAGCTTCCCAACAACGGACCAAATTTTATCACATCTCATCTCATATATGAGAATGATGTATTTTTTGTTAGTGATTAGTCTTTGATGAATTATTATCTTAAAGGACCTCTTGAATGTTTCCATCTTGCTTTAGGATTCAAGGTGAATTTTTTGGTAAAACAAAACTTTTAGGTGATATATCATTAACTCAAAACTTGCTAGAATGGCTAATCCGAACCAACTGTGAATTTGGTGCACTTTCCTTCGCGTATCTCAGTATTCTCATCGGCGCAAATACGTAACATACCAAAAGTTTGAATCCAATTGTAGAATGCTTCATATCGATGCCGATCTCTTGGGAATCGACAAATCTCTTGTTTGATGGAAGACTAAGATGGCGTTTGTTTTTTAAGATGTAAAATGTTTTTTTTTTTTTTTTGTCTTTTTTCCTTGTCTACGGAAGAATATGTGGATCATAAGTTTTTTTCCATGTCTACGTTCTTCATAAAGAAAAATTGTTTGTGGAGTAATGAAGACGGAGCCTAGGGGTTTCTTCTCGGTAGTCAGGTGTTGAGGGAAAAGGGAGAGACGGGGGAAAAGGGAGAGACGGAAGAACTGGAAGAAAGTCATGAACTGAAGTTCCAAAAAGATAAAAATTATGTCTTTTGGAAAAAGACGTGAAAAGGATTTGTTTAGGTATTTTGTCTTCAAGAAAACAAATAGTCTTTTTGATAAACGTTTACCCACCCGCAAACGTTTTGGAAAAAAACAACTTTTTGAAGAAAAACAAACACCCCCTAACACTCAGTGAAAATAGTATTTGGCTTACTCTATTTGTATTATTTCTTCATTTTTAAGGCCCCCAAAAATCTCATTGGTACCTTAGAAAGTATTAGAAGAACCTTTTTTGGGGTCGTGGTAGCTCAAAAAGAAAGATAAATTGGGTAGTATAACAAAAGATTATTTTTCCAAAAGAATTAGGAGGATTAGGCATGGGGGTCTTCAAAATTTTAACATGGAGTTGCTTCCCAAATGGTAGTAGTGAATCAAGTTTGATTATGGATGTTTTTTGTCACAAGTGATTAAGGTCATTCATAAATTTAAAGGCCACGACAATTTCATTTTGGCTAGAAAATCTAATCTTTGGTTATGGTATGGTATTTCAGATTTATCAATACCATTGAAAATGCCAAAGCTTTTTAAAAGAACGGTTAAAAGTGGCAATAAGACATTGTTTTATTTGACGAATGTTACTGAATCGGATTCCATTAGCACTTTATTTATCCCTAGAGGAGTATATGTTACCTCTACAACTTGTTACTGAAGAAACAAATCACGTGTTTCTACATCGGCCCTTCACGATAAGGTTGACAGCCTTTCGGGGTCTAAGAAAGTAAGAAAAAAGTGATTTTTGCTCTCATGGGAGTTTTTGGGCAATCTAGAAATTGTGTACTGACTAGGTCTCAACAAACGGAAAATATCTATTTCACATTTGGTGGATGATATTCAACCCATTCTTTTCTCTTGGCTAAAATATAGGGGTAATATGTGGAGCTTGGATTGGTTAACTTGGTGATCTTCTCTTCTCATTGCTTCTAGCGTATAGGATCGAGGGTTTTAAGTAGGAATGTGCTAGCATGTCAAACCAACAAATAAATAGGGGTAATAAAAACACTGCTACTTATACCAAGGATCTCATAGTTGAAGTAGGGGTCGAATCCTCATGGACACAAAACAATTGCAAAACACCTCTTTTCATAAGGTATATTGACTTGATACTTAACTACACAATAAAAATAAAAGAGGGTTTTTTAATTATCTAAGCAGGAAACTACAACTATGATGCAATAAAATAAACAAATACTAATTTGGAGGATATATCATACTTTACACAATTCTAGTTATGTGCTCTATTCAACTATATGCAATTGATTTTGAATTGCTGTTTAGACATTTTTAACCTAAGTTCATAGTAGCAATATTAATAAGCTCTAATATAACATTTACTTGTCAATTTTATCTAGTCAAAATAAGCTCTATAACTAGACCTAACTTTACTAACCCTAATTCAAATAAGCTCTTGAATTTTGATTTAAAAATTACAGTAAAATATTTACAAGTATCAGCAACAATCTTTAGTACTTCTCAAAAGCCTAAAAATAAGTTATTTTTTGTTTACAAGAATTATATACGGGTTAAGAACCAATTCGATGTTTGTTACTAATATTAATTCATAAAATATTTACGTATTCGATAAATCAATGAACTTTACTAAGATAAATCTCAAACAAGTGGTCATTAATGAAAAAGAACAAATCCAAGTGCTTTATTAAAATCAAAGTTCATAAATTTTTTCACAAACCACTCTAACTTGTGTTCTTTAATGACTTCTTGCTCTAAGTCCATGATCGTTGCCGTGGAAGTCGTGATAATATGAGATAATGACTTCTAGAAGTATTTATAGGTTGCAATATTCGAGACTACTCAGTTTCATCGATTTGACCGAGTGGAGGCTAAGAGAAGTGCCCACTCCATTGAGTACTTTTCTGACTGATCGACTTCATCAATGTTTTGTAAGCATCATGTCTTATTTTTTAAAGTTCTTGTATTTGAATATTACGACCGACTTCATCAATGTTTTGGTTGAATCATTTAATGGCCCAATATGCTTTGTGCTCTAATTCAACCAAAAGACGACAAGCCTTTCCAAAAGTAAGTCGGTAGGGGGACATGTTTATGGGTGTTTTGTAGGAGGATCCATATACCCACAAGGCGTCATTTAAATGAGTGCTCTAGCATTTCCGACATGTGTTCACTGTGTTCTCGAGTATAGGGGTGGTTTGTGGTAGATACTCGATTAATGACACTATACTTTTTGAAATGTGTTTCAATTGTTCGATTGTAGAAATGTGATCCACAATCACGTATAAATTCTCTTGGCATCCCAAATCTACTAAAAATAAGAGCTTTTATGTAACATTCTTAATATTGTTTATTAATAAATCCTTTAAATAGTACAATATTGATTTAGAAAAACATTCAAAAGTAATAAAATAAAATATATTTGTATACACGATATTACTACTAAAAATAAAATCTAAATCATTTAAAAAATGAGAGTCTTTAGTACACATAACTCTAAAATCTTGCAGTAGTGTGAGGCAGTCGGGCTGTGTTCTTTTCCAAAACTAATCCATTAGGCATTTGATGTATTATATTATGGGCTTAGTCTCATAAAAGTATTCTGAGTAATAAAAGTCTTTCTTGTCGTGTTTTGCTCTTTCATGACTCACTAGTTTTAGGTTGGGTTTTGGCGTGAGTTTATTTTCTTTCGTGTGCGGATGGTTTGTTAGTTTCAGATTCATGTGTTTTTTTTAAATAGGTAGATATTCTATATTATTACTTATTTTCATAGAGAAATACACTTTTCACTGATTAGTGAATCATTGTATTGTAGCTCCTTTAATATTAGAGTTTTTATTAATTATAGAGTAATAAGCTCAGATTTAGAGAGAGAGAGAGAGAGAGAGAGAGAGAGAGAGAGAATTGTAGTGAGAAGTGTATGATTGTATGCATTGCTTGGGTTTTCACACCCTTGGAGCATGATCTTTGTACTTCTCACTGATTAGTGAATCATTCGGCTCATTGTGTTCATGATTGATATGTTGTTCTTAATTTCTCATTGTCAAATTTGTTCTTACAAGTGGTATCAAAGCCAAACCATGAAGATTTAAATGATTAGTTCAAGGAACGCTTCTGATTTGACAAGTTTATCACATCATCAATCAAAATTCGAAATCAGATTTCAGATCTTCAGATTTTGTAAGTTTTTTGGAATAGAATCCAAATTTTGTTTAGTTCTTCAATTCAAATTTGTTTTCTCTCTTTAAACGCCTTTCATATTCATTTTTACCTAGATAAATTTAATACACATTCGTGTTCTCTCTCTAGAAATTGTTTTACATCTACTTTCTCTGACTAAAATTCATATCATATATACTTTCTCTTTCTATTATTCTTCTAGATATGTTGGATATTTGTTGTTTAAAACTAAAATCGAAGCAACGAGTTCTGAAAATTGGATAGTTGTTGTTGATAATATCAAGTATAGAGTGAATTTGGACCAATTTGTTGGACTTGTGTTGAAAGATTTGAGAATAACTAATGAAACTCTTATTTCTTATGGTGACAAAAATCGTTCTGGAAAATTGGTATTTCATCATTTGAAGCATAAATTGAACAAACATTTGTTGACTAAAATGCTTAAATTTGTAAGTAAGATTGAAAGGAAAAAAAGGTTTACCAAAATGACATTGAAATAGTGTCACCAGAAAAAAAAAAGCAAGAAAATATTAAGCATGCTTAAATGTCATGTATATCAAGTTATTTGTAAGCATATATCAACATATAAATTAATAAATGTAAGCACAAAAGGTTTAGGGATGAAAAACATAACCCCTAAAGGATTTGCAATAAGTCAATTTCGAACAATTAGATTGATTTGTATCTATGAAACTGCCCACATGCAAGTGTAGTACAAAAAATACAATTAAAGAACTTCATCATTAAGAAGTGAACCAAATAGAGTATAGATGATACTAGTCTATCAATATAGTAAACACATAGGTACATCAACAACAATAATACTCAGATTCCAAATCTTTGAAAAATTATATAATACGACTTCTATTCGTGATGCTGTGATGTTTTATCAAATTTCCAAATTATCTAAATTACCTTCCTATGCAGTGTCATAAAAGGTAACCATTTATTGCTTAAACCATTACACAAGATATTACATTTTCTTTTGTGTATCCATTGCTTCATGAGGCTATTTCTTTAGTTTTTCAATTTGAGCTTTTGCAATTTTTCGCTCCAATCTTGGAGGGTTACGGTAATACAAACACAAACATAATAGACAAATTGGACATCAGTTTGACAAAATTGTCACAATATGATAATATATTTTGGTAAAATAAAGTGATATACATCCGATCAACATTTTAAGTCTTTCACTTGATCATTCTGATGTACCTGCTAAAATTTCAAGGAAGAACAAAAATTGTATCAATGGAGAGTCAAAAACACATAAATGCCCCAACCATCTTTGTTATCAAAACCTTCATTATGTTACCTTATAGCCTCAAAAACAATTTTCGTTTTCTATTACCTTACAACCTCAAAATAGTTTTACCAATTTGAATAAAAAAAGGTAAATGTATAGACAATCCTAGACCTATTTATCTACAATGTATACCCATACAGGAAGAAAATATACCTGACATGTGTGTTAGGCCAACTCATTTGCATCTTTAACTTAAGAACCTCTTCTCGTTTCCAGTACCAACAAAATCCTATTCTTCAAGTCCGGAAATAAAGGTCCTTAATACCTGAATCCAGTAGAGAGTTTAAAGCTATCAAGAACCCTAGTCATCAAAAATTTGAAAGTGCCTGGTGAGAGAAAAAGACAATGATGGTGCTGCCAAAATCTAGTATTCTTCTCAAGGTTCTAAATGGCGTAAGGCGTGACGTGGCGGCAATGTCAAGCCTCAAGTTTTACGAGCCTTGGCGAGTAATGACGTTTTTCAAGGCGTGATGTAAGGCGGCAAATTTCTATGAATAATATACTTATATTATATATAAATATATATTTATATCAAACATATGAGGTTTTTAGAAGTGTTAATCAATAACTAATAACAAAAAGTTAACAAAAACTCAAATGTTTTATGCCTAATCAAGAAATGCAAGAAAAAGAAGAAAAAACGGGTCACAAATACTGAAAACTCGCGCCATGGCACACCATGGCTCGCCTAGCCACGCCACCATGATGGTTTTCGGGACAGCGGAGTCGCGCCTCACGCCATGGCACGCCTTGACGCACGCCATGGCGGGCCTTTTAGAACACTGATTCTTCTAGATCTGCACCTGAACCCTAAACCTAGTCATCTAAAAGAATGTCCTATGTATGTCTGTGTGTGTGTATATATATATATATATATATATATATATATATATATATATATATATATATATATATATATATATATATATATATATATATATATATATATATATATATATATATATATATATAGTGAGTTTAGTTTGAGTTTTTATATGAATTTTTGTAATTCTTGAAAAAACATAGATCATTGTTGACGGTGTTATTTTCGTTCTCAACATCCATTGTATTTCGTATATACGCATCATAACATGAAGCTATAATAATTAATTTTTATGTTTGTATAAAATGACATTGATTATAATTACCAAATTCTTTTGACGTCAAATTATTAGTTTTATACTAATTATAAATGAAAAACTATAATAACTCAGTCAGATCTAACCCAGTCAATAACTATCAAACATAATCTTATTTAACTGTTTCTATGAACTTTTTTCAACAATGAGATCCAGTCGATACATGTCTACGAGAATAGTTGATATAATGACAAATTATATATGCATGTTGCTTATGATTCATAAAGCGAATCGATAGCTATTTCTTCCTCATCTCACAATGTTTTTGATCAAATACCAAAGAAATCTCAATGTGCTAACCAAATGCATATTAAATTTGTTGACTCGTTTTATTTTAGTTTTTCCATATTATGCGGTGTTGTTAACATCAAGCTCTTTTTTATGTTTGCAACAAACGACCTTGGAGTCGTTCCATCTATTGTCCACAAAGCATAAAGAGTGTTTTTTCTCATCCAACCAACCAAACGTCAAATATTTGAGTTCATGATATGAATGCTAATATTTCCAAAGACATTTTATAGGGACAACTTCAAATTAGAATTTAAAAAGATGAAAGAACTTAGAACCTATTCTATAATTTTTTTTTTCTACACAATATTTTTTAAAATAAAACTATACCTAAATTTATTTTTGTAATTGTGCGATTTAGAGATTTAAAGAAAAAAAATTCAAAAAAATCATTTTTTTGCATATGCATAGTCCTATACTTATACAAAAAAATGTTTTTTTTTAAATCTCTAAATCACAGTCTTTATGATATTTTAAAAAAATTGTTTTAAAAAAATTCATATACATATTATATGCATATATGCATATGCATTTGAATATTTATATATATATATATATATATATATATATATATATATATATATATATATATATATATATATATATATATATATATATATATATATATATATATGCATATAAATATAAAAATAGTTTATTTTTTTCAATTTTTTTGTAGATCTCTAAGTTGTTATATATAAAAAAATTAGATATAATTTTTTTTTTTGAAAAAATTTTGTGTAAAAAAAAGTTTCTAGGTTCTCTTATTTATTTAGATTCTCTTTATATCTCGACCATATACATAAACGAAAAAACATGATTTAATGATATATTGAAAATGAAATGACCAGATTATAAGATCACATCCAAACGTGAAATATTTGAGTTCATGAATTATATGAATGCTAACATTTCCAAAGACATCGATATTTATATAAACAAAAAAACATGATTTAACCATATATTGAAAATGAAATGACCAGATTATAAGATCACATCCAATGCTATTAACTTTTTAGAGGCTCATAACTTCTAGAGGCCCATAACACTCTACATTATGCTGCATCACAATTCACAACCAACAAACATTTAGATATTATAAACATGAGATACCATCATCCATAAACGTGTAAAGATTACTTGGACCCAACATGCTTATTTATTCTCTTCATATATATAGTCTTAATGCCAAAATAAATCCTCTTTACTATTTTGTAATATACTTTGAAAAAATATTCAATATTTGATATTTTTAGTAAATCTAAAAATCGTCATAATATAAAAGTTGTAAAATATATTCAATATTGGTTTCATTTTCAAGATATTAATTACCTCTTTTTATTGGTATGATTTATTTTGAATGAAATTCAACTTTTAGTAAATGTTTTTAATAAAATAAAAAGGGGGATATAAAGTGAAATTATCGTATAATAGCAGGGTAGTGAAATGAAAATTTAGAATGGTATCACAAAGAAATGGACTGATTCAGACATTTTCTACGGCATAAAAATGGAGTCCGTCGCATGTGGCATGGTGCTCCTCTATTTGCAAGTGCCGCTTCAAAACTCTGTCACATAAACTTTTTGTAGGCCCCATTCCTAAACAATTAAATCATATACTGTGTTATGTTTTTTTATTTATATTTGATTTATCAATTAAATCATTTACTGTGTTCTATTATTATTTATTTATTTATTTTATTTTTAATTTTGTAGTATTTGCGTTATTATTTTTTTAGGGATAATGAGTTGATAGGATAACGAACTTTTAAAATTGTTCATATTTGATCATTGAATTTATTTTTGTGTTTGATTTAACCATGAACTTTTTAAAATTGTCAACATTTAGTCACTTATGTTCTTTTTGTACACATATGACTATTGAACTAATTTTTTTGTACACATATTAGGGGTGAGAATGGGGCGGTTTGGTTCGGTTAGTAGCCAAAACCGAACCATAACTATTACAATCGGTTAATTCATTTTAGTAGCCATTGGTTATGGTTAATATTGGTTATGGTTAACGGTTTTAATCGGTTAATGGTTTTGGTTAATGGTTTAATAATGGTTAACCATAATTACATAAAAATTTAAAGTTTGTTTATTTATAACTTTCTATGATTTGTATGAATTTAAAAGTTAAATTATCTCAAAAGTCAAAATAATGATATTAACTATTAAAAAAATATCAACTTTTTATTATTTTTCTAGTATATACTAAAATCTATGCAAACGTTAAAAAAAAATTGATTTACTTATAAAATTTTATTACATTTATCATATGATCTTGTTTTTTTAATTACAAAAAGGAACCAAATTCCCTTTTTAGTATCATCCTTTCCACAACTTGATGATTGGGATTATTTAACTTTTAAATAACTTTGATCCCATTTCATGACCATTAATTACGTTTGACTATGTCAAAACTTGAAAGTTCTGCTTTGGTTTTTAAACATGAGGATCGTGTAAATTGTCAATTCATACAAGCGGAAAGTTGTATCAGATTGATTAAAAACAATTAACAAATTAACAAATTGATATGAAGATTGAAGCGTAAAGCAGCAAATTGATTAAAAACAATTAACAATTTGATATGAAGCGGCAAATTGATTACAAGTAACAAATTAACAAATTGATATGAAGCGTAAAGCGGCAAATTAATCTCTAATCAGCACATTGATATGAAGTGTAAAACGGCAAAAGTTGTTCTTTTTCACGGTTTAGAATTTTAGTATATTACAATACAATTAACGTAAATTAAAGCGTATCATAATCAATATTACAATAAATATAAACGTACTGATAATGAGATGATCGACTTATTGAGTATTGGCAATGGCTGCTACACGCACGATAGTGAGAAGATGACGAAACGACGGAATGTGATGACCACGTCCAACCTTGGTAACCTATCTATCCTCAATTGTTTTGGATTTTTTGGGCTTGGATCTTTATCAATTTAATGTTTCCTATTAAACTACAACATATAAACTATATATTATTATATTTATGAACCGTAATATAATGTTTCCTACTGAATTTATAACATATAAAATATATATTATTATATTTATTGGCGGTTCGGTTAATATAGGTTCGGTTTCTCTATAAAACCATAACCAAACCATTATATTTCGGTTATCAAATATATAAACCAAAACATTCGGTTAATAAATGGTTCGGTTATAATGGTTCGGTTTTATCGGTTATTTTGGTTATGGTTCGGTTTTTCGGTTATTATTCTCACCCCTAACACATATGTCCATTAAACTTATTTTTTTTACACATATGACCAACTTTTTCTTTTTGTACACATGTGACCAATAACATAATGGTCATATATTTGGACAAAAAATACATAAGTCACTAAATGTGAACAATTTTATAAAGTTCATTGGTAAATCAAACACAAAAATAAGTTCAGTGACCAAATGTGAACAATTTTAAAAAGTTCATGAGTAAATCAAGCACAAAAATAAGTTCAGTGACTAAATATGAATAATTTTAAAAGTTCGTTACCTTATCAAGTCATTATTTTATGTCACATTAAATACAATAGAATTTTCTGTTACACCGTTTCTTAGCATTATAAATGAACTGGACGTTTAGGGAATCGTTTGACAGGAAGTTTGATTATTTTTATATATTAAGTAAATGAATGAATATGAATAAAGTTTTTCGTTTGTTTAGTTAAACAGATAAACATGAATAATGATCACATTCATTCATTTACGTTCATGGACGTTCATTTACGTTAGTATATGTTTGGTTATCATATTGCATTATATATAATGTTATAAAATCAGTGAGAATGAAAGTGAAGGTTCTAATAATTGTTTTACAATTTGTAGATTACATAAACTATCGAAAGTCACATTTTTAAGTACAACCAACATATGTTAAGTGTTGACGATCAAGTTTTACAGTTTTTAATTTTCATGTTTATGTTCATTTACGTTTGTTTATTTATGTTTGTATATGTTCCTTTATATTTTTTTATGTTCGTTAATATATGATTATTTATGTTCGTTTAGCACTTTAGCTAACACAAATGAAAAATCACAAATAAGATAATTTGTGAAATAAACAAACATGAACAAGAAAATTTGTTTGTTTATTTGTCTGTACTTATTCATTTTTTAGGTTAATATAAATGGATGAACATGGACAAACCATTGTTTGTCTCTGTTCCAGTTATTACAATTTTATTATAGGAGAATTTCGTCTATGTCTATACATCATCATTAAATATATAATTTTATTATCGTTAAATATATAATTTATGTCTAAATATGAACAATTTAGACATAAATATGAACAATTTATGTCTATACATCATCATTAAAGATATAATTTTATTATAGGAGAATTTCGTCTATATCATTGTAAATTTTCATAATTAGACATATATCCTTGTAAAACTTAACTACATGTATATCATTATAAACTAATAAATTCACATATATACCAAAATGCTTAATTTAATGATAATTAATTTTTTTAAAATTAAAAAATCTTTAAATTGATTTTTTATTATTAAAAAAGTATTTAACTTGTGACATTACGATATGACCCTTCTCCCAAAAATACTAAACATATTAATAGAAATCTGGATGTAGCTGAAATATCAACTGAAAGAACAAAGTTTGGGTCTGAAATTTAAAATCGACATTGAGCTGTCATCGTTCTACAATTGACATTTATTTAATCAACCAACATTCACAGTCCATTAATAGTTACTTCCAATATATTGATCGATAATAGATTGAACACATTTATTTGGAGCTGTCATCGATCCAAAGCAGGTATCATTCCAAAATCCTACCCTAGATATCGATCAATTGAAAAGAGTAAGTTCCAAATTCAAAATGTGACATGAAGTCAACCAATATTAATAAAAAAAATCAATTTAAAAAATGTTTTTTAATTTTTATAAAGATTAATTAGAATTAAATTAAGTATTTAGGTATATATGTGAGTTTATGGGTTTTATAAAGATATAAATCTAATTTGAAATTTTACAAGGATATAGATGTAATTACGAAATTTTATAAGGATATTTGTAAAATTCTCCAGTATATATAGTTTTTAGACAAAATTGCATAAATGGTACATGTGGTTTGCAAAATAGATTAAACATAGTCCCTATGCAATTTTTTTTTTTGACAATTATGGTCTGTATGGTATAAAAACGTTACATCGTAAGCCCTTATGGATGATACTATTACTTTTTAACTATTTAGCATATGTAAAAAGACATTATTACACCTTTATTTATCTTCATCTTGTTTTTTATTATATTCTTATTTATTTTCATTTTGTTAGGTTCGTCTCACTTTGCCTTCCATGGGATAAGAAGTGCCAGAAAGGGCTACTAGAGCGGAGAGAAGAGAGAGTAGGTGCTTGTGATGAGGTCCTAATCATCTTCTCTGGATCCATTGAAAAATTACAATGAGAGAGAGAGAGAGCATCGATGAGACAAATGCACCTACGATCATAGAAAACCTCGAACTTCGAACTATTGATTTCGAACGACGCTTTGTTACCTTATTTCTTCCTTGCACAAAGCTTCTGAAAAGAAGAAATATGTGGGCATGAAGCTATTTCCATCATTTTAGCCATACACATCGCTAAAAAAACATTTATCCCTTTGTTATGTTCATTCAGAGCCCCAATAAAGGCTTCATAATCAATGAAATATGAATTTAATTTCCCAGACCCTTTATACCCTTTTATTATGATGTAGTGCCACTCAATGTTTTAAAACCCGGGTTTTTAGTTGACCCGGGGTGTTGACCGGGTCACAGGTCAACTGGTTCAACAGTCGGGTCAACCCGGTTTTTGCATTGTCCATATATTTATATTTTTCAGCATAATTATATATTTATATAACATAAACAATGTAATTCATTTTTTTGATACCAAAAAAGATATTTTATCAAGTTTCTAAAAGAAAATTTTACTAAATTTGATGAAATAATAGTGCATTAATCTTAAAAGTTTGAGTCTTGAACTCTTTAACCAAGTTTTTAAAACCCAAAGTCTAACTTTTTGTTCCAAGCGCCGGGTCACGGGTCCAACCGGTTTTTTTTTTTTTGAGAAAACCGATAGGTTCAGTCTGAGTCGGAAATTAGAAAAAACCCGGTCATAATTGACCCACTCTCTCCACCGGTTCATGGTCCAACCGGTTCAACCGGCCGGGTCAACCAGGGTTTTAAAACATTGGTGCCACTATACTTGATGGTGCGCCATAAAAAACCTCTAAAAACCTGTTCTTGATAAACTCAATTCAACCAATGTTGAAAAAAAAATTAATATTTGTACTCATAGGTCTTTTCCAAGAAATCAAACAAGGGCGGCACCATTTTCATAATAGAGGAAGATGTGAAAGTAGATGTTGGAGAAATACAGATTGATGAGTCACCTTCTTCCTTGATTGACTCTATCAATTCCCCTACTATAGGGAGCTCCTAAGAACCTTATCAGATGTGGAATCAGAAGTTGAAGGAAATATATATTGTCTTGCTAATGGATTCCCTGGGCACAATGAAGCAAATACTAACTCTGATTTCTATGACTTCATGTACTCAGGCAATGCCTAACCCTAATATGTCGATGTAGAGAAATGAGGGAGAAATAGATTGTTATGTGTAAACCAATCTAGTATTAAATTTAAAAATGTAAATTACCAGAGCTGGGGACTATTACACAACTAGGAAAGTGCACTCAATCGTATCGTAGTATAACGACAACAAACAGGGTATCGCACTCTTGGGGAACAAGTATGATTCATTTCGCAAAACTTACAAATATCAATTCATCGATATAAACATTAAATTAAAAAGGGGGGAGTTTGATTTTAAAACTAAACTAAAATAAAAATGCATCTGGAACATAAAAGATTGGAAACAAGCAAATATAAACATACTTTCACTTAAATTCGATTGCTGCCCAGACTATGTCTGACTTCTAAGTTAGTGTAATCGTTATTAAGACATCGTTTATCGATTCCTAGACTGATTAGATCACTTGGTCCGTCTCACTAATCCTATGATTATAATGACTTAATTACAATGGTCATGTAAATTAGTTATCCATATTATCAGTTTTCAATTTGTATCATGCAAGATTTAGTCGGGGTTAATCCCAATAGTCATGGGAATCAACTGTTTGCAAAGAATGGTCATCAACTGTAATTCACACACCTCAAAGATCATCGTTTTACGACTTTAACCCTAGGGTTTGGTCCACCTCTAGTCACGACTGCCTAATGGTCACAGTACAATCATGATTTAAGCTACATAATCAAAATGGTCAAGCCTTTAACATATATGGTTCTTTGATGAAACAAGCAAAACAAATTAAACGATAATTAATAACAAAAACTCAAAACTCTCACCATAGATCGGGGGTTCATCTACCCTAAGTGAAAGCAGAGGGTTTTAGCCCATAGAATGACTCTAAAAAAAATCGAAATCAAGTTGCTAGACATATGAAATAACAAACCAAATTCGAAACCTAATGATTTTCACGGTCAAATCTTCATTTTTATGCTTGATATCCTTCCTCTTCAGTTAAAATTGACTTTTGGGGTTATAAAGTCAGTGGAAAAACCGCTCTCTCGAAGGTATATCTCAAAATCGCATCCGAGCTTGTTTAAATAAGTTTTTTAACCAACCTAACTTAGTGTCAATAAGTCCAGATGAATCACAACATTTCAAGTATGCTTATCCTTAGTCGTGCCGCTAACCTCTAGTCATAATACCGCAACGTCTCGTCTAGCGATCGTTTTGGCAGCGTCACGGGTGAGGAAGATCGAAAGGTAACCTATGAGACCGGGGACTAGTTGGGCGCCTAGGCATGGATTATTAATTGTGACAAAATTTATGTATTAAATATAGATATTACCTATATCCTTACAAAATGAATAAATAAGCATAAAAATTTGATAAATCTAAGTGTTTAAATATGTAAGTCATCAAACATCATAATGTTTAGACTAATTAATAACATTTTTGACAATTTTAATCATCAATAATCATAACTTAGCCACCGATTATCATAATTTATATACATAATAAAAAAATTGAAATTACTAATAATATAAAATATATATTATTAATATAATAAAATATATAAAATATATATTATTATTAATTTGAAATTTTGAAATTTTCTAAATCTAAAATTTTGATTTTTTTTGAGAATTTGATAATTTTTGAAAATTTTGGAAAATTGAAAATTTTTTAAAATTTTGAAATTTTGAAAATTTGGAATTTTGAAAATTTGAAAATTTTGCCACCTAGACCCTCCCAGACCCGCCTAGGCCCGCCTAAACCCGATTTTGACCGTCGTTGGCCAAATCCACCTAACTTGACCGAGTACCGCTAATCGTAGGCAGAATCCGTCCGACTAGGCCGACTTTTACAACACTTATATATATATATATATATATATATATATATATATATATATATATATATATATATATATATATATATATATATATATATATATATATATATATACACAGTTATACACACACACACACACACACGTAATTTGGTTTCAAGTTTAAAAAACACTTTATATATATTAAATTGTAACTTCGGTTTCACACAAGTCGCTGTTAATTTCATTTTATTTTTTTCAGAACCATAACTAATAAATTAATATTATACTATAATTGTTAAATCATTTAATACAAAATGCAAATAAGCTTCTATCTTGAAATAACAATTTTGATTCTTCTTATAGCAAACTTTTACATTTACGTTTTTCCTGTCAACTAATTTTAAATTAATTGTTTTCCTCACTATTTATTATAAAGTTATATTATTGATATTTCGTAAGTTATGATTCCGGTCTCTTATTATATTATAAAGTTACATTTTTCCTCCCTTACATAATTTGTTTTTTTGTCAACCTGCATTTTTCAATATATCAGGTTTCTGCAGCATCGTGCAGACAGTCCAAACACTAGTTAGTTAGATAAAATCAAACAATTACAATTTATATTACACTAAAAAATCAATATTTCTCATATTTTTTATATCATTATTAAAGTAGTTATCATAAATATTATTACAATATTTTTAAATAGATAAATCATATTGCATTACAAATAGTAATACTACGAAATTTTTTTAAATAATATATGATATCAATAATATAATAAATTATAATTATTATAATATTCTAAAATAGAATAAACTATAAATAAAATAATTAAATGGTTGATACAGAAGAGGTGCATTTGGTAAATCCAAAAAATATTGATTTAATTAACTAAACTAGAATCCAATGTGATTGATATAAAGTCATGCAATAAGAAATTAGAATACAAATAGTAATATCATAAAATATATAGAGGTTTATACATTTTTGATGTGAAATGATAAGACTATGTCATGTAGGGTAGAGCGTGGGTCGGTTTGAGTCGGTTTATGGCCAAAACCGAACCCAAACCGCTAAAGTCGGTTTTTCTGGGTTCAAACCCATATGGGTTCGGTTTTAATCGGTTCGATTTTTATGGGTTTCTAGGTCGGTTTTGTCGGTTGTCGGTTTTAACCCGTGGGTTAATTGGTTTATGGTTTTAAACCCGTGGGTTTATGGGTTCCTGGGTTTTCAGGTTTAAACCCATGGGTTTTTCAGAATATGATCATTCTGTTTAGTCTTACTTTCAGCTTCATCACCGGTTCCCTGACTTTGATCCATCTACAACTAGTACAAACTAAAATATGTAAATACATGAGAATTGACATTAGATATATGTCATTTCAGAATGGAAGTCGGTAATATTCATTTCAGATTCAAACTTCTAATCGGTAATATTAATTTCAGTTTCAAACTTCAACCAGATAGTAGTTTCATATCGACACATGATTCAAGTTTCAAGCTTCAAATGATTCGAAGTCAGTAATGTTTAACTTGTAATATTCATTTCAGTTTCAAACTTCTAATCGGATAATTTCATATCGACACACGATTCAAATCAAGTACATCCACAAGTACATCCAAATCAAGCTTCTATAGAAAGTAGAAATCGGGAAAGAAAAAAACTACCTCGCTGAAATGGAAAAGCTGAAGAATCACCGGCGGTGAACTCGTGGGTCGGCGGCGTTCGGTGTTGCAGCACTCAGTGAGGCAGTCGGAGCTTAAGTATGGATCGGAGCTTAAAAATCAGGAGCACCTCGAAGGGTCGGCGGCGTTCGGTGTTGCGCACGCCACTGGCATTGCACCTCGAAGGGTCGGTTTTTTAAGTATGGATCGGAGGTTAAAAATCAGGAGCACACATCGAAGGTCGGAGCTTAAAACTCAAGAGTCAAGAGAACAGAGAAGAGAAGGAAAACTGGAAAAGGAATTAGGGCTGGAAAGGAAAGAAAGGCGTAAAAATCAATAGGTTATTCAAGTGGGTCGGTTTTTTAAGTATGGATCGGTTTTTTGTATGGGTTTTCAAAGGATGGGTCGGTTCGGTTATTTTGGGTCGGTATGAACATTAAAACCGACCCACACCGACAAAGTCGGTTTTTTTATTTCTAAACCCACCCCATCGGTTTTTTATATGGGTTCGGTTTTTTCGGTCTCGGTTTGTCGGGTTTTTTTTCGGTTTTTCGGTTTCTGGGTCGGTTTTTGCTCATCCCTAATTGTCATGAACCTTCAAAAGATGTCAAAGGTTGGAGCATCTATACCTAGTTTTGTTATTTGAAATATTTTGAGCACTAAGTTTACTTATTATCATACGAACAAAACCAATGGAACATTTGGAATGATTAAAATCAAAAGGGAACAAATAATTTGCTTAAGCGAAATGAAAGAAAAATTGTTTGATTTGTATGAAATGGAATATATTTAGAAGAAAATTAATTTATCTTGTTTTACAGATGTTTATTTTTAGGGACATTTTTATGTAACACTCCTTATTATGCCATTTAAAATAATCATTTAAATAAATATTTTCTTAGTATTTTTCTAATATACCAGTCTTTTAGACATATTTTACAAATAATGGTTTAAAATGATCGGAGTCTTTAGCATTTGAAATGTCTAATGGGTCAAGCCATGATGGTGTACAAAGTAGTCAAGAGATAAAACTTTAAACTAAATCTTACATACATCTTTTATTACAAATTACAACTCTTCTAAATATCTAATTCTATAAACGTCTTCAGTCTTCATTAAGTATTCTCAAACTGAATACAAGTCAAAATACGACATTGGATATGTAAAGTTTGAACTCCTAGAATTAAAGGGCCTTGGAGAAAGTAAAAACTCCAAGCCCAAGTCAACACTCCAAAATATATTTTAAAATATCAAACTCTTTTATTTTAACAAAATTATGGAAATAAGGAATATCATAGAAGCAATCATTTGAATCCATTATGCATACAATAACAATGATAAAACATGTGAAAAAATGAAAATACATATGCATCTATTCCTATTTCTCATTCTCTACTCTCATATAGGCTCTTACACACAAGGGATATGATGATAACGTAAGCATATACAAGGTAGTAGCATCATACCCAAAACCCATTTAAGACTTCCCTTAAACCTTAAATGAAACTTTTATAATCTCTCATTTGACTCGTTTAAATGCTTCAGAAATAGTTCGTATCTTGGTAACACGTGACCATCGTACATGCGAACATGGAACGAGTTTGAAAACTCCACCCCCTTAATCATGACTTTCTAGAATGTCACTCACAACTCACAAGCATCACTACTTGTATAGGACCATATTCTTAAAATAATAATAGTGTTTGGGGCTTCACTCGAGACATAACTAGCCAGAAGGGTTCCGTATTCTAATAATACCCACATCTCCAATACTAGTTAACCTTAAGCTCAAACACACATCAATGTCGGCCTCATTCCATATTATGGTAATCCCATAATACCCATATATTATTCTTTCTACATGATATTACACAAGTAAGATTCTTCATATATATCAAATATTTGTCAGTTTAATTAATATGTTTTCCAAATGCAAGAAATTAGAAAATTTGATTGAGAGAGAGAATGGGGAAAAAAGGAAGGAGAGAGAGGGGTGGGTTGTGTAGGTTCTTTGAATTTTTATTTACTAAAATATTAAGAAATTAGAAAATTTGTTAAAGAAAAATTCAAAAAGAAATCAAATAGGTAAAACAACGTTTTTAAGTTTGACAATGAACAAATCCACATTAAACGTAGGCCAAAATGACCATATCTGTAGTTTTTAAAATCATTGGACTGAAACCAAAGAAATCAACAAACCAGCAGCACCAAATTTGAAATTTTCTCTTTATTTTATAATAACTTAATGGTGATCTTCTAACGATATTAGAGGAAAGAATCGACCGTGATCAATTTTCCAAAATTCATATTAAAATCGCAAATTCGTGTCAACCACAAAAACCAAAACTATAATTCACGTTATTAAATATAATTATAGTAATCATGCTTTTATTAAAACTCTTAAATTCATTTAGGTAAATGAATTTAGGACCTTTCTGACTTTTAATTTCATTTCTAGAATAGCCATTTTAAAACTTTGCGAATTTTACCCATTGCAAATAAAAAAAAAATACTAAATTCGACATATATTTTACTACTAGACAAAACTATCACCTTAGTTTCTTCTATCCTCCTAATACGAAACTAGCAATACATGCCAAAATCCAATGTAAGAGTTAGGGGTGTGAATGGGGCGGTTTGGTTCGGTTATTGGCCTAAACCGAACCATAACCATTACAATCGGTTAATACATTTTAGTAGTCATTGGTTATGGTTAATATTGGTTATGGTTAACGGTTTTATTCGGTTAATGGTTTTGGTTAATGGTTAATAATGGTTAATCATAATTACATAAAAATTTAAAGTTCGTTTATCTATAACTTTCTATGTTTTGTATGAATTTAAGAGTTAAATTGTCTCAAAAGTCAAAATAATGATATTAACCATTAAAGCTAGTATCGACTTTTAATATTTTACAATTGTACACTCGAATTCATACAAACGTTAAAAAAAGATTTGATTTACTTTACAATCGGTTAATGCATTTTTTTTTAGTTTTTATAGACTTATTAGTTTCCTAATGAGTATATATCGAGCATTGATTTAAAATTTTTAACGATTAGATTAATATATATATATATATATATATATATATATATATATATATATATATATATATATATATATATATATATATATATATATATTCAAATATATAATTATTAATTGGTTCGATTCGGTTATATACGGTTCGGTTTTACAGAAAAACCAAAACCGAACCATTATGATTCGGTTAATAAAAATCATAAACCGCACCACCTTTTTTATTAATGGTTCGGTTATATCGGTTATGGTTTGGTTTTTCGGTTATCATGCTCACCCCTAGTAAGAGTCAGAAAACATCGAAAATTGCTTAGATTTAGTTGAATACTTGAATATCATCGTTAATTTTATGCATGAGATTATGAGATAATTGTTGACCGGTTCAATCCGGTTCGTTGTACGACTTCTCCTATACGGTTTACGCTTCCTGAATACAGAGAAGAAAATCAAAATATTTTGTTGCGTAGTCACTCGGCGGTTCAACCACCACCTACATTTCCCCTTTCCTTCTTCATTTTCCCCTCGATTTATGCTTTCATTTATATATAACACACAAACAATCGCAATTTCACACGCTTTCCTCAAAAACCACTGCATGTCTCTCCGCCAGTTGGCTCATATACATTAACAACATTATATAAATACTATTCTCATTTTTCTATAATTAATATTCCAACCTCCATACCCACTTTCACTCTTAGCTTCATTCGACTTCGATTACATCCACATTTCTCCTTTCGTTTTCTGATTCTTTGCAAGCTGCCATTTTTAGATTTTTACCACATGATGCTTGCTTTGTAACTCTCGCCTAATCTTTTTACACTATAAAATCTTGAAAGACTTCATGTGGGTGGTGATCATGGCGGAGAGCTTTGGTTTTGTGTATAATTTGGGTGTGATGGGGAAGACGAAGTCGAGATCTGTTCTTGGATTCACTGGGAAGTTCGTTAATGGCGTTTTGAGCTTTCTTGTGTTTTCGGTGCTTGATGTTCTTGATATTATCTTGTGTTATGTTTACAAGATTATTGATTTCTTTGTGGAAGATGAATGGAAGCCATGCTATTGTTCTTCACCGAAAGAAACGATCATTAAAAGTGGTAACATTTTGGTGTCGGAGAAAGGGGAGGCGGAGAAGATCGTTTGTCTTACGTCTACCAAGTTACACCTTGAAGAAATCTCGGATACGCTTTACTCACGGCCGTCGTTGGCAGCGGAGGTGTCCAAGACGACTGTGAAACTTCGAAAGGTGGTCGCTTCTTACAATAAAACCACCGTTCAGTCGCCGCCGTTCATGGTGAACAACACCATTGTTGAGATGCTCCAAGAAAAGATCGGTAGCAACAAGCCCCACCGCTTTCCACGGTGGTCGGACTGCGACTGTGACACCTGTAACTCGTGGTCGAATTCTTGTAAAGATAAACTTTTTGTTCATATCGGAGGACGAAAAGGTTCGTATATCGTAAATTTTTCCATTTTGTATTCCCATCTTCTTGATTAACAAACCCTTTTTAATTCGTTTTATGATCGCAGATAATGTTACCGAAAATGTTTTGTTTATTCATGGGTTTATATCATCATCGGCATTTTGGACGGAGACATTGTTCCCAAACTTTTCAAGATCTATCAAATCAAAATACAGGTTATTTGCGATCGATCTTTTGGGGTTTGGAAAAAGCCCGAAGCCACATGATTCACTTTACACCATGAAAGAACATTTAGACATGATCGAAAGATCAGTTCTTGAACCAAACAAGATCCAATCTTTTCACATCGTCGCTCATTCTCTCGGCTGTCTTCTTGCTCTCGCACTCGCCGTTAAATACCCGAACTCCGTCAAGTCCCTCACTTTGCTCGCACCGGTAACTACTAATTAATCAACCATTTTGTACGCTTTTCTCGCTTCGTTTTAGATTGTATTTTTACGAGTTGGGTGGCATTTGAAAATGGCAGCCGTATTTTCCGACGCCGAAAGGGGAGGAGGCGACGCAATATATGATGAGAAAGGTGGCGCCACGGCAAGTTTGGCCGTTGATCGCATTCGGAGCGTCGATGGCCGCCTGGTATGAGCATGTCAGCCGGACGATATGCTTGCTGATCTGCCGGCAACACCGTACGTGGGAATTTCTGGCCAAATTAATCACCAGAAACAGGTGAAAATTTTAACTTCTTCTTCTTTACTTTCCGGTCATGCCGGTCAACGCCACCGCTTTAATGCACCAAATTCAGCTTTATGACGGCACTCCCTCGTCATCGCCAAATCTTACTCCTTAATTAATAACTTATAAAAAAAATATTAATAAAAATATAAAAATACAATTAACCTTTCGTTTTTTTTTACCTTTAATCGTCCCAACATACCTTCAGTATCTAATAAATAGTTTGCAAAGCTTCATACGTGTCACGGGACGCATCTGATACTAATAAATGCATTTTTAAAGAAGCGGTTTGTTAAATTCTATTTCAATCCTTAAAATAAATTGCAAAAGTTTGATATATATATATATATATATATATATATATATATATATATATATATATATATATATATATATATATATATATATATATATATATATATATATATATATATATATATATATATATATATATATATATATATATATATATATGATTTTAAATACCATATATTTAAAAGTCCATAAAAAAGTTACATAAGTTCATATTTTAATAGTATGTTATTGAAAAATATCAAATACCAATCAGTTAATGTTTTATAACAGTTATAAAGTATGAATTTTCACCAGTTGTGTGTACCATATGAGACCGTTAATTAAAAGCTCTTTCAATGATACGTGTACAAGTTGATCAACCTGTTACCCATTTGATAAATGTCGGTTTCTTTTGACTTATATGCTTGATTAATACAGTGACTATACATAGATTATAAAGTAAATCACAAGCATAAGTACCACTTGTTTAGGTCGGTCTTACGATTTAATGTTGCTGTATCACATGATCATTTTATTTTTCAACAAATTGATGAGTTTTTTGACGCGTAAAAATGTATATTGATTTATTGACGAGCTAAATTAAAGGAAATGTTACAAACGGTTATGTATGATAAAAACCATAATTTACGTCGTCAAAACACTTTAAAAAGGTATGTATTCAAACCATTAATATTCTATTTATCTGAATGTAATGAATTACTTATTAATTTAGCTGTAACAACTTGATTTTGACAAATGTTTTTTCTCATTATAAAATATTGAAAAATGGATATATATCTATATATCTATATATATATATATATATATATATATATATATATATATATATATATATATATATATATATATATATATATATATATATATATATATATATATATATATATATATATATATATATATATATAAGTGTAGTGAAAATGATAACAATGTTTATAACATTTGATGTATATATAGATGTGTATTGGGATTTTTCAATTTAATATGGTCAAAACTCAGACTTAAAGTTGACACGAGTATGCGAATGTGCGAGAATAGTTGGAGCCGAGTTGATCACCCGTCAACATTTTATCGTCTATTTCTTACTTTGGCTATTGGTTCTATATAAGTTTACAAAATTACAAATAAAATAATAACTCAAAATAAACACTTGTGTATAGAGGTGTCAATTTTGTAGCAACTAAAACCAAGTTACTTATCAAATCAATAAATATGGTAACACTATTATGTCTCGCAGCCACCATGTATGGCTAGTAGCATGATGTAAGGTAATGTTATAATAATTTCAATTTTATGGTTGTATGGCACCAACCAATTATATATATATATATATATATATATATATATATATATATATATATATATATATATATATATATATATATATATATATATATATATATATATATATATATATATATATATATATATATATATATATATATAAGCGATCGGGTGATGACTCTTTTTAATGTGTATGTGTGTGTGTGCGCGCTTACGTACATGCATGCATGATGCATGCATGCATGCATGCATGCATGCATGCATGCATACATACATACATACATACATACATACATACATACATACATACATACATACATACATACATACATACATATATATATATATATATATATATATATATATATATATATATATATATATATATATATATATATATATATATATATATATATATATATATAATTATGTGAGAAATGAGACACAACCTTGACCACTAGTCAACAAAAATATTAAAAAATTGAAAAATAATAAAAAGAATTGAAATTTTTTTTTTATTATTTTGTAATTTTTTATCCAAAAATATTTTTAAAAATAAAAAAAATTAAAAAAATCACCATTTAAAGAGTATTATCTGAAATATTTTAATAGAATATAACTTATTAGTTTATTTGAATATATATTATAGTGAAATTTTTTTACAATCTTTCATAATATTTTATTGATTATTATAGTGACTACTAATTTAATATTATATATGATAAAGAATATTTTGGTGAAATAATACACTGTGACATTGACTTTATTTATTTATTTTTTAAAAGCAACGAAACTTATTAAAACATATTCTTTAATTTTTTTCATTATTCTATTTTTTTCATTTTTTGATATAAAAAATGAATGGTTAGGATGTCATCACCATGTCTCATAAAATTCTCTTAAACTTAACCTTTTATACATATTCACTCCCAACTAGAGGGAGATATAATATTGGACCAAAGCGTACTTGGCCACATGTGGAGATCAATCCGTTTCTTCACGTGTTTTCGTTTTCTCAAAGATGATTTTTCTTTGTTAGTTTCGAACATTAAACACATCAATTGTAAATTTAACAACTTATTTAATAAGTTTTAACCATATCATGATTGGTGAATGATTTCTACACAGGATCAGGACGTATTTAATCGATGGTTTTTGTTGCCACACACATAATGCCGCGTGGCACACTCTTCACAACGTTATATGTGGGACAGCTGCAAAGATCGATGGGTACTTGGATAAAGTCCAAAACCACTTGAATTGCAGTGTAAATGTGTTTCATGGTCGTGATGATGAACTTATTCCCGTTGAGTGTAGCGACCATGTCAAGAACAAAGTCCCTAGAGCTAACGTTAAGGTTATTGAGAAGAAAGATCATCTCACCATTGTTGTTGGACGTCAAGAAGCATTCGCTAGAGAACTCGAGCATATATGGAAAACTGCAAAAAGAAGTTAGATGCTTCTTTTGGCCATGAAATATCCAATTTGAAATTGAAACTAGCCCAAAAAATAATGGATTATTTGATAGTTCCATCCAAATTAAGAAAATGGATGAATCAATACTAATAGTATATAATTTGGTTAGTGTTTTCTTCTTATTTATTGTCTGAAGTATCGATCTCTTATTTTGGGTTTCAATGGAAGTCTTTTTAATTGCAAATAGTATTTTGTTCCAAAAAGGTTGATAACAAACACCTCTTAATGATTGATGATTTTAATGTAAAGGACGTGATTTGTGAACTTTGCCAACGATTTGAGAGTATTTTCATAATTATCTCATTCTATAGTGACTTCCAGTTTTAATGTTTATTAAGTTATGATAATCGACTACATTCTTTACTTTTATAAAACTTTATTTTTATCCGAAAACAAACTATATAAAAATTGTTAAATTTATATCTATACTTAGAGTTAACGACCATCTTGGACAATAACCGCACAATACCTAATGATTACTCTTATTATATGGTCATTACCTACTTTCACAAGGGACATATTAGACATGCTAGGTAACTATTCAGATATGAAAGATTATGATGACAATCGTAGATATTCAATATGCGGGTGATCTTTATTAATACGGGTAATGCCATTATTGTCGAATGAACCGTAGATTGTGGTCTTATTTGGTCAATCATATATTTTTTTTTTTGGTTCTTTTATTTTATGTCTCTAAACTAATAAATTACATGTTAAAAAAAGACATTTTTTTTTAGTTTTCCAGCTTCACCAATGATGTTGAAATAGTACGTCTGTACGGAGTCCACATGGGCATATTATTTATTTTTATTTGAAAACCGGAAAAAATAAAAAATAAATGAGCCAGCTCTAGTCCCTCTTCTTCACAGGCCTCCTCATCTTCTTCTTCCTCTTCACACGCCCTCTCCCTCTCGATCTATAGGTTGCTTGAAGCCTCCATCTCCCTTGTAAGACCCTTTCCTATGTACTGATAGGTGTATTAATATACACATTTTATCACGTTTAATTACTTCATTTGACGTCGTATTTCGCCAATAAAAGCATGTTATATGCATGTTTTCGTACTAATGTGTTTATTTCGGAGTAATACCATTTGTTTGGGTAAAATGATATGTTTTGCAGGTATTTTGAGACTTTAAACATTAATTATATATCATTAGGAGGCTACATCAGAAGAAACGGAGCTCAAACGAAGAAGTTACAAAAAAATCGTCCCGAAGAAAGTAAGGTACACGACCGTGTAACTTATTGTCTTGAAGTTACACGGCCGTGTAACTTTGCTATGCCACGTGGATGCCATGTCTGCTCAGGGGAAGATCCAGGAAGAATGCAGGATTACACGACCGTGTAATCTTGGCCCAGAAAGTTACACGGCCGTGTAACTTTATTTGATGTCCAGATCTGCTTTTTGGCCCACTATGAGTTGTTTAATCCTTCTTGTGCTGTCTTCCTCATGTTACACGACCAGATCCAGATCCCATTCAGATTTGTGGCCTTGTGATGAAGGAAGCGGGTATTGAAATGATGATGTTTGTTCATGTTCAAATTACCATTTTACCCTTGGTGTCCTAGTATAAATAGATGTGTTTGGTTAGCCTTAGAACCATCTCTTGTTCCATTCTCTCTTGAAACATACTCTAGATACATTGTGTTTGTGTTATTTGTGCAACTTCAAGTGTGGATTATCTTCATTTTGTAAGTTTATTTCTCTTTTACTAGTCATGAGTGGCTAGTAATCTTAATTTTCTGGTTTTGTACAAAGGATTATGATTGTGATTTAATATATAGTTTGATGTTTAATTTTATATCTTTCTAGTGATATGATTTTGAGACTTAACAAGCGTTTGGTTTTTATTTATTTCATATTGGTCATTTGATCTTAAATATAAGTCAATCTAGTCATACAAATTATGAAATCCGTAATTGTTTTATAAAATGTTATTTGTGACAATCATCTTTAATTGGTGAAAATCATATCTCATGTTTTGACGCTTCAACGCTTGTTTAGGAGTATTGAACATTGTTGGGAACATTCACATAAAACATAATGCGATCTTTCATTCAAATTCTATGATCTTATCTAGATTTGATTAGTAAGATTAGTCTTAGTTAACGAGTTTCTCTTGACTAAGATACATTAGGTGAATGGTGTATGTCCGAGCTTTCGACATACACAAAGTACCAACTTAGAAAGATTAAAGTTATAAACATCATTCTATTTGTTATTTCTAATCATATGACTAAAAGTACAAAACCAGAATTTGTCCCCAAATTATAAAATACAAAAGCAATTTTTTTTATATTTTGTCCCAAGTCAATTATACAATCGTATTCCAACTAAACATCAAACCCCCCCCCCCCTTTGTTACTTTCTTTACAAGTTTAAATCTCGTGAAATCAAGGTGTAATCCATTAGACCATCGCTCCCTGTGGATCGACCCTGCTTGCCATTTATACTACATAGTTAGTATTTATAACAAGTAGTGCAATCACGAAATATTGGTAATCAACAAATCATTTTAAAACCATATTTCAACTCTTTTATTTTGTTGGTTTGACACGCTCAACATGTACTAATTTATTTCAAGTTAATGTTTTGTTTAGATCGAGATATCGACGCTAACATCTTTGGGTAGCGGCGCTATAGGGGCAAAGTTGGAACGTGGCTGGACTGACGTTAGCGACACTAATTCCTTAGGTTAGCGACGCTAAGTGTTGCAGAGTGCAAAACCCTAAATTCGACCCTTGGAGCCTATTTAAAGGCTCCAGCAAGGGTTCGTACTTTTGGCGAACCTTTGAGTACTTGAACGACCCTAGACGGCTGAAGCATTATCTACTCTCATTTTCTTGATTCTTGGAAGGTATTCTTGAAGAAGGGAAGGAAGAAGGTGTGTAGTAAGGATTCCAGCGAGTTCCTGACCTTCTCCTGGAAGCTTAGGACCTCTGTAAGTCATCTTTAACCTCTGAGTTAGATACTTGGTCGTTTTGTTAGGAGTATTTGTTAGAATTATCCCTTAATTTATGTGTCTTTGTCTTGGTTGGATTTTGAAGGACTCTAGGCCTTATGGCAACCAAGTACACCCTTCTGGGACGAAATCTCATGATCTAGACTCCCCTTCTGTCCAGTTTAGGCCATGCTTGGGGCATGCATGTCCTAAATATGAACTGGAAACGAAACCTTTTAGTCCCTTTGGTCAAGTCCTGGAAGTCATGGCCACTGACTGGTCCCGTTAAGGTCTAAATGGAGATTTTGGACAATCTGAGGTTAGCGCCGCTTACATCTCTAGTTAGCGATGCTAACTGCTGGGAACCCTGTAATTGGGATGCTTACTTAGCGACACTAAGGGTAGGTTATAATGCCGCTATCACCTCTATTGTAAACTTTCGACTAGGAGTTGACCTTTGATCGTTGTATTATGTCATTGTCGGATCTGACTTTCAGTCAAACCTGTAAGAATGAGAAATGTGGTTGTGATGATGTTGTACTATGATGTTAGGTGTTTGGTTTTCATTGTAGCAATCCTAGCACTAACTAATTCATTTTCAAGACAGGTGAGTATCCTCGCCTTACTATACGTTGTTGCATGCTTTGGCAGCTTGTATGATTGCTTACAATTATTTGATTTGTTCTTACGATTGTGGTGGGGTTAATATTGGTGGGTAGGATAGTACTGATGTCGTGTCTCGATTATAATGAGTAGGACAGTCCGCGTCCTGTAGGTGTGGCATCCTAGGAGCCTATAGGTGTTGTATTGTGCGTTAGGGCCGATGTCGAGTCTCATGTATGCCATATACTGGGTAGGATGATGATGTGTCCCGATCACAAGTCGAGTATGATATTTCCATGTCCCAAGGACATGTTGTTTGGGTGTGTAACATGTATGGTAATTGGGGGAACTCACTAAGGTTTATGCTTACCCGTTGTTTCTAAAATGTTTTTAGATGACATGACGGTAATGCATTGCTGTGTTTTGATAGTTTAACTTGAACTCCATTTTATGTTTCTTTGGGGGACAAGTTCATTCTAGTTATTGATTATATATATTGGTTACGATTTTCAATTAATAAATAAAGAAATTTTTTGGGTTTAAATTTTGGTCTTTACAAGTTGGTATCAGAGCCTAGGTTTGAGGGATTTGGACGAACAGTATTGGGAATCCAAACTCAAACCGAGGACTGAGAAAATCTTTAAGGAAAATGATTTTAAAAATTAATTGGATAAAAAGTGATGCAGTTCAAACCGTGTGGCCTTACTGGTTGTTCCTTGTTTGGTTGTGGCTTTAGGGTAGGATCATTTATATGAACATCTATCATATCCTCGATCGTGTATAACTTGCATTCATGGGGCGACTTGATGTCATTATCAAGAGTTTTATAGGGTGCGGGTGGCGGATGTGAGGTCTTAGGTAAGCTAGGAAGAGTGATTAGGAACCACTATACAGGACCGCATGAATGATATGCAATGGTCCATAGATGTGTACGGGGCGACCTAAGAGACTGGTGACGAAATTGAAACAAGTGTGAATAGGTATGGAAGGTATTACAGGACCCGTACTACTAAAAGCATAGGATTCATACCTGGGTCCTAAGTATACTTTTGTAAATATTCAACCCAGTATGTGTAGTTGACCATTATGGTTTTTGTGCTAAAGTTCCCGAGACACTATCTAGATGGGACAAGATCTCAAATCTTTACGGATCATCAGAGCCTCAAATACTTGTTTGATTAATAAGATGTGAACATGCGACAACAAAGGTGGATGGAGCTTCTAAAGGATTATGACTGCAAGATATTGTATCATCCAGGGAAGGAAAATGTTGTCGCAAATACCTTAAGTCATAAGGAAATGATGGAATCAAGTAAGATTTAGATGATGAGAATTGAATTAAATACTGGATGATCCAAGGAAGAGTCAGAGAGAATCCTCAATGGAAGAGAAGTAGAATGGTGAAAGAGTAGCGAGAATAATCCAATAATCCAAAAGGAAGAGTCATGAGCTAAAATGTTTATGAGATAGATAGTGGTTATCACGCATGTGGATATGCGAAAATCACTTCTCAAAGAGGCGTACATGTGAAAATACTCTATCCATCCAAGAACGAAGAAAATGTACCAAGACACGTACCAATCTTAATGGTGGCAAAAAATGAAGAAGATTATAGCTCACTTGGTAGAAAGATGTTTGATATGCCTGAGCATCAAATACTTACGATCATCTATAATTGATGGAGATTCCAATGTGGAAGTTGGATCTTATTGTTCGGATTCAACAAAACAAGTCAAGCACTTCAGACAAATCGATAAAACCGACTTCTCTAAAACAAGGAAATAAAACCGAGAATTCTACAAAATGAAAATTTATAAAATCAGAACACAATATTTAATGTGGTTCACATGATCTGCTTGATCGGCTAATCCACAAGCGAGCGAAAGAGAAAGGATTTTATTATCACCAAGATCATACAAATCATACGAAGCTGAAACTATACTTATAGTCTGATTCACTCACACTAAGATCACACTAACTTGAGCTACCACTAGAAAATGATCTTTCTGTGTCGAGTCTGCTCCAAAGCTAACTGTGTTCTCAACCTCACAAGGCTCTGCTTTGCACGTGTATTGTGTGTATACTCTATTGTTCTATGTTTTTTCTGTGATGCTTTAATGTGCTGATGTGCATCTTTTTATATAAGAGAAACTTTCTGTCAATTAATGGAGCATTCACCAACTCCACTTGAACTTTTGACTAAGGCCACTAGCCTTCACCAACCCACTATACCTAAAAATCTCCCACTTGAAGGCTTAATCTTTCTCTGTCGTTCAAATCTTGCAACACACACTCTATTTTTGTCATGCCCATTTCTTTAAATTTTTGAAAGGCTAGTTGAAGCCATATAAAGCTTCAACTTCTCAATGGTAACCACCTTTTTTGAACATATCTGCTAGATTCTTTATTCCAAGGATTTTCTTTAGATTCAGTGTTCCATAATTGATTGACTCTCGAATGAAATGGTACCTCATTTGAATGTGTTTCGTTATAATATGAAACGCCAGATACTTTGCCAGATGACATCACTCTTATTGTCACAATGAAATACACAATCCTCCTGTTGCATTCCCAGTGCTGATAGGAAGGTCTTCAACCATATAAGCTATTTGCTTGCTGTTGCTGAAGCCATATATTATGCTTATGTGGTTGAAAGAGCAATATTATTCTGTAACCTAGACATCCAATCCGA
Organism: Cichorium intybus; assembly: GCA_023525715.1. NCBI lineage: Eukaryota > Viridiplantae > Streptophyta > Magnoliopsida > Asterales > Asteraceae > Cichorium > Cichorium intybus. The sequence continues at coordinate 30,739,386 of CM042017.1, read as the reverse complement.
TCATGAACACATAACCTGTTGTGCTCTTACCTGAATCTGCACATCTGACACGCCTTGGTCGTCGTGCGGTCAAAAATAATAAAACCTCACTCTCACTAGTACAGTGGTAGTCAAGGTCGATCCACAGGAGTTTCGTGGTCAATATAGGTGATAGATTACCAGTTGCAGTGTCACGCTATAACCAGAAGGACTAGTCTCTATTTTCCCAAAAACAGTCCAAAAGCACAAAATCTAATAATGTCCAAAACAAAGCATAAGCTTAAATGAAACTCAAACCAAAACTTAATCTAACTTGCTTACTGAAATCAGAAATATAATTCAGAAACAAAAACAACCAAGATCAAGCCAAAAGCATAGAACATCCAAACATCAAAAATACCAAAAACACTAATAAACATGTAACCGAATGATTGATTGCATAAAACTCAGATCCAAAGTATTCAAAATAGTAATCAATGAAAAACAGAAACTTTAACCTAATGCTAATGGTTGTCACACCCAAAAACACCAAGCTAAACTACTAAAACAACTAAACTAATATGAAAACTAAGTGAAGAAGCATAAATACTGCGAATGGCGACTGAAAACCGAAACTTGGAGTCAAAGAAGCTTCAGATCCACCTTATGTGACGTTCTTTGCCTTCTGATTTCGACTTAATGACCTCTATTTATAGTTGTGGAAAATAAGTGACCGTGTCGCGTATCTCATATCCGCGGCGCGCGTGTAGGGTTATCCCTGTTTTTTCGTAATTTGAATTCTTCCCACCGCCTCATCGTTGACTCAGCACGGCGCGCCTTCATGCTTCCTTGCGGCGGGCGTGTCCATACGACTGTTTTTGTCCTTATCTCCAAACTTCTTCCGTTTTGTACGCATTTAGCCACTGTTTGTATCTTTTCTTTCCAAACTAGCACTGACACAAAAAGTGAGAATACCACAGCATATATGATATAAATGTTGGATTAGGTGTCTAAGCCATGACTAATAATTAGTATTTACCTAATTAATAGAAGCACAATCCATTTGGGTTGCCTTCATGGCTGGAGGTTTGGTAGAAAATTCGGTAGAGAGAAAGGTTGATTTATTATGGGATTAATAAATCAACAGGAATTAAATATATGGTTTATTAATATATTAAAGTCATAATATATTAATTAGAAACTATATTAATTAATTAGAAATTAATCTGTAATTAATTGGATTTAATTTGAGGATTAATTAATTAATTAAAGGTGCAGGGACTAAAACTGTAATTATTCAATAGTTGAGTAAGTGACAGTGTGGAGTGACCAGTTGAAAGTCGAAATCTATATATGGATATATATAATTTCGAAATTGATGATTAGTAGATAAATAGGTTTTTGAATTGTAAGATAAAAGGTTTATCTTATTTGAATTCAAAAAGGTTTATCTCTAAGGCTTATCAGTTAGTCATCTGGAAACTATAAATAGGGCTCCCTGGTCACCATATGATTTCGCCACTTTCATAATTCTCTCTCAAGATTTTAGTGACTCTCTCCTCTAGCCTGGGTGTGATCTCATTTGAGGCAGGATATTTTTACTGCTCAGCTTCCAGAAAATTCTAAAAGGTTGGTTTTTTCTAATTTTATTCTTTTAGTTAATTTTCTTATGGCCTTTAGGTTTTGTTATATGTTCAATTAGAAGAAAACATAGATCCTTATAGGTTGCATGTGAACTTAGGTTATTTAGTTCATGGTTTGCAGAAAACCTTTCAGTGGTATCAGAGCCTGTTTTGTTTTCTTGTTGAATTGCTATAACTGTTTTAGGGTTTAAAGCCTATAAACCCTAATTATTATGTGGATCTATTTCTAGGATTAGGGTTTTGGAAACCCTAATCCCCCTTGCTAATTTCGAAAATTGATTTTAGGGTTTTAGGAGGTTTTCTATTTTTGGTAACTTTATTTGTTAATTAAATGGATAACCTTAAACCCCATTATTTGAATTCGAAATCTAGGGGGTTTAGGATAGGTTTTAATTAATTTGATTAATTTGGATAAACCTATCTTCATTGAATTAATTTAATTAATTGTTAATTAAAAGATAATTCAAAAGGGATTTAATTAATTTTAAATTTTCGAAAATTAATGGAAAAATCTGGAAAAATATTTTAAAATGTTTAAAATATTTACATTTAATTAATTTAATTAATTGGTAATTAAAATTGATTAAATCGATTTTAAGGTTTAATTTAATTGTTAAATTTGGTAAAATTAAAAGATAAACCTTGAATATTTTAAAGGGTTTTAAAATACATCTTATATATGTTATTAAAAGTTAATACTATATATATGAGATAAATTTGGTTAGTCAAATCAATAGTATGCCTCATTCACGAAGCTGGTCTATAAAGTGGGTATAAGGAGACTGCCTATAAAATGGTAGTCTAATAGGTGAACACTCTCACCCACCGCTCGCCTGATCAGTGGAGGGTCGTTAGCCGAACGGGTTTGACAGAACCGCTTAATCATTAAAAGTATAATGATGAAAGTACTAGAACTATTTACAAAAATCCCAATCTAGTTACTTTAGGGAAAATTGTGATTTTGATGCTAACCCATGAAATTGCACATTGCATTTTATGAAACGTTGGTGGAGCGTGTGTGGTTTACCGGCACACCAATGGGGGTTCATAAAGAGTGGCAATGGGTGTCTCGGGTGTTATCATTGTTGATGGAGCGTGTGTGGTTTACCGGCACATCAATTTGAGATGATAATGGACCCCGAGAGTACCAAGCTAATTTGCATGGTTATTCACACCCGGTTTGTGATCCTCGGCATCCCAGTCACAAACGGTGGGGCATATCCGAGATTAAACATGCTATTGAACAGTTCAATATATCTCAAAAGAAACTAGGAATTCCATTTATAATAAGATTATTTTTTCCGCGGTGGAATTGGCTGAATCGTCATTCGCCGACCTTTATAAAATTTGCTTATAGATTACGACATCCCTCTTCTATGTTGCAAATTGTTATAGTTGGATCCTAGCCTTATTTTATATTGGGTTATTATAAGGACCGACATGTATCTAATTAAACTTACCTTCTTTTATAGATGTCTTCTGCTGATCAATCCGCTCCCCAATCAAACTCCAGTGTTCCCTCTATCCTCTCACTGTGTTCTAAGGTTCAATTGAACGGGACAAACTACAATGACTGGATTAGAAACATCAAGATGGCTCTGAGGTACGAGAACAAAGAGTATGTTCTCGAGACTGAGCTTGTCGATGTTGACCCTGAAACTGCTACTCCCGAGGAAATTGCCTCGTACCAAAAACATTCTGATGATGCGACCAAAGTGGCCTGCATCATGATCGCCACTATGAACCCTGAATTGCAAAGGATATACGAAGACTATTGGCCCTTTAAGATGCACAAGGAGCTTGCGGAAAAGTTCCGCAAGCAAGAGCGCATCGAGAGGTGCGAGGTGGTCAAAGACTTCACGAACAGCAAACCTAAAGATGGAGAATCCATCTGCGCTCATGTGCAAATAATGCAAGGTTACGTGGAGCGGCTTAGAAAGCTTGCGATGCCTGTACCAGAGGAGTTGGCCGTTGACATAGTGCTTAACTCCTTACCGAGTTCTTATGACCAGTTCAGGCTGGCTTATCATTTGAACAACAATCAGGCTAACCTGACTGAGTTGCATCGTATGCTTCGGGTTGCTGAGGACGGGATGAAGGGTAAAGGTGTACCCTCGGTTAATCAGCCCGTCTTAGCCATTGGAAGTGGCAAAGGAAAGAAAAGGAAGGGCCCTCCTAAGCAAAATTGGAGGGAAAAGGTTCAGGTCGGGTCGTCCAGTAATGGCTCGAGAACCAAGTCTTCTCACATTCCTTGTGTAGCCAACCCCAATGAAGCCGACTGTTTCTACTGCAAAGAGAAGGGCCATTGGAAGAGAAGCTGCCCCAAATACTTGCAGGATGTCAAGGATGGGAAAGTAAAGCCATCGACAGCAGGTATATACACTATCTCTAAAAACTCACCATCTTCTAATTCTTGGGTCCTTGATACAGGATGTGGTTTTCACATTTGTTCTGATCTGCAGGGCCTAAAGGAAAGCAGGGAGGTGGAGCACGGTAGACTGAACCTGATCATGGGCAATAGGAGATCGTCCCCTGTTACCAAGATCGGCGTTTATAGTTTAGTGCTTAGTAGTGATGTTAGCTTAGAGTTATTTAATTGTTGCTATTCGCCAGAAATAGCAAGAAACATTATTTCATTTCACGCATTGTTCAGACAAGGATTTCAATTTCTTTTGATAATAAAATTGGTTCGATTTCTGTTTTCAAAAATGGTATTTTGATTTTTACTGCTTATCCTTGTGATGGTGTGTATGAAACTGTTGAATGTGTTGACAATTTAGGACATAGTGTAAATTATATTGATTCTACTAGTGGTGTAGAAAAGGCATGTCTGTGGCATTGTCGACTCGGGCACATTAGCAAGAAACGCATCGCCCAACTCCAAAAGGATGGAGTGTTGGAATCATTCGACCTCAGGTCGGATGATGTATGCGAATCTTGTCTGTTGGTCAAGATGACTAAATCACCTTTCAAAGGGTCTTTTGAAAGAGGTGAGGGTCTGCTGGACATCATTCACACGGATGTGTGTGGTCCATTCAGATCAACCACAAAGGATGGCACGCGGTTCTACATGACCTTTACCGACGATTTTAGTAGATACAGTTATATCTACTTGATCAAGCACAAGTCGGACACCTTTGAAAAGTTCAAAGAGTTTAAGAACGAGGTAGAGAATCAATTAGGCAGGAAGATAAAGATGCTCAGGTCCGACAGAGGCGGAGAGTATCTAAGTATCGAGTTCCTAGACTATCTAAAGGAAGGCGGGATAGTTTCGCAGTTGACACCTCCCAGGACACCACAGTTGAACGGTGTTGCGGAGAGGCGCAACCGAACCCTGTTGGACATGGTTCGTTCCATGATGAGTCGAGCTTCACTTCCCATTCACTTCTGGGGGTATGCCTTAGAGACTGTCGCCCATATCCTTAATCTTGTCCCTACTAAAAAGGTTGCTAAAACACCTCATGAAATGTGGACGGAGAAAGTTCCCTCGTTGGCACATATCAAAGTCTGGGGTTGTGAGGCTTTCGTTAGACGAGAGACTCAAGACAAACTCGCAGAAAGAAGCGAAAGGTGTTTCTTCCCTGGTTATCCCAAACAGTCCTTTGGATATCTATTCTACAGACCGAGCGAGGACGTGGTCTTTATAGCTAGACGAGCGGTCTTTCGAGAGAGAGAGAGAGCTCATATTCAAAGATGACAGTGGGAGTACCATTGATCTGGAAGAAATTCAAGAATCATCAGATGACACAACCTTAGGAGAAACTAGCAACCAACATGAGGAAGAAGTTCTTGTTGGTCCGACAGATGTATCCTTACCTCTTAGGCGTTCCGGTAGGGTTAGCATGCCACCTGAGTTTTATGGGTTCCATATAACTTCGGATGGGGACACGTTTGTCAGTGATAGGACACTGATAAATTTGGATGAACCAGCTAACTACCAGGAAGCAGTGGCGGGCCCTGAGTCTGCCAAGTGGAAAGAGGCCATGGATAGCGAGATCAAATCCATGTATGACAATCAAGTTTGGAACTTGGTTGACAACGTACCGGGTCGAAAGACAGTCGGGTGCAAATGGATCTTCAAGAAGAAGACCGACATGGACGGAAAGGTACACACTTTCAAGGCAAGACTGGTTGCGAAGGGCTTTACTCAAACCCCAGGGGTTGACTATGACGAGACCTTCTCACCAGTAGCCAAGATAAAGTCTATTAGGATTATGCTGGCCATAGCTGCATTTCATGACTATGAAATTTGGCAGATGGACGTCAAAACCGCCTTCCTTAATGGAAAATTGACTGAGGATGTTTACATGAATCAGCCAAAGGGTTTTGTCGATGCAAAGTATCCCAATAAGGTGTGTAAGCTTGAGAGATCAATCTACGGATTGAAGTAAGCTTCTCGCAGCTGGAATCTTTGTTTCCATGAGAAAGTCAAAGAGTTTGGCTTCTCTAGGAGCGAGGATGAGTCCTGCGTATATGTCAAGGCTAGTGGGAGTATAGTCACCTTTCTGGTGCTGTATGTCGATGACATACTGCTCATGGGAAACGATATTCCAACCTTGCAAGATGTCAAGGCTTGGCTTGGGAAATGTTTCGCCATGAAGGACCTAGGAGAGGCTGCCTATATTCTCGGGATAAGAATATTGAGAGATAGGAAGAAGAGACTAATTGGACTTAGTCAGGGTACATACTTGGAAAAGGTACTGAAAAGGTTTAGTATGGAAAAATTACAATAAGGGAGAGCTACCTATCCAAAGTAATTCAAAATTGAGTAAGACTCAAAGTCCGAGTACAGACGAAGAAATAGCTGAAATGAGTCGGGTACCTTACGCTTCGGCTGTAGGATCGATCATGTACGCTATGACGTGTACTCGCCCTGACATGGCTTTTCCTTTAAGCATGGTCAGTCGGTACCAGGGTAACCCTGGAAGGGCACATTGGATAGCTGTGAAAAATATACTCAAGTATCTTCGAAGGACTAAGAACATGGTGTTAGTCCTCGGTGGCAGTGATATCTTGAGAGTTGAAGGATATATAGATGTCAGTTTTCAGACGGATAGAGACAGTGGTCGGTCTCAGTCGGGCTGGGTATTCCTTATGAACGGTGGAGCAGTTACTTGGAAAAGTTCCAAGCAAGAAACAGTGGCTGATTCTACGTGCGAATCAGAGTACATAGCAGCAAGTGAAGCGTCAAAGGAAGCGGCTTGGCTGAAGAACTTTATCGGTGACCTTGGAGTAGTCCCGAGTATTCAGGAGCCCTTGGAACTGTTCTGCGATAACGAAGGTGCGATCGCCTTGACAAAGGAACCGCGAGACCATGGAAAGTCCAGATATATCGACAGAAAGTACCACTACATCAGACATAGGGTAGAAGAAGGTCACCTCCTTGTAAAGAGGGTATCATCGGAAGATAATCCTGCAGATCCCTTGACAAAGGCTCTGAGTAGGATTAAGCATAATCAGCATGCTAGGAGCATTGGATTAAGAGATGATATAAGTTTTTGTAATTAGATAGATTCTTGAAACTTGTAACAATGTTATTGTATTTGACTTTTGTGATTTAATAATGGAGATTTATTAATGAGTAATGGTTTACTAATTTTGTCAATAATATATCATTGTGTTTCATTTTGCATGTTTTACTTCCTGAATAATTGGATTATTCAAATATCCACAGTCGCTCATACTTTTAGGGAGTAAGTATGAAGCAAGGCTGTCATGAACTAGTTGTAGATTGTCTAAGGAGTTAGATATTGCAATAAGATTGCTGCAACATTCATGAGTACTTGGAAATGGAGATTTGAGTATTGGATAAACCTGCGCTCAATGGATTGCTTCATGGATTATATCACAAGCAATGTTGAGACGATAATATCTTTTGATCTTTAAGCTAAGACATATGAGTTATGATTTACTAGACGGTTGTTCATTGATAATACGAAAACGCATTGGTAACTCGGTGTTATAAAATGTATTGTTGTGAGTAATTTGTCTAGTAAAAGACATAAGTATATGAGTCAAAGTTTATTCGTCCCTTGACCCTAACGGGGAACAGATATCTGTAGGCCTTTCGATGATTTTGAAGTTGACTAAAATGGTGGGCCAACCGGGACTAACTTGGTAGTCTAAGAGTCATATGCAAATCGGAAATCGAGGAACAGTGAATGAGACCAGATTGATTTTATCCATGTCTTGAGTCTGAAAAATATCTTGTTGGACGTAGGATCATCTGATCACTTATCTTTGGACAGAACTGACTAGGTCAGAGTTTCGCAGTAGTTTCTAGGAAGCTTAAGGTGCTGGTTAATTAGAGGCTAAATTAGTAATTATAGTCATAGACTTATCCAAGTGGGAGACTGTTGGATTAGGTGTCTAAGCCATGACTAATAATTAGTATTTACCTAATTAATAGAAGCACAGTCCATTTGGGTTGCCCTCATGGCTGGAGGTTTGGTAGAAAATTCGGTAGAGAGAAAGGTTGATTTATTATGGGATTAATAAATCAACAGGAATTAAATATATGGTTTATTAATATATTAAAGTCATAATATATTAATTAGAAACTATATTAATTAATTAGAAATTAATCTGTAATTAATTGGATTTAATTTGAGGATTAATTAATTAATTAAAGGTGTAGGGACTAAAACTGTAATTATTCAATAGTTGAGTAAGTGACAGTGTGGAGTGACCAGTTGAAAGTTGAAATCTATATATGGATATATATAATTTCGAAATTGATGATTAGTAGATAAATAGGTTTTTGAATTGTAAGATAAAAGGTTTATCTTATTTGAATTCAAAAAGGTTTATCTCTAAGGCTTATCAGTTAGTCATCTGGAAACTATAAATAGGGCTCCCTGGTCACCATATGATTTCGCCACTTTCATAATTCTCTCTCAAGATTTTCGTGACTCTCTCCTCTAGCCTGGGTGTGATCTCATTTGAGGCAGGATATTTTTGCTGCTCAGCTTCCAGAAAATTCTAAAAGGTTGGTTTTTTCTAATTTTATTCTTTTAGTTAATTTTCTTATGGCCTTTAGGTTTTGTTATATGTTCAATTAGAAGAAAACATAGATCCTTATAGGTTGCATGTGAACTTAGGTTATTTAGTTCATGGTTTGCAGAAAACCTTTCAATAAAATCACCAAGAATAGGGCTCAACAGCGACTAAAATATTTGATATTACTAGGCGTTGTCAAACACCCCACACTTGTGCCTTGCTTGTCCCCAAGCAAGAGAGTTTTTAACAAATTCTAACTAAGACTCGAACAATTTTTGAATGTGTTCAATTTCAAAGCTTATTGCCCCAGGAGTTAGAGTGAAATAGTTTGTGCAAACATAATCAGAATATTCTTTGGAATTCATGACTTTCTAAAGAACCCTTGATTACAAATTTTCTGTCCACAATGAAGTGTACGTACTCATTCAGATTCTAAAGGCCATTAAAGACTATCCATGACTATCGATGTTATCCGTGTAACGAGCTTTCAGAAATACCGTCCCAGACCAGACGATCTTAGGTGACAAGGTGCATAAGTCCCATCCATTTTAGGCTTACCGGCTCGAACAACAAAGGCCACTAATTGACAGTCCCTTCCTAAATTCCAATCCTAAAATATCTCAATCTTCTAACTCTTAAAACTCAACTTATTTGACTAAAACTAATAGCATGATAACAACTACATAGTATTTCTCGAAAAATACCAATGTTATAACATTCACAAACCATTCGTTTCAAAATTACAATCTATTAAAAAAATTTGAAAAAGTTGCTAAAAATTTTGAAAATTTATCGTTTTCGCAAAAATTTCAAAAAACACTCTTTTGACCGTCCACACCCCACACTTAAAATCGTACAATGTCCCTGTTGTACAAATTTATTTCAAAACTAGGGAGAAAGCGTTACCCCTTTGAACGGTTGACTGCTTGTTGGTACTTGATTGTCACAGGTACAAAAACACGAACATCTCCATGATTCAGAATTCCCAGGAGTCGTAGCGCAACAGTAAAACATGCCGGTGATCAAGACAAGTGGAGGGGGCACGATGACCCTACACTTGCCTGAAACAACTCCTCCAAAGATTCTTCATTTGGGTATTACATGCATCACTCACAAAAATATTAAATGCAAACAAAAACATAACAACTAAAAAGAACAGAAAAATAAAAGTGTCATAAGTATGGTACATATATCCTAAAAGTGAAAAGAAAAGTACATCAATCGTCATGGCGTGTCCCAGATAGACCCGCCCCATCATCATGATCTCTGGAAGGGTAGGGTGGAATATTATCAATCTGCATCCTGAGCATGATCAACCGATGCGTGTCTGCCATCCATCGGTCATGAGCCTCTCTGGCCGATACCCTCTGACTCAAATCCTGTACAGTAGCCAGCACATATGATAACTGCGGCTGTGGCTGGTCCTCTGCTGGTGCTTCCGGTCTCCTACATCTCCTCGCTGGCTGGGCATGTGCTGGCTGGGGAGGCTGGGGTGCCTCTGTTTCCACCCTCAGATATCGCCCCAGCTGTGGCTGATGGATAAGGCCCATATTCTCCAAGGCATGGGCTGAGGTGTGTAAAGGTGCGATCGCTGTCAAGGTCGCGATGGTCCTAGCAGTAAGTTAGCCGTAAGATCGGGCCAGACGGGTGATGTAATGTCCCCCAACCATAGGACTGCTAGATGAAGCACCCGCTGCTCGGGTAGATAGAGAGACTGCCAAAGCGAATGGTAGATGGAGGAACCTGGAGGGGTCGAGGAGCACCCACATGTACGTCATATCCTCGTCGGACACCTTCTCACCTCCTTGCTTCTACAGAACAAAAGTGGAGATGATGCGGTGCATGAGGCGGTTGAGTGGGTTGCAGAGCTGGCTCTCCTTGGCGGACCCCGCCTCAAACTGAATGTTAGACAACATAGCCCAAATAACTGTATTGGCCTCCCGATCGGGCTGCCCCTGAATACACGCCCGAAGAAATGGCGTGAAGTGAAGACTCTAGAGCTCCTCCTCCGTATATATCCCCGTACGTCTCCCAAATCCTGGAGATCGCACTCCCGGCTCTCTCCCCCTAAACGGAACCTAATCATCCTCGACCTCGCATCCTCCGAAGCTGGTGTGTAGTGAACAGTAGATAGGAACTCTAAAAGAAGCTCCGCGTAGACAGTATCCTCCGCGTTAGCCATCAGCCTATCCCAGCCGCGGTACATAAATGTAGATCCTCCTGCGGACCAGGTGTGGTGTAAAAATGGCTCGATCTCGGCCCAAAGTCCGGCCTGCCCAATAATATCTCTGTCCAAAATAGTCACCTCGAGAACCCGACGAGAAACTAGCTCGTCCCTCCGTTGATTATACTCGGCTGTCCTCTCCAGAAACTCGGGGAACTGAAGGAAAAAGTGGTCGTATCTGATAACCATCTGCACAAATGAACCACACAAGACAAAAAAATTTGCAAAATAAGTTCCTTTTCTCCCCCACCGAGCCGCGACGCAGCCCAAGAACAGGGCGCGGCGCGTCGAACGACTGTCACGAACCAAAACCCCAAATCGACGATTTAACCTGCTAAAAATTGATCCAACACTACTACAAGGTAGCCTAAGAACCGACTAGCCCCTCTAGGGTGTTTATTTTGCAAACAAAACACCCTACGAGCCAGCATTGCCGATTTCTAAGTTTTTCAGTTTTTGAAGAAATCATCTAATTTCGCTGCCTAAATGCTTGTAATAATCAGTAGAAATGAGTTAGAACAACGTACCTTGATCGTAGCAATCAAATACACGAAAAAGCGCAAGAAATTTTTCTGATCAATCGGTGCTCTGGAGCGCGGCGTGGTCACAAATGAGTAGAGTCGTACCTTATAAAGAAGAAACTGACCGATCGACTTCCGCGTCGCGCCAAGGTTTGTACCGCGGCGCGCGTGTTTCCAATCCAACCCCTGCGTATCGGGTTGCATTGCGATCCCGCTGACATTGCAGCGGTCGTCATGCGGTCAAAAATAAGAAAATACCTAACACACACACTTAGCACAGTGGAAGTCAGGGTCGATCCACAGGAGTTACGTGGTCGAGACAGGTGACAGATTACCAACTGCAGTGTCACGCTACAGTCAGAGGACCTAGTTCCTAACTTTTTCCAAAACAATCCCAAAAGAACATAAACTAAAACAATTCCAAGCAAGCATTAACTAAACTAAACTACTAACTAAACCTTGTTACCTACTGAAATCAGAAGTACATATCCAATTCAGAAGCAATCAAAGGCAATCCAACCATCAAACACAATCCAATTACTCAAAAAGCATTCACAAGCATAAACACTGAAAAACTAAGCAATTAACATAAACCAAATGATTCTCATTAACCAAATCAGATCCAACAGGTTCAAAACAGTAACCAAACTTATTAAAAATAGAAACAAAGACTCAATGTCAATGGTTGTCACTCCCAAAGACACTAGCCACTATCACTAACTATTTAACTAATTGAAAATTAAAGATAAAAACATGAAAATACCAAAAGATGGTTGCTGAAGCTAAATCTCAGAGTCAAAGAGCCTTGGGGGTCGATTTCACACCAGGTCTTCGCTACGTTTTTCGACCTAAGAGCCTCTATTTATAGTTGCAATAATCTCGAGACCGCGTCGCGCATAAGTGGATCCCGCGTCGCGCGTAGGGGTTTATCCCTGTTTTATCGGCATTTGAATTCTTTCCACCGCCTCATAACCGCGTCGCGTCTTGATGAATTCTGAAGCGCGCGTACGTCTTTGCCTAATTTTGCCTTGATCTTCAAACTTCTTCCAAATTGCACGCTTTTGGTCTCTGTTTTCATTATTTCTTTCCAAACAAGTGTTGGCACGAAAAGTGAGAATACCACGATATATATGATATATTTCCACTAAGAATAGGGCTCAACAACGACTAAAATATGTGATATTACTAGGCGTTGTCACCTGCGTCGTGCCAAACTCCATCCCGCATCGCGGCCTTCAATTATTCCAAACTCCTTCGTGTGACCCCACACTTGCCTCGAACCAATTATACCTGTGATAACGATGATAATAATCTCCTAATTACTCCTAAGAATACAATTCCAAACCTATAAGGGATGGGTTGCCTCCCAACAAGCGCTAAGTTTAACGTCTTCAGTCAGACGGATTACTCCTACTCTTCACGATCCTCCCGAGGCATCATCTTGTTCATCTCGGGTGCAAAGTTGTGAACCATCGTTGCCAGCAATGAGGTGAGTTGCGTCAACCGATCGCTGACTTGGATTAATCATTTCCATCATGTCAAGCAGCTGCACCTTATCAATGGTTGATAGCGGATGTTCTCTTTTTTCCTTCAGGATCTCTTCTTTTCCACCCTCACCTGCTCGTGTCCATTTCTTCCCTTTATCTTTAGTTCCTGGTTCCATTAGCGGATTACTGCTCCACTACTTATCATTATACCCTTGTGGTAGAGATATGGGACTCCCAAATATATTTAACCTGTGTTTCCTTGTCTCAAAGGAGATATCCAAATCTGCCGTCTTGCAATCTATAATAGCACCAGCTATAGCCAAAAATGGACGTCCCAGGATCAGCGCGGCCGCGTCCTCCAAGCTCTCGTATTCCATGACTAAGAAATCCACCGGGTAGAAGAAATCACCTACTTTCACTATCACATTCGTTAACTTACCCCGTGACACCTTAGTTAACTGATCGGCTAACTGTAATACTTTCTTTGCTGGCTCCAACTCTTCATTCTTGTATTTGTTGTACAAATATCATGGTATCACGTTAACACTTGCCCCCAAATCCAGCAAGGTGTTCCTAATAACCACATCTCCTACAGTGACAGTAATCAACGGCGATCCAGGATCTCTTTCCTTTTTAGGCAGTGTTCCCAACAATGCCTCGCTAGCTTTAATTGTCAACCTCACCGTATCAGGTGTGGGAGTCTTTCTCTTTCCATTTTTCTCACACATCTCCTGAGGAATCCTTGTGTCTTCAAGAGCGTTCTTTAGCTCATCCCATAGGGGTTGATTCATTGATGGCCCAGTTGATTTATTTGGCACTTCCTGCCTTTTCTTTTCCTTCTTATCCTTCTTCCTTTGTTTGATGCCAGCCACCATTGGCTGCTACTCCTCTTGGACCTCCTTGTCCTCCTTAATTTGAATTTGCTTTTCAACTTGAATCTCCTCCTTATCCTTATCTTTCTCTTCTTCAACCTTAACTTCTTCTCCATCTTTACTCTTCCCTTCAACCTCAGCTTCATCTTCATATCCTAGTAAGTCTTCTATAGTCATCTTCCTCCATTCGGCCTCGACGGCATTCACGTGCTCCTTTCCTGCCCGCTGAGTATGGTTTGGATTAATTTCCATGGTACTAGGCAACTTACCATTGTCTCTCTTTCTCTGATCCTCAGCCATCTGAGCGATCTGCCTCTCCATGTTGGTGATGGCTTTAGCATTAGCCTGAGACTGCTGCTGAGTGGTGTTGAACATTTCATACATTGTTATGGTCAAGTCTTCCTGGTTTCCTGAGGCGTTGCTATTGGCATCAGTCGGCCCCCTGTTGTTGTTGTTTGCGGGTTGGAATTGCCTGGGCTGATTGGACGACTGCCCTTGATAGTTATTCTGCCTTTGATTGTTGAAATTCTAAGAACCCTGGTTGTATGGTCTGTAAGGTCGTCCATTGTTGTATTGCCCTTGACCTTGACCGAAAACCTGATTTGCCTCATCGGTCCTATGTCCTTGCTGGCCTCCCTGTTGTTGATTCTGGGGCCCGTTCTGTAAGGTAGACATTAATCTATCAAACTTCTTGTTCAACTCACTAATTTCTTTCTTGACCTCCTTTCTACAATCTGCGTCTGCCCCTACGCGGCAGTTGTGCTAACCGGCTTCCTAGTGTAAAAATTCGTTTTCGATCCGTTGCTAAGCTGTTCCAGAAATTGACAAGCCTCATCGGGATCTTGCACCATGATAGTACCACTGGATGATGCATTGATCATCGCTTGGGTATTTTCATTCACCCCTTTAAAAAAATAACCTTACTAACTGCCACTTCGGAATGTCGTGGTGAGGGCAAAAGTGCATCCATTCCTTCAAACGATCCCAAGCCTCATGAAATGCTTCTCCAGGCTTCTGCTGAAAATCTTGGATGGCTCGCCTAATCTCTATAGTTTTACTCGTCGGGTAGAATTCTTGTAAAAACTTAGCCTTCAGCTGCTCCCATGTGGTGATACTATTAGACTGAAGAGATGTAAACCAATATTTCGCTTTGTCTTTTAGAGTGAATAGGAACAACCTCAACCTAAAGATATTCTTATTTGTGTTCCTAGGGGTATTGACATTCGCTATAGCTATGAACTCATACAAATGATTATATGGATCATCTTGTTTACAACCCCTAAATTCTGGAAAAATACCTAAAAGTTGTGGCCTAATTTCTGCCTGAGTATCTACATTATCGGGAATATAAATGGGCGATGAATCGTCATACTCCCGCGGTTGGAAGTGCGACGCAACCGATTGCCCTCTCGGTTGTGCAAAGTATAAAGGTTGAACAAAGTTACCGTCATAATGATGATTATTGTTGTACCCTTGTTGACCTTGCGCTTGCTGATGTTGTTGCTGTACTCTTCGCTGAGGTCTCCGACCTTGATTCTATTGTTGCTGCTGCTGTGGAGGAATCCAACCTTCATCCTCCTCGTCGTATCCGTGCTCGACCTCCCGGTACTGATATTGCTGTGGTGGAGGTTGTTGTGGTTGCACATATTGGGTTGGTTGTAGTAAGGTTTGGAACATGGGTTGTGGTTTAAAGATGGTTGGTGGGAATGGTGGTTGTAATGGTTGCGATTGTTGTGGTTGAGAAATGGTAGTTTGTCGTCTAGGCAGTGGGTTGCCATCTCAGGTCGGCACTCCCCACGTCGTAGCAGCTGAAAAAGGGTTGGTGATTTGTTGTTGAAATGGTGGAACTAAAGGCAGAGTGCATGCTGATATCGATGCGGGGGCTGAAACAGCACCACCAGTAGCACTCGTGCTACCAAAATGGAATTCTGACACTGGGGGTATAAATGGAACTCCCCTTCCTGTTACCTCGCCCACAGGCTCATAGTAACATCCTCTATACTAATACTACTAGGACTCATCTTATCTAAGCACCTACGTGCACGGTTCTTGCACGCAGTTCGTTCGATTTCCGAGTCAAAAAGCAAGGGTGATACTGCCCACCCTGACGGGTACGCATGCACTAGTGCAACACGCCCGTCGAAACCAAAACAAGACTTCCAACTAAAATCAAATCTACTAACTAAACTTAAAAATCAGAAACTAACTCCTTACAGATCACATAATCTTAAGCTCACAACTCCCAACAACGATGCCAAAATTTGACACGCCTAGGTCGTCGTGCGGTCAAAAATAATAAAACCTCACTCTCACTAGTAGAGTGGTAGTCAGGGTCGATCCACAGGAGTTTCGTGGTCAAGATAGGTGATAGATTACCAGTTGCAGTGTCACACTACAACCAGAAGGACTAGTCTCTATTTTCCCAAAAACGGTCCAAAAGCACAAAATCCAATAATGTCCAAGACAAAAATATAAGCTTAAATGAAACTCAAACCAAAACTTAATCTAACTTGCTTACTGAAATCAGAAATATAATTTAGAAACAGAAACAACTAAGATCAAGCCAAAAGCATAGAACATCCAAACATCAAAAATACCAAAAACACTAATAAACATGTACCCGAATGATTGATTGCATAAAACTCAGATCCAAAGTAGTCAAAACAGTAATCAATGAAAAACAGAAACTGTAACCTAATGCTAATGGTTGTCACACCCAAAAACACCAATCTAAACTACTAAAACAACTAAACTAATATGAAAACTAAGTGAAGCAGCATAAATACTGCGAATGGCGATTGAAAACCGAAACTTGGAGTCAAAGAAGCTTCAGATCACCTTATGGGACGTTCCTTGCCTTCTGATTTCGACCTAATGACCTCTATTTATAGTTGTGGAAAATAAGTGACCGCGTCGCGCGTATCTCATATCCGCGGCGCGCGTGTAGGGTTATCCCTGTTTTTTCGTAATTTGAAGTCTTCCCACCGCCTCATCGTTGACTCAGCACGGCGCGCCTTCATGCTTCCCCGCGGCGGGCGTGTCCATACGATTGTTTTTGTCCTTATCTCCAAAATTCTTCCGTTTTGTATGCATTTAGCCCCTGTTTGTATATTTTCTTTCCAAACTAGGACTGACACAAAATGTGAGAATACCACAGCATATATGATATAAAATCACCAAGAATAGGGGTCAACAACGACTAAAATATTTGATATCCGAATCCGTATCCGAAATTTCGGATATCCGAATTTCGGATATCCGAAATTTCGGATTTGGATTCGGATATCATTTCGGATATCCGATTTTATAAAAAAAATTCAAATTTAATTAAATTAGCCTAAAAAAATCATTTATCCAATAAATATATTAAAATAAACATATTCGATATTACATTGTGGTATTCAAAACCAAACGAAGGAAAAAAGTATGAGATTAATCGACGAAACATAGTAATATATATAAAAAAAAGAAAATATATTTTTTCGAATTCGGATATCGGATATCCGAAATATCCGAAATTTTGTAAAATCACTATCTGAATCCGAATCCGAAAATTCGGATATCCGATTGTTCGGATAATTTAGCATCGGATTTTCGGATCGGATTTTCGGATACGGATATTTTTGAACACCCCTAGTTTTCATATCTAGCTACTCTAGATGGAGATCTTCAGAATCTACAATACCCAAGACCATTCTGATTGTAGTTATCTTCACAATTTGGGAGAAGATCTCATTATAATCAACCTTTTTTTGTTGGAACCACTTGACTACAAATCTAGCCTTGTTACTAAAAGATAACCTTAAGGTTACCCATGATAGGTAGAAAAGTTATGCAGATAAACGAAGAAAGCCAACAGTGTTAGGTTGACGATAAAGTCAAGTTGAAGGTGTCCCTTTGGAAATGTGTTGTATGTTTTCGTAATCAAGGGAAGTTAAGTCCCTACTATGTTAAATACTTTGTTACTAAATCTTAGGTCGGCAAGGGAGCTTATCGATTAGAACTACCATGAGAAATGTACAAAATTCATAACATGGTTATAGCACTTCAAGAAATCAAGGTAGATTAAAAGCTATAAAAGAACTAGTCATGGTTGTAGATTAGAAGGTCAGTAAATTAAGAAATCTGGAGCACCGCTAATGAAGGCTCTATAGAAGTATCATAAAGGATTAGACACGACTTGGGAAAACCGAGTAGGAAATGAATATCAAGTGCCATGTTTTCTTATTTAATTCAAAATCCAAAGACAAAATTTTTCTAAGGAAGAAGTTTGTGATAACTCATAAAATATTTAAATGGAGTTATGTGGTGCAATTAGTAGGGGTGGTTATTATTCTAATTAAAAATGAGTTACTATTATCTTAATTAGAATAATTAGACCAATTAAAGACCTAGGGGTTACTTTTACAAGTATAAATAGCCATTCATCTCCCCATCATCAAGGGGAAGGCAAGAGAGAATTGATAAACACTGGGTTTTGGATAGCACGAAGGAGGAACATCGGCGGTGTAGAGTTCAAACACCACCAGTGTCTGATCAGGGTGCAAAAAACCTACAAAACTTCAACGAGATGTGAGTAGTGTGACAAGTTCCTCTTAAGATTAAACGTCTACGAGGTGAGTTTTCTTGTGAATTTCTTGGTTGATTGTATGAAAGTATTTATCATGCAAAATAAAATATGATATTATTTAAATAGTATTTAAATATGTTTTCGATGATAAATGTTGTTGCATGAATTTTTTGGACTTGTTTACCTTCTATATGTTTGCTTGCGATGACAGATTTAGCAGGGACATTGGCATTAATAGTCGGGAACATGACAAATGTATTGTGAACAAGAGGAGATGAGGTTTGAGCATTTACTCACTTCCTTGGTTATTTAAATGCTTGAGTACATGGACGACTTGTGCTAAGAGGGAATGGAAGTGGACAATCAGTTATTTCTCTGGATAAATAAAATGTTCCCCTAGATCGTCTCCTCGAGTGACACGTATTCTTGACTATTTTGATTAATGCATGCTAAAATTGTTTTATCAAATTGGTAGACATCTACTTGCATGAAAAGCACGAACTCACTAGGCCCTAGGCTTATCTAGTTAGAACTTTAAACGTGTGCAACCCAAAAAACTATTTAGCAAGTGACGGTGGAAAGGATAACGAGAAGTCCTAACTGTTGAGACAACAAAGGAGTTTTGTGAAGACGTAACATTCTAAGTATTTTATTGGGTTTTATTTTATTGTTTCCGCATTAGTTAAGACGATATTTGAATTTTGAATTGATCTTGGGATATTTTAGATCTGGTCGATTATCTATTGTATTTTTAAAATTGGTATGTTAGAATATATATACACACATAATGTATTTATTTATACTGTAAAATGTGAAATTAAATTTGAATAAAAATTGATATAAATCTTTAAATAAAAATGGATATTTTTTTGACTAATTTCAATATGAATGTGTTAATATAGTCCATACTTTTGTTTATTAGAACCTCTAATGCTATAACAAACAAAATCAGTGGCGGATTTATGAATTCTATTGGTTGGGAGTATTTTTATTCTTCGATTAATCATTGAGAAAATTCTTTATAAACCTTTGTATATTTGAGATATTTCAACCACATTGAAAAAGTTTTTCTACCAACATCACCCCCAATGCTAAATCAGTGGATCTCCCCTGGATCCTCCCCGTGAACAAAACCAACATTAGTTAATATAATCCATATTTTTTCTTTAAAATAGAATTATTATTATTATCTATACTATGTAATACGCTTATTTCTAACGTAATTAACTGTATAGCTTTTGGCAGTTAAAAAAAATGGAACACTCCTGTTCTGGTGCCAAGTATATTGTATTGTGTTTCGACTTTTAGATGGTTGATAGATATAATTGTTGTGAGATTTAATGGGAACAACCACATACACAGTGTTTCTTCAATACTTTCCTTAAATGTTTCTTTCTTCCATTGATGTACTTTCTTACTATTTTGAAGTCTAAACTACTTTTGGGCCAAATTGGGCAAAAGTTCCATTTCAATTATCAATTATCATCCAATCTTTGAATCTTCTTTCATTTATCAGGACGTAGGAGGGGTTTCATTATAGACCATTTTTGGAAATCAATTAAATTCGTCAATAAAATTAGAATCCAAAATAATCGAAATGTATCATTTGTTTAGTTGGCTGAAAATAAAATGAATATCCCTCATATTTTTGGCTATATTATTTTGTGTATTTTAGATTTATCAAAAAATTAGGCGAAAATGTAAATTATGTTTAAGGAAAATTCCATTTGTGTTTCAATGTGTATATGATGATAATTTAGTCTTTTAATATCTGATCACCCATCTCTACGAACAATGAAATCCATCAAACATGTATTTAAAAGAATCTCCCGTAATTCACGTACGGTTTGTTTGATAACCACATAATAATGGAATACGAGATTACAATTATTTTGGATGACACCACCAAACACACATTTTATGATACATTTCAAAATACATGTTTTCAAAATTAATAACCCTGGTTTTGAAGTTTATTAAATTTGCCAACTACTATAGTATAATCAATCGAACTGGCATACTTAGTTAACATAGTTTGGTTCTGCGAATTCGTCAAAATTTGGGTAAACGTTGGGCGACTTGGGTCTTTCATAATCCTTTTATACTTTCTAGTGAAACAAATGTCTTTTCATAATTATCTTACACGATATAAAAGAACAAATATATATGAGATTGATATGTTAATGACAAGAAAAATATGAAGTAACAGGAAATTAAAACCCCACGACAGATATATAGACATACATGTGTGGTGCCCTATGGGGGTGATAATGATTTTGTTCCAAATTAAAAGGCGCAAGATTTAATGACCTCTAACTCAGGTACATATTGATTATTTGAAAACGAAATCAAATGGGAAGCTCTAAAACTATGCCTCCAAGTGTAACATATCTATGGATTCATTTTGGTTCAAATTATGGTCACTAGCTAGTAGGCCCTATGCTTACTCCCCCATCCTAATCACAATTACTTTGATACATCACTTGCTCGTTAATTCATTATTCTTGTTCGATATCGATTGATAGATGGGTAATTTTACTTTCAAATCAAACTGTCGGCAGTCTTGAAGTCATAATGGGTTTAAATTCGGATGATGATATTTTTTAAGGTGTGTATATGCGATTACATATGTAAAAGTATTCTTAATGTGTCTATCTACTTCGTGAATCCCATCTATATCAGATTATGTATGATATTGTGTATGACTAGAGTATTATAATGTGATAGTATTTGTTTATTTTTATATATTCTATTTTTTTTGTATGTGCTATTCTTTGACAGATAGTTTCCGGTGTTATTCATGCATACTTTGTCCAAGGTGTTTTTTATGAAGCAACATGCGAGACATAATTAAGTCTTCATTTAATTTTATAGTTGCCAAAGGGCTTCTAGCCCAGCGGCATCAGGTGTTGTCCTCATTACTTGAGATCGAGGGTGGGTTCAAGTCTCGGTAAGACATAGGTGGTATTAATGTATTATTTAGGAGTACGAGTAGGTTAGTTTGCTGTTAAAAAAATAAAAAAATTTAATTTTATAGTTGTTTGTTGTGGATCGAGGTAAAGTTGTTGGGTGCAAATGTGGACTTTGGTTTTTATCATAACTTTCCGACTTTGGTTTTTATGAGGGATAAAGTGATCATTTGGTATTTGCAAACTTGTTTATTTAGGTATTTTATGGCTTTTAGAATGATGTGTTTTAGTGAAAAGAGAAATATCCATTATATTGTTGACACTCGATATTTTATTTGGAGAAAGCTGAAAGCTTGCCAAATATTTTTCCCTTGTGCATTAATTATAAACCTTGTAACTAAAGATGGTATATGTATAACACACACTTAATCAAAATAGCTCTTTGATTATAATCAGAATATAGCTCAAAACTGATTGTGTTTTACAATGTATCTATGTATTGGTGTATTTTACCCTCTTGGTAATGCATTGTATTTATAGGACACATTGAAGATATCTGTCCACATATTTCAACCTCAATCACAGTCTTGATTGAAGTCTTGATTGAAGCCTTGATTGAAGGAGGACCAAGACTTTGAGATTCCAACAATCACCCCCGAATCTCTAAGTCCTTCTAGAGATTCTCGATCACCGCCAATCTTTAAGACATTCTAAAGATGTCTTTGATCCCGATCAAGCTCCGCATTTCTTTGAACTTGGTTCGAGCCAATGGTTTTGTAAGAATGTCCGCCTTTTGTTTCTCACCGGGAATGTACTCCACCTCTACTTGTTTTTTCTCAACACAATTGCGAATGAAATGAAACCTCGTGTGAATGTGTTTACTTCTTCCGTGAAAAACGGGATTCTTTGTTAGTTCGATAGCTGATTTGTTATCAACTCTAAGAATCACCTTTTCTTGCGTCTTGTTCAAGATTTCTCCCAGCAAATTTTGAAGCCATATTGCCTGACATGCAGCCGCGGTGGCTGCCATGAACTTTGCCTCGCAAGATGATAAAGCAACAGTATCTTGCTTTTGCGAACACCATGTAATCGGAGAAGATCCGTAGTAGAAAATGTGACCGGTTGTGCTTCTTCCGTCGTCCGGGTCGACATTGTGACTACTATCACTGTAACCAATGATGCGATTTTTCCCCATCCTCTCGTACTTGATTCCATGTGACGTTGTTCCACGTAAGTACCTTAGGATGTGTTTGATTGCATTACCATGTGATTCTCTTGGACTCTGCATATATCGACTAATAACTCCAACCGCGTATGTCATATCGGGTCTTGTTTGTAAGAGATATCTAAGGCATCCCACCACGTTTCGATATTGTGTCGGGTCGATTTCGGGTTCATCTTCGGCCTTTGACAATTTTGTTCCTGGATCCATCGGAATGTGGGTCGAATTGCAATCATGTAAACCGGCTTCCTTCAGAATGCGTTGTGCATACGCTTCTTGGTTAATTGTAATCCCTGATTCTTCCTGTTTGACTTCAATGCCCAGATAGTAAGTTAATCTTCCAAGATCAGACATCTCGAAGTTCTTGGACATGTCAAATTTGAATCTTTTGATCATGTTCAAATTTGTACCTGTAACAAATAAGTCATCAACATAAATTGCTAAAATTAGCAAGTTAGATCCTTCATTCTTCCGGTACACCGATGGTTCTTTCATGCACTTGTGAAATTTCATTCCCTTCAAAATTCCATCAAGTTTCGTGTTCCATGCTCTTGGTGCTTGTCTAAGGCCATATAATGCTTTTGAAAGACGATACACATTGTGCTCTTCGCCTTTCCTTATGTAGCCTTCCGGTTGAAACACATAAACGGTTTCCTTCAACTCTCTATGCAAGAAAGCCGTTTTGACATCCAAGTGGTGAAGTTCCCATCCATTAGTAGCGGCTAAGGCAATGAGAAACCTGATGGTTTCAATGCGAGCTACCGGAGCAAATACCTCTTGGAAATCAATACCAGGTTGTTGCACGTACCCTTTAACAACCAACATTGCCTTGTGTTTGTTTATGGTGCCATCTGCATTTTTCTTTAGTTTGTACACCCATTTGAGTCCAATTGCCTTCACCCCCATAGGCTTATTCACGAGAGTCCACGTATTATTCTTGTTGATTGAATTGATTTCCGCATTCATGGCTTTAACCCACTCTGGTTCTTTCTTCGCCTCTTCAACCGATACTGGTTCGTCACTGGTTGTTAGGAGAAGTTCTTCCAGGTTGTTAAGATTAAGCACATAATCTTGAAGTCGAATTGGAATATTCCTTTGTCTTGTAGACCTTCGATGTTGGGTGTCGATAACCGGATTTGGTTGCTCATCTTCTTGTGCCTGTACTTCATCTTCAATTTCATGGTCTGATTCAATTGGTTCGGTATTATTTCTTTGGTTGTTCGTTTCATTCTCCGGATATTCCCATGGAACTATGAATGACCCAGGTTCTTCATTTTTGGTACTTGCTTCTTTGACCCAATCCCACCATTTTATTTCGTCAAAAATAACGTCTCGACTTACGATTATTTTTTGTGTAGTCGGGTTAAAAAGCCGATAAGCTTTCGTGCCCGGTTCAGAACCAAGATGTACTAGTGGTCTTGATCTTGCATCCAACTTCTTGAGATTCACTGGTTCAACTTTCGCATATGCTAGACACCCAAAGATACGAACATTCTCTAGATTCGGTTTTCTTTTGTACAACTTCTCGTAAGGAGTTGTATCACCAAGGACTCTTGTGTAAACACGGTTGATCAGATTTGTGGAGTGTTTTACCGCTTCTCCCTATAAGTTATTTGGAACATGCATCGCCTTCATGATACTTCGTGTCATGTCCATTAACGTTCGGTTTCTTCGTTCCACAATACCATTTTGTTGTGGTGAATATGGGGCGGTAAGATGGCGTTTGATTCCATTTATATCACAAAAGGAATTAAATTCGAGCGAACTAAACTCACCTCCTCGATCACTTCGAAACACCTTCAAAGACTTTCCGAGCTCATTCTCCGCCAAAGCTTTGAATTTCTTGAAGTGTAAAAACGCTTCACTTTTCTCTTTTAAGAGAAAAATCCACATATACCTTGAAAAATCATCAATTAATGTGAAAATGTACCGATTTTGACCTATCGTTGACGGTGTGATCGGACCGCATAAGTCACCGTGAACGAGCTCCAAAGGTTGTGTCGCTTTGTACGTCGTCATTAATGGAAATGACTTTCTTGTTTGTTTGCCCACCAAACAAGATTCACATAATTGATTGTCACTGTCAAGGTGCGGTAACCCTCTGACGAGATTTTTCTTGGACATCTTTTTCAATGACTCGAAATTGATGTGCCCAAGTCTTGCGTGCCAGCGCCATGTGTCTTCACTTAGTCTTGAATGAAGACAATTCGGTTCTCCAATAATTAACTTTATTTTATAAAGTCGATTTGGGGATCTTTGTACCTTCATTAATAAGCAATCATAGGCATCGTGCATTGTCAAATAATTACCTTTCATCCGAATATCGCATCCGGCTTCAGTTGCTTGTCCGAGACTGAAAATATTATTTTTCAGATCTGGAATAAAATAAATCTCCGTTATCAATCGTTGTTGGCCTGATTTTCCTTGGAAAATTACCGAGCCTTTTCCTTTGATCGCGACACTCGAATTATCGCCAAATTTTACTTTGCCGGTTATTCCTTCGTCGAGTTCGGAGAAAAATGAGCGATTTCCCGTCATGTGATTACTCGCTCCGTTATCCAAATACCACACATCATTGTCTTGTGAATTGTATTTAGATGGTATTACCTTCTCTTCGTTCAAAAATACGGTCTCGTGAAAAAATACGGTTTCGTCGGTATCGTCTTGTTCGGTAAAATTCATTTCTTGAAACTTTTGAATTCTATCCGGACATTTTGACGCGTAGTGGCCCGATTTATCACATCGGTAGCAAATAATTTTCGATAAATCCTTTTTCGCGTTTTGATTTGAGCCCAAAGACGAATTGGGCTGATTTTTGGGCTTATCAGTGGGTTGGGTCGGTTTTGACCCGGATCCGGATCCGCCACCCGGGTTTGACCCGCTTTGATTAAAACCTTCCCCACCACTTTTTCTTCCCCACGCCTTATTGTTCCCTGGTTTCTGTCGGACGAAAAAGAAGAACTCCCCCCGATCGATCCTCCATTTGATCCGTGACTACCGCCGGACCCTCCGCCGCTCCTTCCGCCGGTCGTTCCTCCGCCGCCACGGGTGAACAAAGCCCGATTCGGTTCTTCTCCACCCTCGTCTCCCCGAATTCTTTCTTCGTAGGCTTTCAATCGGCCCACGATATCTTCGAATCCCACCGTCTTCAGATCGAGGATTTGTTCGAGAGAAGCAACAAGGTGGATGTATCTCCTCGGCACCGTCTTCAGGAGTTTTTTTACGAGCTTAGATTCGTCAATTACTTCTCCCAGTGATGCCGATTTTGAGGCTATCCCGGCGAGTTTTCCGGTGAACGAGTCGATTGACTCGGTTTCGGTCATTCTCAACCGATCAAAATCGGTGGCTAAAGTTTGAAGTCTCGCTTCCTTTACCCGACCAGCGCCAACAAATCGAGCTTTGATCGATTCCCACATGGTTTTTGCGTCTTCTATTTCCCCGATCTGCATAATCAGAGATTCCGGAATCGCTTGGTAGAGCAAACCCATTGCAAGGTTGTTTCTATCTCCATTCTTTTCTGCTTCCGATTCAATAATATTCCAACACTTGTGTATTCTCAGGACCACCTTCATTCGGAGGGACCAAACTATGTAATTGGTTTGGGTTAACATCGAACATGACACCGATGTGGCTCCGATCTCCTTGAGCCTGGCCTGAGGATTACTAGTGCTTGCACTTGGATCATCGACATCTGACATCTTCAGAAGTTCAAATCTTCACACGGACACAGACACTGTAAGTGGCTCTGATACCAATTAAAGATGGTATATGTATAACACACACACACTTAATCAAAATAGCTCTTTGATTATAATCAGAATATAGCTAAAAAATGATTGTGTTTTACAATGTATCTATGTATTGGTGTATTTTACCCTCTTGGTAATGCATTGTATTTATAGGACACATTGAAGATATCTGTCCACATATTTCAACCTCAATCACAGCCTTGATTGAAGTGTTGATTGAAGCCTTGATTGAAGGAGGACCAAGACTTTGAGATTCCAACAGTAACTTTGAGTAGTATTCGTTTTCTCTGAGCCGTTGCATAGTAGAATCTATTTAATATGATTTAGAATTTCTTTTATGAAAACGATCGGAAAAAATCTAGAAATAGCAAAAGGAAATGAGAATACATTCCTAAAAATCTAATCAAAGAAACTCTAATGCATGCTTTAAATTTTCTTTTCTAATTTAGAAGAAGCAAAATCATATTGAAAGAAGTTTTCTCTAGGCTGATCACGTTATAATCAAAATAAGAGAATACTATAACAAAATAACCACAGTTTACATATTTATCACAAATATAATTCATTTTGCTAAATTGGGTTTTACAAAACTACTTTTCTGACAAACAATTGTTTTATGAATTGTTCGCAAAATACGTTAGTTTCACGGAGCAACATTTAGAACAAAGCAGTGAACATCGACTATTTATGGTAATTTTAGGTTTCGTAAACATCTTAAAAATTGCTATTTTTTCCCCTACATGTGGAGATTGTGGTTATATATCCAGCCCCATTTTCAGACTTAATCTTGCAAATAATTTCTTTAGCATTGTTCTATCATCTTTCAATATCGTTCTACCATCCTCTTATTTCAATTGAAATGTGAGTGTTTGTACAACACCGTACATTTGAGTTTCCGTACTCCACCATATTTATACTAGGTGTCGGACCCTTCTATTTGGGTCTTGCTTTTCCAAGTCTCATTCTATTCGTTAGGATTTAATGTTGACTGAATCTATAATAACCGAACTTGTTCTACTTGCCAAAATATAAATATGCACGATCTTTCTCATTAGTATATTGCGTATATATCCAGATGATCTGGTCAAACAAACAGTTTGTTAGTTAGATTGTGTGATACAAAAACAGAAACATATTCGATATGTTATAATATGTTGGTCAGTTTTTCTTAGTCAAGACCGATCAAATTGTCCTTAGAGAGTAAAAGATCTCCTGATATTGCTATTCAACACCATCTGATTCAACTGCATGTGTCCTTGGTCATTCTTATTAGCAATAGTATATTTCCTTGGAATGATATGTCCATGAATTGTACAAGGGAAACCTAACAGAAATGATTCCCTCATGCATGTGACACTCTCTTCTATATATAGTTCCACCATCGGAGTTGAGTGGTTGAGATATTTCATAAATACATTTCATATTTTCATAGCATTTCTTCTCTGTGTGAGCATTGTGCTTGATTTAATAGATTAGATATCTACAAAGGTATTAAATTGTTTTCTTTATTCCATGGAGCTTAATCAGCATTATATTTGTTCTTGTATGCAAAATATAACTTATAAAATAAGCCTCGGAAATCGTTGTTTGAAGTCATCTACAATGTTCTCCAAATTTGATTTTGTTATATTTACCCCCTCTTTATCTACAACATTGTTCAATCTACTCTAGGACCTAACATGTGGTATATGAACAACTATGCATCCAATTCAATATATACATGTCAATTCAAATTTGGTTTTAAATCAAATTCTTTCCTCTTTTTAACAAACCATTGAATGTGATATGAGAATTGAAAACCGAACACACCAGAAAGATGTAGAGAAACCTGACACACGTATTCCAACGAGATAAGTGTTTGCAGTAGGTTGAGGACCATTAGGATTTAGGCCCAAAGACCTACACGGTTACTATTTAAGGTTTATGCTGCTCGATGGCTATAAATAAATGTTGCTACCTAGGGTTTCAATTGTACTAACAATCGTCTTTCAAACTCGTGATTAATGATACTCCCTCCTGTAGTGCAGATGTAGGTCACCTTAACCGAACCACTTTAAATATTGTGTCTTATGTGTGTATGATTTTATTCTCGTTTATAATTAACAAGTGGTATCAAAGTCTACAGTCTAATCTTTCGACTCACGAGTTTGATTTGGAAAAGTTCAATGGCTCGAAAAACTTCACGTTATGGAAGGTAAAGATGAGGGTTCTTATAGTTCAACATGGATGTGTAGCTGCATTGGAAGGAGAATAAAAATTATTAAAAGACACGACTGAGACATTGAAGAAGGATATTCTAGCGAAAGCACATAGTGCGATTTCGTTGAGTTTGACCGACGAGGTGTTACAAGAGGTTGTCGATGAAACAATTACTTCTAGCCTTTATTAGAAACTATATGACAAACATTTAAATAATTCTCTCACGAATTAGATGTATCAGAAACAACATTTGTATCACTTCTATATGTCCAAACGTACCCAAGTAAAAGACTATCTTAATACCTTCAATCAAATTATTATGGATCATAAGGCATTGTTGCTAGGATCGAGGATGAAGATCAAGCGTTAATTGTGTTATGTTAGTTGCCAAAAAATCTTATGACCATTTTGTTGATACTATGTTGTATGGTAGAACACAAATAATTATGAATGACATGAAGGATTCATTGTTGTACAAAGAACTCAAGAGGTGTTTCTAGCGGTCAAGAATGATCCAGTTTGGGTCTATTTATGAGCAGGGGAAGAAAACAAAAATAGATGGTGGAAACAGGGGAAAGTCACATTCCAAGTCTAAAGCTCCATCTAAGATTAAATGTTATAATTGCTAAGATAATGGACATTATTGAAGGGATTGTCCACAGCGAAGGAAAGGAAGTTTCAAGAGTGAACCAAACAGTTTTGGCAGTGCTACTATCATTCAAGAGGTGAAGTTTTGACTATATGCACGACGAGTTCTGCAGATATCTACATGTTGGATACGACTGCATCTCACAATTTGCCCTATAATCGTGACTCGTTCAAATCATTTAAAGAATGAAATGACACAATGAAATTGGCTGATGATGGGATGTGTTGTATCAAGGGCAGTGGTACGGTGAAGATCAAGATTCATGATGGTATGATCAGAAAGCGCGATTGTTTGTATTTTCCTACCTGTGGGAGAATCTGATTTCTCTTGGCACATTGCCCAAGCATGGGCTGAATGTTTTTAGCGAATGAAAATTAGTTATGGTATTCAAATATGCTCTTGTTCTTATGAAAGGAAAGCTACGACACAATTTTTTTTTCTGGAAGGCAGTTCAGTTAGAGGAACAATGTAGGTTTCTCAATCCCTTGGGAGTGGGATGATAATACAGAGTTGTGGCATTGTGGATTGGGTACATGAGAGAAAAAGTCATGTCAATCTTCAATGGCTGTTTAGTGGAGAAATAATCAAAAAATATAATTTTTTGAAGTTTGTGTCAAAGGAAAGCAATGTAGAGTGATGTTCAATTCTATTCAACACACAAGTAAGGAAAACTTGGAATACGTTCACTCATATTTATGGGGCCCCTCTTCAATGAAATCACATGATGGATACTCGTACATGAAAACAACTCAAGAAAGTTCAAGAAATAGAAGACTACGATTGAAAAATGGATAGGAATACAAGTTAAGAAAGTCAGAACTATTAATGGGTTAAAGTTCTACAATGCACCGTTTGACAACTTCTATAAAACAGAGGCACTGCACTGCATGACACACACCACAACAAACTGGAGTGGCAGAACATATAAACCAAACACTAATACAACATGTAAATTGCATGTGAAAATTTACTGATTTATCAAAACAAGTTTGGGCAGAAGTTGTCAACTCGACTTGATCTCTGGTGAATTGGTTTCCATTAACTACAATTGACTATAAGACTCCTCAAGAGGTATGGTCCACTAAACCCTTTAGCTGTTCTTGTATACAAATATTTGGTTGCCCTACCTACACTAATGTTAATGATGGTAAACTAGAGCCGGAGGAAATAAAGTGCATATGAAACACCTTTATAAGAGTGCCAAGTGCATATGAAACACACACACGCACATATATATATATATATATATATATATATATATATATATATATATATATATATATATATATATATATATATATATATATATATATATATACTAGCTGCGTACCCGCGCAATGCGGCGGCGGCAAATAGTTTTGTTTCGACAATTACTTTTTAGGTTTTAGGTTGCAGATGGGACGGGGAATTGGCGAATATGAGAGTGATTAAATTTTTTCGGACGATTGATTACATTTCCAACGATATATGGGACGGTAAATACCTGAGAGTGTGGGACCAAAAATAGAAAAAACTTTTATAAATCGGTTTGGAACTATAGGGATATTTTGCAATGAAATGATAAATAAAAGTAGAATCTATAATCTGAAGAAAAGACAAAGTAAACAAATGGCCAATGGGCAAAACAATTTTTCAGACCAAAACTGTAAAATTTTTTAAATCTAACAAATTTTGTAAAAATAAAAAGTACAACGCTATAATCCGTAAAAAATAAAACTAAGTAAATGTTTAGTTTGTGCAGAACTCGCATTTAAGGAAAGTACAATGTTATAATAACAACAATAATAGAAATACAATGCTATAATCCAAAAAAATAGACAAAATAAACATTTCGTTTGGGGAGAACTCGCATTTAAGTAAAGTACAATGTCATAATCTGCCAAAGTTAGTCAAGGAACTGGAAGTGCCAATTTGTTAGTCGTACACTAAACTTGGATATATCAGTCATATAACCCTTTTTCCCTCCTGAAAATAACTATACCAATTTTCTATACCTACAATGCTCATGGTTTAATATTTGACTATTTGTACAGAATCTAAATCATTATTCAAGAAATAAATTTGAATTTTAAAACTTTTACAATTTTTTAAAATTTTCAAATTTCCGAAATTTTCAAGCTTTTTAAATTATTCAAAGTTTTCAAATTTTCAAATTTCGAAAATTCGAAAATTTCAAAAATTTTAAATTATTCAAAATTTTCAAAATCATTCAAATTTTCAGACTTTTCAAAATTTTCAAAATTTAAGATTATTCAATTTTAAAATTTTCAAATTATTCAAATTTTCAAATTTTGAAAATTTGAATAATGATTCAAAATTTTCAAAATAATTCAAATTTTCAAATTTCTCAAATTATTTAAATTATTCAGACTTTTCAAATTATAAGTTACAGATTTCACTTAACAAAAACATAAAACATTATAAAATTAAGATCAATCAGGCAGACAGAAAAGACACCGGAACAAAAATGTGGATGTTTGAGTCATTGTATTGTTAAGTCTAAACGTATTATAGAACTTTATTTTGTAATTAGATATGCGAGGATCAAATATAAAGCATATTTATGTTCTTTTCTTAGATCAACCGATGAATGTTACAATACTTTTGTTTATTCTTCTAAATCATGAGAACTTATTTCATAAATGTACTTAAAATAATCAAATTATAAATAGGACATTCTTATCATATTCATATTAAATTTTGCTATTTATATATCGATTTCATTGTAATTAGCATCCAAATTCAAGGATTCCTGACCTCCTATCTAGACTATGTATGAATTTATGAGATTGAAAGCCAAGGCCCCACTGCAGCGGTGTAAGAATTCTACTAATCTTATAGCATGAAGAGGCTATACAATGAGAGTTTAAAATATTTAAATACTAATAAAAAATAAAACAAAAGGCAAAATGATAATTTTACCGATACCACCCTGACCATCAAATAGCAAAACAAAGACTCGTAATTCATAGGTAGTTGTTAACCCCGGATGTGTTTGAACTTGAGGAGATATCCTTGTCATCCAGCAGCATCGACTTAAGTTAAAAGCAGACAATAGCAGCCAGTTTTGTACAAGCCACTTTTTCAACAAAAATTAGTGCAAAAACATGAAAAGAATAAAATACATGAGCTTTCCCAATATCAAGTCCAAGCTAAATATTAATCTTTTTCTCAAGGATTGAATTCCATATCCGACCCTAACTAACAATTCATTTTTTTCAGGAAACAAATACTCCATTAGATCGAAGCTAAAGATTCATTATTTCTCAATAAACAAACACCACATTAAATCCATGCTACTATATTCGTGTGTGCTCTTCAGCGGATGCAGATTTGTTTTAGATTTAACATATCACAAACAATCGAACCCAAAACACTTTGCTGAAGATAACCAATTTGAAAAGAAGTATTGATGTACATAAGGAAGTTTAATTAGTAAATTACAAAAAACACTTGCCGGCTTGTACATACTTTATATTCGTGTGTAAAAACGATGCCAGAAAAGCCTTTTTTTTTCTCCTGCTCTTGTTCATCTTAATCCAGATCTACACGCATCTTGGATTAGAGAACTACGAAGAATCAGAAGATCGGATAATCACTAATCGGATCTTTGGACAAATTTGTAATTGAAGATTTTACCTAACCTCACCTGTGCGAACCATCCATCATGGGTCTCCTGTAACCCACGCCGCTGCTCCGATTTGCAACACCACCTAATCGCTACGGCTCCCCTCTACCTCCCTGCTTCCCGATCGAGCCCTAACTACACCCACCGCCTCACCGATCGCACCAGTCACACCACCTGCTCGCACCACTTCCATGCACACCGCCGACCACCCTCACGCACCACTACTTCTCCCTCGCGCCTGCTCGCGAACCACATTCCATCTTCTTCTCATACATCGCGAACACCGAACAAACCATCTACGACCTGCAACTGCCTTTTTTGGCGACGGCTAATCAGAGGAAGAGTCTGACAGATTCAAAAGAAAAAAAAAACCTTCCATAAAGATAGGGTTTGTGTTTACCTTCAACAGATCTGGAGTAGGGAACCTTCCAGTTTGGAGGCGCTTGGTTGAGAATGGCGGCTTTAGGATGGTAACCATGGCCGGGAGGCAACAGAGAGTGGTGGTTGTGAAAGCTGCAGACGGCAGCATAGAATGGTAATGGGGATAGAGGCTGCTTTAGGGTTTTTGTAAGAGAGGGGAGAAAGACATAAGGGAGAGTGTTCAAACGCCTGATTATGTGAAAAAGCCGAATGGATGCAACCCTTTTTTAAAGTCACTTTGTGAAAGTGACGATCCGCGTGAAATGTTTTTAAAAGAATAGCAACCATCAGATTGCAAAAATATCGATGGACATAAATTCATCTCAATCCATCCGTGTAAAAATTCTAATTAGGCATAACAATATTGTACATTAGGTATAATAAATTGTGCATTGTGTATTACAATTTGTACTGTCTTAAAAATTAAGACTTTTGTGCATAAATGTGTTGTAATTTATATATGTTTTATAGTATAGTATAGATATATATATATATATATATATATATATATATATATATATATATATATATATATATATATATATATATATATATATATGTGTGTGTGTGTGTGTGTGTGTGTGTATGTGTGTGACATGAAGATGC
The DNA here is from genome assembly GCA_023525715.1 of Cichorium intybus. NCBI lineage: Eukaryota > Viridiplantae > Streptophyta > Magnoliopsida > Asterales > Asteraceae > Cichorium > Cichorium intybus. Next base: position 30,705,730 of record CM042017.1, on the reverse strand, counting down.
AATCTTAGCCACTCATCTTGGAAATCAAAAAATAAAAATAAAATAGCCAAAAATAATGAGAAATTAAAAAAAAGTTTCTAATAAATTTTCGCTAGTTTGTGTATAAAAATTAAAACTTTTTAAAGATAAAAAAATCAACTTCACAGTACATTATTCTAGTAGAATATTGTTCACATACTGTGTAATATTCTAGTAGAATATTTCATGTGAATGTGAGTTGAATTCACTTGTGAATCATAGTAAATTCATTGTAAATTATTAAAATGTTGAAGTAGTAAAAAATTTCGAAGTAAATTACACAAATTCATATTTTGGAGTAAATTCTCAATACCATATCATATTGACATGTGAATATGAGTAAATTTTCATGAAAAAGTTAGTAAATTCATTTGTGAATCATAGTATATTCTTTATAAATTGTTAAAATATTGAAGTAGTAAAACTTTTAAAAGTAAATTACTCATATTCATATTTATACAGTTCAGATTCACATTGAGAATCCAGACAAATGTACTCATGAAAAGAAGTTTTTTTATATACATGGATGTCTATTTATAGATGACAAAAAATTATGAATTTTGGTATATTCAATTTTTATTTTTGAAAAAGAATAATGTCGAAAATTTTAAAAAAGCGAAGTGAATTTTTTGTTATAATCCACTACATACGCGTCGCAGTTACAAATTTACAACTTATTTTTTTGCCGTTAATGATTTGATTTCGACAATCGAGATTAGTCCATTGGTATCATGAAAAAGTTTAGTCCCTTATTGTCAAGGGTTGTCATTCCTCACAAACGAGATTAGAAATAAATAAAATAAGTCCAAAATATCACTTGTAAGAACCCGTAAAAGTTTTAAAAGGGTAAAATGGTCTTTTGGTACATTGTAAGGCCATTACGTAAAATAAAATGTTGTTGTGGAGTAATATAGTAAGAAATAAAAGTTTATGTCAAAATTTGAAATTTTACCGCGTGAATAGTGAAACTTGGCCGAAAAGGGCAAATGGGTCATTTAACATGAAAATGATCATTATGTAAAGAAATTTCATTAAGGAGCTAAGTTGGTAACTAATGGAACTTGGTTTGTAAAAAGGTGAGCTTTTGGACCATTTTTTAACAAAAGATGAAAGCTAGGGACCTAAGTGTAACTAATTTATAAAAATTAAATATAAATGAGAGTTATCTCTCATTCTCTAGAAACTTAGAGAATAGTCTAGAGAGAGCGAGAGAGAGCACGGGAGAAGAAGGAATTTGGAACATCTTGCAAAGGAATTGACTTCAAACCCTTGGAATTGGTGATTCCAAGCCTCTAAAGGTAAGAATTTCATGTTTTCGAGCTTGTTCTACCCAACTTCTTGAACGGGAATTATGAACTTGATTTCTGATTTTCCAGAAATCATGAGTTTAATGAAATCATCTTGCTCAAAATCATCCATCTAACATGTTCTAACCCTTGAATATGTTAAAAACCAAGAAATGGTGATTTTGCTCAAGAACCCTAAATCACGGGTTTGTAAGATCAAAGCTAGTTTTTATGGCTTTGTTGAGTCCAAATGATCACTTAGGATGTATTAAGACACTCCTAAGTGGTTAATTTCAAAAATTTGGATTTTTAGTGAAAATAATAAAAAACGGGTTTTCAAGGAATTGGAATTGGAATCAGTGATTTCATGGCTTAAAACCTGATGTAAAGTAAGGGTTTTAGTCATGGAATGATAGTAAAATGATTAAGTTAAGTATTAAGCACTTAATAGGTGAAAATAGAGGTCTGCAACTCAAAAATCGGACTAAGAACTGAGTCTGCAGCAAGGGCACGAGTCGTGCCTTTTTACCCTAGCATCTGCACGGGTCGTGCTCTACTGTAGAGCCAAGAAATAGCCACATACTATATGCACGAGTCATGCTTCTCTAAGCACAAAAAGAGCACGAGTCGTGCTCTCTGCTGGGCAGCAATCTGTCCAATTTTGAGATTTGAACTTGATGCTAGACATGTCCATTTGGTCTATAACTTATACCATAGCCTTAAAATGGTATGAAACCATGTGGAAAATTGTTAAATTCAGAATACGACCCCTCGGGGGTACTGTAGTAGAATACGGGTACATTGAAGGGTGTATAATTCATGAAAAGATTATAGTTAGTAGTCATATACTTGTTATGACTTGAAGTTGTATAGTATGAGACCCTAGAACTGTAGAGTCAGTTGTATTATGTATTTATTAAGTATATATACGTGATACTTGTGTAGGAGGTGCTTCAAATACCATTGAGCACGGAAAGGGGTAAGAGGTACGAGAAGCTTAGTGAGTTATAGCTACACCAATGTGAGTTTTATGAGGATTTCTCTAGTACATAGCAAAATGATTGTTGAGTGTCGAAACCAACAAAATAAAAGAGTTGAAATATGGTTTTAAATTGATTTGTTGATTACCAATATTTCGTGATTACACCACTTGTTATAAATACTAACTAGGTAGTATAAATGGCAAGTAGGGTCGATCCACAGGGAACAATGGTCTAATGGATTATACATTGACTTTCACGAGGTTTACACTTTAAAAGATAGTAACAAAAGGGGGGTTTTGATGTTGAATATAAATTGTAAATTTGACTTGGGACAAAATATAGAAAAATTGTTTTTGTGTTTTATAATTTGGGGAGAAATTCTGGTTTTGTATTTGTAGTCATATGATTGGAAATAACAATAAGAATGATGTTTATAACTTTAATCTTTCCAAGTTGGTACTTTGTGTATGCCGAAAGCTCGCACATACACCATTCACCTAATATACCTTAGTCAAGAGAAGCTCGTTAACTAAGACTAATCTTACTAATCAAATCTATTTTAGTCAAGTGTATGCCGAAAACTCGCACATACATCATCATAGAATTTGAATGAAAGATTGCATTATGTTTTATGTGAATGTTCCCAACAATGTTCAATACTCCTAAACAAGCGTTGGAGCGTCAAAACATGTGATATGATTTTCACCAATGAAGATGATTGTCACAAATAACATTTTATAAAACAATTACGGATTTCATAAGTTGTATGACAAGATTGATAGTTACTTGAGATCAAATGGCCAATATGAAATAAGTAAAAACCAAACACTTGTTAAGCCTCAAAATCATATCACTAGAAGGATATAAAATCAAACATCAAACTTTATATTAAATCACAATCATAATCCTTAATACAAAACCAGAAAATAAGTTTACTAGCCACTCATGACTAGTAAAAGAGAAATAAACTTACAAAATGAAGACAATCCACACTTGAAGTTGCACACAAACACCAACACAATGTATCTAGAGAGTATTCAGAAAATAATGGTAAGATGGGATGGTTCTAAGACTAACTAGACACATCTATTTATACTAACACACCAAGGGCAAAATGGTAAAATGGACAATGGCAAACATCATCATTCCAAGATCCACTTTCTTCATCACATGGCCTCAAATCCAGATGGGATCTGGATCTGGTCGTGTAGCATGAGGATGACAGCACAAGAGGGAATAAACAACTCAAAGTGGGCTAAAAAGTAGATCTGGTCACCAGGAAAAGTTACACGGCCGTGTAACTTTTAGTACAAAAATTACACGGCCGTGTAATATTACACGGCCAAGTTACACGGCCGTGTAATTCTGCAATACTTTCTGGACAACTTCCTGAGCCTACTTGGCATCCACGTGGCAAAATAAAGTTACACGGCCGTGTAACTTCTAGGCCTAAAGTTACACGGTCGTGTAATACACTGTTTTGTCTTCGGGTCGTTTATTTCACAACTCTTCCGTTTGTGATCCGTTTCTTCTGAAATTTGACGTGCAGCTTCCTAAAGATATATAATTAATGTTCCAAGTCTCAAAATACCTGCAAAACATACCATTTTACCTAAACAAATGGTATTACTCCGAAATAAACACATTAGTACGAAAACATGCATATAGCATGATTTTATTGGCGAAATACGATGTCAAATGAAGTAAATAAACGTGATAAAAGGTGTATATTAATACACCTATCAAATATCCACAAGCTTAAATTCTTCTTTGTCCTCAAAGAAAACAAGAAAGAACTAGACTAATGGGTAAAAAGAAGGAAATAGAAAAGAAGTGAATCCTTTTGAGTTAAATCGCGTCAACATCATCACTAGCAATTATATGGTTAGCGTATCGTCCCTGTATTCGCCTAAAATCTCACAATTGTGAAACAATAGATTGTACTAAGAAACAAATATACGTTAAACAATAGCATAGCCACGTCATATATCGATTATAAAAACACTACCGCGACTTTCACTACCTTTAGCAAGGACGACACAATACAAAGTTAGTGCTCACAATTGTTCGCTCTCCTCATATATGCACACAATTCGCTGATTGCGACTCACAAATGTCTTCCGCCACTCATATGGAAATAGGGTGGTGTTTACACTCGGATATCGTACTTGGATTCGTGTTAATATGACTTTGCCTCAATTATCATACCGTTCACATTTGTCATAACTTGTCAAGAATGATCTTCCCGGAACTAAAGTACAAGAATGAAATTATAACTCGATAAATAGAATACAAGTACAAAAGAAAATAAATACTCTATTTTTGGATTTTTTTTTTCTTTCAAATGAGTAAAACAATTCTCTATATGAAAAGAATTGTAAAAAAAATCGTAAGATATTTCATTTGATGACTTTTGAACAAGCAATGTGCTTTATTCTATTTTTTTTTTTTTTTGGAATTAATTTATTTAAACACACATGTTTGGTTCTTGGTTTTCTCTTTTTTTTTTTTTTTTTTTTTTTTTTGTTTTAATATTTTTTTTTATTAATTGTTTTTAATAAACCATTTTTTTTTTAGAACCAAACAAAATATTTCTGGAATTTCACCATTTATTGGACTCAAAATACAAATAAATTTTTTTTTTTTTAAAAATGACCAAAATGGTCAAAAACCAAAAATGGGAATATCGGGTAATTGACGTGTTATGAACAAATGTGTTGGCCAATATATGATTACGAAGGCAAAACCTGTAACATTAACCAAGCCGATTGCACACATTGAAGTTCTCACAGGGTAGCTGCACTTTGTATTGCTGTACTTGCTAAAAATAGATTCGGTTAAAATATATGTCTTATAAACTCATCATACGTGCGTATGCTAAGTAAATTTAAAAAAATGTCTTTTAATTCAATCTAGAATTTCACAATGTGAAAATATTTTTGAATACAAGGAAAATAAGCAACTATAATATTGAAAATAAAGATGTAGCATGTTTTAACAATTAAAAGATTTCACAAAAGTTAAGAAAAAAATGCAAGAAATAACAAATGTTTTAAACAATTTTTTTTTTTTTTCAAGATTTTCGGTAAACATAAAGAAAAATAACATAAAAAGAAAATGCGATCATACCGGACATCGTATACCTCCACAAGCTTAAATGTAAGCGTCGTCCTCGATGCTTGCGGAAGGTCTAATGCGGACCCGGAGGTGGTTTTGCATTTCGAACACATCCAAACACTTTATTAAGAAAATCAAATGAAACACAAAACTTAAACATACAAATACCATAAAATTAAAACTAAATCGGTTTGTCTCTTTAGAAGCGCACTTGTTAGGCAAAAGATTTTTTTTTTTTTTTTTTTTTTTTTTTTTTTTTTGACCATATTTTCAAGTTACACGGCCAAGTTACACGGCCGGGCCAAAAGTTACACGGCCGTGTAACTTAAAAACGAATTTTTTTAAGTTACAAACGAATTTTTTAATTTTTTTTAATTTTTTTTTTTTTTGACCATATTTTCAAGTTACACGGCCGGGCCAAAAGTTACACGGCCGTGTAACTTAAAAACGATTTTTTTTAAGTTACAAACGATTTTTTTTTTTTTTTTTTTTTACCAAATTTTCAAGTTACACGGCCGTGTAACTTAAAGGGCAAAAGTTACACGGGCCGTGTAACACACTGTCCCGTTTTTTCATTTTTCGTATCTTGAGCCTCGGTAGTCCGTTTTCAGTTCTGATCGTTTTCTCACGTAGGTAATTGAAAGTTACACACAGAAAAATTATAAAAACACAAAAATTCACACTTTCAAAATTTGACTAAAATACCCCCGGGTTGCCTCCCGGTTAGCGCACTTGTTTAACGTCGTTGGCTCGACGCATGGCCCTTTTTTGCTTTTTTTTTTTAACTTCTTACTCGCTCTCTAGAGGTGTACCTGTATGTGAAGATCTTGGTATAAAATATTAGTAATACCGTGCTCCCCGGCAACGGCGCCAATTTGTTGAGTGTCGAAACCAACAAAATAAAAGAGTTGAAATATGGTTTTAAATTGATTTGTTGATTACCAATATTTCGTGATTACACCACTTGTTATAAATACTAACTAGGTAGTATAAATGGCAAGTAGGGTCGATCCACAGGGAACAATGGTCTAATGGATTATACATTGACTTTCACGAGGTTTACACTTTAAAAGATAGTAACAAAAGGGGGGTTTTGATGTTGAATATAAATTGTAAATTTGACTTGGGACAAAATATAGAAAAATTGTTTTTGTGTTTTATAATTTGGGGAGAAATTCTGGTTTTGTATTTGTAGTCATATGATTGGAAATAACAATAAGAATGATGTTTATAACTTTAATCTTTCCAAGTTGGTACTTTGTGTATGCCGAAAGCTCGCACATACACCATTCACCTAATATACCTTAGTCAAGAGAAGCTCGTTAACTAAGACTAATCTTACTAATCAAATCTATTTTAGTCAAGTGTATGCCGAAAACTCGCACATACATCATCATAGAATTTGAATGAAAGATTGCATTATGTTTTATGTGAATGTTCCCAACAATGTTCAATACTCCTAAACAAGCGTTGGAGCGTCAAAACATGTGATATGATTTTCACCAATGAAGATGATTGTCACAAATAACATTTTATAAAACAATTACGGATTTCATAAGTTGTATGACAAGATTGATAGTTACTTGAGATCAAATGGCCAATATGAAATAAGTAAAAACCAAACACTTGTTAAGCCTCAAAATCATATCACTAGAAGGATATAAAATCAAACATCAAACTTTATATTAAATCACAATCATAATCCTTAATACAAAACCAGAAAATAAGTTTACTAGCCACTCATGACTAGTAAAAGAGAAATAAACTTACAAAATGAAGACAATCCACACTTGAAGTTGCACACAAACACCAACACAATGTATCTAGAGAGTATTCAGAAAATAATGGTAAGATGGGATGGTTCTAAGACTAACTAGACACATCTATTTATACTAACACACCAAGGGCAAAATGGTAAAATGGACAATGGCAAACATCATCATTCCAAGATCCACTTTCTTCATCACATGGCCTCAAATCCAGATGGGATCTGGATCTGGTCGTGTAGCATGAGGATGACAGCACAAGAGGGAATAAACAACTCAAAGTGGGCTAAAAAGTAGATCTGGTCACCAGGAAAAGTTACACGGCCGTGTAACTTTTAGTACAAAAATTACACGGCCGTGTAATATTACACGGCCAAGTTACACGGCCGTGTAATTCTGCAATACTTTCTGGACAACTTCCTGAGCCTACTTGGCATCCACGTGGCAAAATAAAGTTACACGGCCGTGTAACTTCTAGGCCTAAAGTTACACGGTCGTGTAATACACTGTTTTGTCTTCGGGTCGTTTATTTCACAACTCTTCCGTTTGTGATCCGTTTCTTCTGAAATTTGACGTGCAGCTTCCTAAAGATATATAATTAATGTTCCAAGTCTCAAAATACCTGCAAAACATACCATTTTACCTAAACAAATGGTATTACTCCGAAATAAACACATTAGTACGAAAACATGCATATAGCATGATTTTATTGGCGAAATACGATGTCAAATGAAGTAAATAAACGTGATAAAAGGTGTATATTAATACACCTATCAATGATATTTTCAGAAAAATAAGATTTCCAAATGTTTGCAAATACTAAAGTTTGGAAAATAGTTTTTTTAAAGTAGCTCTATACAAGGGCTAAGTGTTTCAAGCAGATTTTTAAGAAGTATAGTTTGCAAAGTATTTTGAAAGAAGTTCCTTATGTGAACTAAGATGTCAAAATCAGTTTTGAAAGAATTTTCAGTAAAGAGTTATAAAGTGTATGAGTATGAGTTATTTATAAATTGTGTCCCATTTTGACCAATTTGAGATGTAATGAGATAAGAATTAAAGAAAGAAAGAAGTAAGAGCCAGTTGTCCGGACTAGGATCACCCAGATAATCGGGGATCAGAAGACACTACTGGGATGGTACCTCCCGTCGCGAAGTAGTTGTCTAGCTTAGTATACCCTTGTGCTTGAATCCGTTCCAAGTCACAAAGGGGAGACAGAATGAGCATAACCTAGTGGGCGGATCTGTTCTGTCCTGCGAGGGGAGCTAGTAGAATGAATAAAAGTAAACTAATTCATGAGTTTCAGTTGGTCACTAGAAAACAAGAAAGAAAGCAGTTTTGAGAAAGAAAGTAGTTTTAAAGTAAGAAATCAGTTTTTCTTTGAGAAAGAAAGCAGTTTTTAAGAAAGAAAGTATTTTTGAGTTTTGAAAATAGAAAAGAAAGAAGATTTGAGATTTATTATGAAAATAAATGTTAATAGTTTACTTGTTTATAATTCAAGTTTTGAGCAGAAAAGTTTTGGGTCTAAAACCTATATTACTCACGAGGCTTTATGTCTCACGTACTATTTTTAAATGCTATGTACTTAGGTGAGTGGAGCAGGAGTTGAAGTTGGGACCAGTGTAGATACAGATAAGTTTAAATTATGGTTTTCTGTATTAAGTCTGTAATACCCCTTGAGAACAAGTTTGTAAAAAAAAATTAAGTGACTTTTTCATAGTCACACTTTGTAAGATATTTGTATTATAAACTGTATTAAATTAAGGTTTGAGAAAGGGGTGTTACAGTTTTGGTATCAGAGCCATAGTTTAAGCGAACTAGGTGTCAGTACTTGAACCTAGACTTAAACTATGTGAGAGTTAAGTAGAGTACATACTTGGGTATGGTGTAGAAAGTGAGTAGAAATGAGAGTAAATTCATTACAGTGGAACATGAGTCCTGGTGGTAAACTGAAAACAAATGTGTATAGGTGGTTATAATAATATGGGCCCGTACTATCATAATCACAGGATATATATTTGAGTTTGGTAGAACCACACAGGAATCATGTGAAGCTGTAAGGGATAAGTGTAGGAGATTTGAGGGATATATGTTCGGTATACCTATGTAAGAAAATCAAGTATGACTGGAAATACTAAAGTATAAAAGAAAAGTGTTACAGATGAAGTAACAAATATGAGGTATACAGTGGGAAAACCCCATACCCTATATGAATCAGTATAAAGTATATGTAATAAAACATAAGAAAGTATGAGTAAAGAGCACTGAAAATAAGATGACAAGAATGCTAAAGTAATGAAGGAGAAAAGTTTAAATTTGTGGTTGTGATAACCACCGTATAATGTATTGAAAATGATAAGGGAAGTAATGGAGTATATAGTACAAATATAAAGGAAAGAGTATAACTAAAGAATTTCCGTTGTCTAACGGAAACACATTATGATTGTGAAAAAAAAAGAGTAATGTCACTACAGAAAACTAAAGGAAGAAAGATTGGAAAAGAATGTGAATACAGATATATGAATTAAATTTATATAAGAAAGAAGAATGAAAACATTTAAGAAGAAAGAGTAAAAGGAAGTGAGTTGGGTGTAATTATACACAAACCTAATAGAAGTATATAAAAAAAAGTATAAAAGAGTACAAAATAAATATGAAGAAGTAGTATGATGTGTTCTGCATGGACAACCAAGAGACTAAAGTATGTATATAAAAGTTGTGATTAAATATGATAATATAAAACGAAAGCAAAATACTTAATCAAGTATTAGATAAGTAACCAAGGACAGAAAAGGAAGTGTAAGAAATGGGAAGTTGTGACTTCCAAACTTGAAAGAAGTATGACAAGAAATTTGTTGGTCGTCGAATTACCAAACAAATAAAAGAGTAATGTGTAATATGGATGCAGTTTATAATGATGGGACAGAAATTGTGAAATGTCAAAAGACCTCTAAATACTCTTCAATTAAGAATAGTATAGTAGTGGTATGAGTCGAACCCAAGGGAATTGAGGTGAGTAATCTCTTGCCAAGTTTTCACACTTCTAGAGATTGGGACAAAGAAATATAAAGTTCAAGGGGGGGTTTGTCAAGTCGCTTGATAAACACAAAAATAAAGAAGAATGTGATTTATATAATTAAACGGACATTCGGCTTCTAGTCTAATCAATCTTGTCGCATATTCATACTTAAATGAAATTAAGAGTTAAGTAATGGTTCTTGTCAATGGAAAATGGTCTCTATTTGTGAAAGAAGTATTGTTTTCTCATATATAAGTGAATATCTCAATGGTCATCTTGAAGAGATAGATGTATCTCAACCGAGACAAGATACTACTTTTATACGAGTGTTATAATCCAAATTCAATATTCTGTCCCTTTAGATGAAGGAGCTAAGAACAAGCATGTAATTTAAGACATAGAAATTAACCGGGACAAAAGAAACATGCATTACTAGTATAGAACAAGGAATAACACTAAAATTCTATAAAAGGTATGCACAACACAATGGTCAACTAGTGATTAATGCTAAAATTGACCAAGAGTGATGCTTTATGTTCTTTTGTCGGTTCTTCACTTCTTAATAGCTTGATTGATCTCTCGAGTCAAGCTTTAACAAGTGAAGTTATTTCTAAGATGTTACCAACAATGATCTTCAAAACAATTGAAAATGCATATAACTATAATTGGTTAACTACCGGAATAGAGTGATCGACTAGATTCCAAAGTAGGGACCAAATTTGTAATAAAATTTAAATGACAAAACTAAACCAAAACAGTTTTAATAACTTCAAAACTTCATTCCAAGCACAAATATTAATGACTACAAAGATACATGACTAAAAGCCGAATGTTATGAGATTTAGCCACTCATGTTAGCTAAAAACTGCATAATTGCAAATAAAGACATTAAAACTAGCTAGGAAATTGAGAATAAGAGAGAGTATCTAAGTGTATTGAAATGTGTCAAGTGATGTTCATAACTCCTCTCAAATGCTCTATTTATAGTCCTCAAATGGCCCTGGAAAGATCTCAGATCGGATTAATCAAATGGTGAAAATCCCATGCTTCAAAAGTTGATTTGCTGGAAGATTCCTGCTGCACATGCTGTACAGTGAGAGCACGACTCGTGCTCTTTCCTTCATAAAAAACGCACGACTCGTGCCACATCAAAGTACATTGCCATTTTTGATTTCCAGCTCAAGCACGACTCGTGCTCCCTTAGGCACAAAAAGGCACGACTCGTGCTCCTTGAACAGGGGGCTTTCGAGGCTATTTTCTCCGTCTCTTGCCCGATTTGCTTGAAACTTGGTGTGAGGCTTCCTTTTGACTTTGTATGGTGGCCCATATTTTATAATGCCTGCAAAACATACCATTTTATGCAAACAAATGGTTTTTTTGCTCCAAAATGAACACATTAGACCGAAAACATGCATATAGCATGCTTTAAAGGCAATAAACGATGTTGAATGCGGTAAATAAACATACAAAAAGGTGTATAATTATACACCTATCAAACATCCACAAGCTTAAACTCTTCTTTGTCCTCAAAGAAAACAAGAAAAACTTAGACTAATGGGTGAAAGAAGGAAAACAAAAAGAAAGTGTGAAACCTTTTTATGTTAAATCGTGCCAACATTATCACTAGCAATGATATGGTTAACATATCGTCCCTGTATTTGCCTAAAATTTCACAGTTGTGAAATAGTAGATTGTACTAAGAAACAAATATTTGTTAAACAATAGCATAGCCACGTCATATATTGATTATAACACCACTACCGTGACTTTCACCGCGTTTAGCAAGGGCAACACAATACAAGATCAGTGCTCACAATTTTTCGCTCTTCTCATATCTGCACACAATTCGCTGATTGCGACTCACAAATGTCTTTTGCCACTCATATGGAATTAGGGTGGTGTTTACACTCGGATGTCGAACTTGGACTCATGTTAATATGACTTTGCCTCAATTATCACATTGACCACCTTTATTAAAACTTGTCAATTTGTTTGAATGATCTTCCAAAATTATAAATACAAGAAATTACAACTCGATACAAATACAAAAGAGAATAAACATTCTATTTTTTGGATTTTTCTTTGAAATGAGTAAAATAGTTTGTATTTTTTTTTTTTTTGAAAGATACAATCTATCTTTTATTGAAAAGAATTGAGACATAAGCAATTGTGCTTATTCTATTTTTTTGGAAGTTTATTTAATTAACACACATGTTTGGTTCTTTTTTTTTTTTTTTTTTTTTTTTTTTTTTTTAGAACCAAACAAAATATTTCTGGAATTTCACCATTTATTTGACTCGACATACAAATGTAAAGATTTTTGTTTTTGAAATTAGAATTATTGAATGAATAATAATTTCAAAATTTTTGCTTAAGAAGGACCAAATCGGTCAAGACAAAATGATATGAAATTTCGGAAGATTTGGAAAATTGACATGTTTGAAACAAAGGTGTTGGTCAAAGTGTGATTACGAAGGCAAAACCTGTAACATTAACCAAGTCGATTGCACACATTGAGATTTTCACGGGGTATCTGCATCTTGTATTGCTGTTCTTGCTAAAAATAGATTCAGTTAAAATAGATGTCTTATAAACTGTTCATACGTGTGTATGCTAAGTACATTTGACAAACAAAAGTTTTTTAACACAATCTAAAATTTTTGCAAAGTGAAAAAATTTTTCAACCACAAGGTAGATAGGCAACCATAACATTGAAAATAAAGATGCAACATAATTTTAACAATTATTAGTTTTCACGAGGGGTAAGAAAAGAAATGCGATAAATTACAAAAGTTTTAAACACAAAAAAAATTTTGTTTTTGTTTTTCAAGATTTTCGATAAAAGAAAAAAATAATATAGAAGTGAAAAATGCTAGCATCTAACATCATATATACCTCCACAAGCTTAAAAATAAGCGTCGTCCTCGAAGCTTGCGGGAAGTCTACTGTGGTCCTGGAGGTGGCGGGGGGTGGCCGAGAGTCCACTGATACACGTGTTGCATCATTCTATCTACTTCTCTGTTGTGCCTCTCCACATCTCTGTTGTGCCGCTGCTGAGCGGTCACATAGTCATCAAAATTCATTCGCAGTGCATGGACATTGTCGTCAATTTGGACGACATCTTCTCGTAGGTGGCCAATCTGTTCCTGCAAGGCATCATAATCGCCCCATCCTTGCTGCTGCTGCTGTGGGGGCGCATCCGCGTTTACCGCCTCCTCGTCTTCTTCTCCTCCTACGTTGGAGGGTGGCTGCCAGTTGGTGTTGCTGGTTGGATCGGCCAGTGTCAAAGTCTCCACATCATCATCATCAATGATCAGGTATGGTGTGTGATGTGGGCCAACAACCCAAGTGTTGCGGTGCTGTTCTTGGTAGTACAATTTCATGTACTCCAAGACTTCTCCTGTGAGAGTCGTTCCCTCTTCTAGTCGGTCCATAGTGTGTGGAATCCGTACATGAAGTAGTCTGGCCAAGAGAGTCACCAGACCTCCTCCATGTATTTCTCCCACTGTTTTTTGGCTCTCTTTTATGAGACGTTCGCACACAAAAGCTCCAAAGTGTGGTTTTGAAGGACTGTTGGTGACTGCGCACCAAAGGAGTTGCAATTCCTTGGAATTGATTGTGCTAGTCTCTCTCCTGGGGAATAGAATGGAGGCGACTATTCTGTGCAACACTTTTAAAACTGGATGAATGATACACGAAGCTTTTGCGGTTCTTGCAACGTATCTATCAATGCTTGTGATGTTGTTCCAGAAGGCATCGTTGTTCATTTCAGCTTGTCTACCTCTTCTGTCGGGTCCAAATGTGTTTTCTGTTGGACCGTTGATTATTTGACATATCTGGTCGGTAGTCAAGGATCTTGCTTCATTGCACAACCTGAAAATTAAAACTCCGTGATCCAAGAAAACAGAAGACATGAATTCCAATGTCAGAATTCGGTAAGTCGAGGCATTGGTGTTCATTAGCATTCCCCATCCAAGATTGTTTAAGAGTGTTTGAATGCCATCAAACACTCCTATGTCTTGCAAGGTGTCCACGCAGATGAATTTTTGGGAGACGACCTCCCTTTCTTGTAAAGCCACATAGCGGTCTCTTTGGCTATAGTCCGAGAATCGGACACCATCAATACGGGGGGGAGAGTCGCTCCTTTGTCGTGAACTGGAAGCACCATCTCTGGATCTTTTCCTGTAAGTTTCAAGGGTCATTGCAATCTGTACAACCAAAATTAGCAAAAACATTACCCAAGTTATGAATCATCAAGGAACTTATACATTTGACAATGTTTTGGCTTTGTATTCCTATGATTTAGAAACCATCATATGATTCATTAAGTCAAATTTAAGCTAAAAAGGTTGAATTTATCATGATTGGGACAAAATTCACCATCTTGAATTTTGGATGAAATGGATGTTTCAAAGCTCAATTCACACCACATTGCTCATCCACAAGCTTGTATGTGCAATGGATTAGAACAATTTCATCTAATTCAAAATTTCAAGAAAAATTAGGGTTCTTAGTGTTCTTCCCCAATTTGGGTGATTTTGCCCTAATCATGTTAATTTCAATGTAATCAAGCAATTAAACATCATAGGAACACTAATCTAACATAAAAGATCCCAAATTTCAAACAATAATCATCAATTTTGAAATTTCTCAAAAACTAGGTTTTTGGAAATTTCTTGATTTTTGATGATTTCATGGATAAATCTTTGATTTGATGCAATATAAGTGTTAGAAAGATGAATTATAGCAAAAAATACATACCTTTTGAGCTTAAATCGGTTGAAAATTGAAGATTTGGGGTGTTTTTGTGGTGTTCGGCCGAGAGAAACCCGAGAGCAAGCAGTGGGTGTTTGGTCGTGCAAATGAAGAAGAAGCAGGAAGAAGGACTTAATCTGCCCAGTAACGCACGACTCGTGCGTTGTTTTGTACACAAGGGAGCACGACTCGTGCGCAGGTAAAAGCTTGGATTGTTCGTGTTTAAACGTTGCCCGACTCGTGCACATTTGTACAGGGGAGGAGCACGACTCGTGCAAACCCCCTGTTAAGGAAAAAATTTTCGATTTTTTATTTTTTCGCTCGGTGACTCCAAAATTTTTCCGACACTTCCGTACACTTTATTATACATTAAAAACATCAAAAAGTAAAAAAAATCAAATAAAAACATGTTAAAACACGCGAAAACGAAGCACACAAATATCGTAAAATGAAAATCGGGTTGCCTCCCGAGAAGCGCACTTGTTTAACGTCTTTGGCTCGACACGGGCCTGTGTTTGAGCTTTAGGACTCATACACGGGGGCTGAGGAAAGCTTACCCTGGACATTCCTCCATGTCCACTCCTTGATTGGTAGAGAAACACTCGGTAAACCGTTTGAAACGGTGTTTGTTTTCCGCTTGCTTTGGTATAGGAGGTGGATCTCTATTTTGCAAATCCAGATCATTGTGTTGATGATCATGGCGATCCACAGGCTTGGACTCTTCAGTAAGTCCAATTGTTGTTTCGTTCATTGAAACCATTGCCACTAAATTGTTGTTAGATTTTGTATGTTCATTTGGCAACAATGAATCATTTTCCCTTAGGTCTTCGGGAGGCACATCACTCGGGTAGCGGGTGGATTGATCGATATTAAAGGTTACAACTTCACCATCGAATTCCATAGATAGGGTACCATTAAAAACATCAATTTTTGTTCTCGATGTTTTTAGGAATGGTCTCCCTAAGAGTGTAGAACTTGAATTCGGTGAGTCGTCATCTCCCATATCGACGACATAAAAGTCAGCGGGAAAACCAAATTATTCACTTGGACTAATATGTCTTCCAATACGCCTTTTGGACGTACCGTAGACTTATCGGCCAATTGAATAACGACTCCGGTGCGTTTCAATGTTCCTTTCTTTAAGTTTTTGAAAATTGAAAGTGGTAGAACATTGATAGAGGCACCGAGATCAAGCATGGCTCTCGGTATGTTTGTATCCCCCAATTTACAAGGAACCGTGAATACGCCCGGATCCTTGTACTTTGGTGGCAATCTTTTTTGTATGATTGCCGAGACATTCTCGTTGACTTTTATTGTCTCATCCCCTTTGAGTTTCTTTTTAGATGTGCAAAGTTCCTTAAAGAACTTAGCATATCTAGGAACTTGTTTAATGGCCTCAAGTAAGGGAATGTTTACCTCCACCTTGCGGAACGTGGCCATGATTTCTCTATCTTCCCTTTCTTTCTTTGATTCTAAGAATCTCGAAGGAAAAGGAGGTGATGGAGTATGGCTTGGATTTTCCGCTTGCTTTGTGCCTTCTTTTTCCGCATCTTTGGGCACAATTGGGTCCTTGCAAACCTTCCCGCTTCTAAGGGAGATGGCACTCACGTTGTGCCTTGGGTTTGCTTCCGTTTGAGCTGGCAATTTAGTATCCAGCCTACTTTCCAACTTGCCAACCGTTGTTGCAAGTTGTGCCATTTGTTGTTCCAAGTTTTGGATGCTTGCTCTTGTCTCTTGCTGAAAAGATATTGTATTTTTAGCCAAGTTAGAGACAATTTCCTCCAAAGACATACCTGAGGGGTTTCGTGATGTGGTATGTTGTGGTTGTGGGTATCGTGGTTGATATTGGGGTCTCGGTTGCGCATTTCTCCACGATTGATTGTTGTCAAAATTCCTGGAATTTTGTCCCACGTGGTCACCCATAGCATTTACATGCTCGTTTTCATCTTGCAAGGATGGACACATGTCGGTTGGGTGACCATGTTGTAAGCAAATTCCACAAGCTTTTGCTTGTGGTTGGATTCCTCTCTCTTTGGTTAACAAAATGACAGCTTTTGTTAGTTCAGATATTTGAGTTTCAATGAGAGGAGTACTTACATGTTTCTCTCCTCGTGGAGGGTCGGGATACCATTCATCTTCCCCGATCGCGTGCTTCGAGTCTTCGGCCAAAGTTGCAATTAAGGCTCGGATTTGGGACGGAGTCTTGTCTAGCAAGGCTCCACCACTTGAAGCATTGATAATTCGCCTATCAAGGTGAGATAGGCCTTCACAAAAGTATTGGAGAAGTTGGTGCTCCGACAAACCGTGTTGTGGGCACCGAGAGCAAAGTTTTTTAAACCTCTCCCAATATGTGTGTAAGGACTCTCTTCGTCCTTGATGCAAGGTGAGAATTTCTCTACGTATGCTCGAAGCTTTTGGCTCCGGGAAGTATTTGTCAAGGAATGCTTGAGCAATGTCGTTCCATGTTGTTATCGTCCCCGGTGGAAGATAGTACAGCCATTCTTTTGCGGCATCGTAAAGAGCAAAGGGGAATGCCCTTAGCTTGATTTGGTCCTCGGTCACATTATGGGGTTTCATACCCGAACACACCACATGAAACTCCTTAAGGAATTTATGGGGGTCTTCGTTTTCCAAACCTCTAAAGGTTGGAAGCAAGTGTATGAGCCCGGACTTTAGCTCAAAATTCTCCACATTGGGATAATTTATACACAAAGGTTGTTGTGTATCTTTTCGGGCACCCCATTGTCTTAAGGTCTTTTCTTCGTCACCCATTTTTAATGGATTAGTAGAAAAATCAGAAATATGAGTAGAAGTAGAAGTAGAAGGTGGTGTAGGAGAGAGTGTTGATGTAGTGTGAGATTTTTGGTAATCAAGCTTCTTTCGAAGTTTGGTTTGTTTTCTTAATATTTTTGCAGTTTTTTCTATTTCTTTATTGATCTCAAGAGGTGTACCTGTTCGATCAGATCTGGGCATAAAGAGTTAATCATATGCCAATTCCCCGGCAACGGCGCCAATTTGTTGGTCGTCGAATTACCAAACAAATAAAAGAGTAATGTGTAATATGGATGCAGTTTATAATGATGGGACAGAAATTGTGAAATGTCAAAAGACCTCTAAATACTCTTCAATTAAGAATAGTATAGTAGTGGTATGAGTCGAACCCAAGGGAATTGAGGTGAGTAATCTCTTGCCAAGTTTTCACACTTCTAGAGATTGGGACAAAGAAATATAAAGTTCAAGGGGGGGTTTGTCAAGTCGCTTGATAAACACAAAAATAAAGAAGAATGTGATTTATATAATTAAACGGACATTCGGCTTCTAGTCTAATCAATCTTGTCGCATATTCATACTTAAATGAAATTAAGAGTTAAGTAATGGTTCTTGTCAATGGAAAATGACAATAACACATCAACTTAGAAGAAATCCAAATTAATATGCTCAATACTTCAATGGTCTCTATTTGTGAAAGAAGTATTGTTTTCTCATATATAAGTGAATATCTCAATGGTCATCTTGAAGAGATAGATGTATCTCAACCGAGACAAGATACTACTTTTATACGAGTGTTATAATCCAAATTCAATATTCCGTCCCTTTAGATGAAGGAGCTAAGAACAAGCATGTAATTTAAGACATAGAAATTAACCGGGACAAAAGAAACATGCATTACTAGTATAGAACAAGGAATAACACTAAAATTCTATAAAAGGTATGCACAACACAATGGTCAACTAGTGATTAATGCTAAAATTGACCAAGAGTGATGCTTTATGTTCTTTTGTCGGTTCTTCACTTCTTAATAGCTTGATTGATCTCTCGAGTCAAGCTTTAACAAGTGAAGTTATTTCTAAGATGTTACCAACAATGATCTTCAAAACAATTGAAAATGCATATAACTATAATTGGTTAACTACCGGAATAGAGTGATCGACTAGATTCCAAAGTAGGGACCAAATTTGTAATAAAATTTAAATGACAAAACTAAACCAAAACAGTTTTAATAACTTCAAAACTTCATTCCAAGCACAAATATTAATGACTAGAAAGATACATGACTAAAAGCCGAATGTTATGGGATTTAGCCACTCATGTTAGCTAAAAACTGCATAATTGCAAATAAAGACATTAAAACTAGCTAGGAAATTGAGAATAAGAGAGAGTATCTAAGTGTATTGAAATGTGTCAAGTGATGTTCATAACTCCTCTCAAATGCTCTATTTATAGTCCTCAAATGGCCCTGGAAAGATCTCAGATCGGATTAATCAAATGGTGAAAATCCCATGCTTCAAAAGTTGATTTGCTGGAAGATTCCTGCTGCACATGCTGTACAGTGAGAGCACGACTCGTGCTCTTTCCTTCATAAAAAACGCACGACTCGTGCCACATCAAAGTACATTGCCATTTTTGATTTCCAGCTCAAGCACGACTCGTGCTCCCTTAGGCACAAAAAGGCACGACTCGTGCTCCTTGAACAGGGGGCTTTCGAGGCTATTTTCTCCGTCTCTTGCCCGATTTGCTTGAAACTTGGTGTGAGGCTTCCTTTTGACTTTGTATGGTGGCCAATATTTTATAATGCCTGCAAAACATACCATTTTATGCAAACAAATGGTTTTTTTGCTCCAAAATGAACACATTAGACCGAAAACATGCATATAGCATGTTTTAAAGGCAATAAACGATGTTGAATGCGGTAAATAAACATACAAAAAGGTGTATAATTATACACCTATCAAAATGACATTCAATGATTGGAATAAATAAATAAGTCATAGGTATAGTGCTATAATGAGTAATATAACAAAGTAAGTTACCTGGAAAAAAAAATTGTTAAAGACTATGAGCAAGTTGCATTGTTATAGTGCAAGAGAATGAGTTGAGAACTGAAGATTGGAATGCCTAATCAAATGTTAGGCGAAAAGTTAAAGAAAAGACAGGCAATGATAATAATGAGAAGAATATAAAGACAGTTATCAAAGAAATGGTCATTTGAAATCAGAATTAGTGACCACATAAAACTACAAATAAGAAGAACTGAGAATAATAAAAGGATAACCGAAAGAATGTGAGAAAAGTGACTGAGAGTCATAAATAATATGAGATAAAGAGTAAAAGTGTATATCCAGATAAGTGTTAGACAAAGAGTTAAATATGAAATAAGAACTAAAATAAAGAAACAGGACGTTACTACCTCTAAGCGGAAGTAACGGGTAACAGTAGTCAAAGAATAGAGAAATGGTCAATACATGGCTAGTAATTATGGAACATAAGAAAGTGTATAGCGTATATCGCTTTAAGATACATAAAAATAAAGAGAGTAAAGAAAAGAAGCTTAAATGAAAGAACAATGCAATGTGTTGGGCATATAGCCTTATGACACATAGAAAGAAATGGTAAAAAGAATAATAAAAGAAATTTTTGGGTATCAAACCTAGAATGTTTATAAGTAAAATATGTGATATATAGAAACTAAATGTTTGTGAAAGTAGTGTATGCTCAATAAGTATAATGAGATAAAACGAGGAATTGAATCAGAAATGCCAATCTTTATTAAAGTGCTGTTATAATGTAGTCAGGATAAAAAGAAAAGTAAAAGTTATTTGTGGCATTAACAATAGCAAGTAAAGAGTAAGTAAGAGATAGAGTGCTAAACCAAGCATTAGTGTGAGAAATAGGAACTACAAGAAAGTACTAAAAAAAATAAGTAATAATATGAGAATGGTACATGGAGTACCTAAGAAGATAAGAAGTGTACTCATAAGAGTACTGTAAGAAAGCTGAGAAATAAAAATGACATGACTGTATCAGAAAATGTAATGAGTAAAAGAGATTGAAATTTCATGAATTATAAAAGAGGATGAAAGAAGTATCAAGATCGTTAGTATGTCAAAATGGGAAAATAATACAAGTAAAGAGTGATATAAGACATGTATTTATAAAAGTAATACATGTAAGTAACATAATGATAAAGATTATAACCTTATGAGAATGTATGAAAACTAGTAGTAAAGACAAAGAAAAGTTTTAGTAGTAATTATAGCCAAAAGGTTTTGCTTATAAAAAGAAAAAGATAGAAAAAAAAATTCTTTAAGAATTAAAGATGAAAGATAAGACAAAAGAAGCAAGAACAACGATTGACTTTTGAAGAGTCAATTCTTCTAGTATATGTAGATATAAGAAGTTGTAAAACTTCTAAAGAAATGTATAAAGGTAAAGTGGGTGGATATCGTGTAATATATATATATATATATATATATATATATATATATATATATATATATATATATATATATATATATATATATATATATATATATATATATATATATATATATATGAGATTTAAGTCTAATGACAAGAAAGAAGTAATTAGAAATGTAGATTGACTATTGAAAAGTCAATTTTCTATAATAAAGTATGAAGTGATAGAGCTTCTATAAGAAGAGATAGAAAGTAAATTTTAAATATGAAATTTACTCAAGTAAGAAGAATAAGAAAAGCTTTTATTACATTAAAAGAGAAGTCGTGTAATGCGTCTGTCCTTATGTTACCAGATGGGACAGAAGATTTTGAAGTATACAGCGATGCCTCACATAGAGGGCTTGGCTGTGTGTAGATGTAGAGGAGTAAGGGTATAGCATATGTTTCCAAATAGTTGAAAGCCCTAGAAACAAAGTATATTACCCATGATATAGAGCTTACAGCGATTGTATTTGCGTTGAAAATTTGGAGGCATTACCTGTATGGAACAAAGCGCAAGCTATTCAAGGATCACAAGAGTTTGCAGTATGTGTTCACTAAAAAAAGAGTTGAACATGAGACAGAAAAGATAGTTAGAGTTGATCAGTGATTATGTTTGCGAGATTGTATACCATTCAGGCAAAGCAAGTGTAGCAGCAGATGCATTGAGTAGAAAAGTTCCAAAGAAAAGAATCAAGGCAAGATCGATGCGTTTAGAACTAGTGTCCAGTATTATAGAACAGATTAAAGCAGCCCAACAAAAAGTTGAGAAAAGCATAGACTTGAAAGATGAGGAACTAGGAAAAGACATGCAATTTGAGATAAATAGTCAACGATTAAAGACTTTTAGAACCCGCCTTTGGGTGCCGAAAGCAGGAGATTTAAGAAAGTTGATATTAGAAGAGTCGCATAAGTCAAAGTATTCCATACATCCAGGGAGTACCAAGACTTATCAAGATCTAAAGAGACAGTATTAATAGCCTAGAAAGAAGAAGAGTATAGCTAAGTACATCTCCAAGTGTGTCATTTATGCACAAGTCAAGGCGGAACATCAAGTCCCGCATGGAGATCCTCAGTCATTGCACATTCTAGCAGGAAAGTGGGAGGACGTAACCATGGATTTTATCGTTGGGTTACCAAGAACGAGGAGAGGTTATGATTGTATATGAGTCATAGTGGACCGATTGACCAATAGTGCACTATTTCTAGCTATAAAAGAAACTACTCCATTGGAGAAGTTAGCCCAGTTGTACTTAGATGAAGTATTAAGAAGATATGGTGCACTGTTGTCCATCGTGTCAGACAGAGACCCCAGATTTACCTCTAACTTTTGGAGAGCTTTACAAGAGAAAATGGGGACGAAAATTCAGCTAAGTACAGCTGTCATCCCCAAACGGATGGTCAAAGTGAACGAACAATCCAGACAGTAGAAGACATGCTACGATCATGCGTAATGGATTTTGGAGGTAGTTGGGATGAACACCCGCCTTTAGTGGAGTTTGCATATAACAACAGCTACCATTCTAGCATTAAAATTCCACCCTTTGAGGCATTGTATGGTAGAAAGTGTAGAACTCCTTTGTGCTAGTTAGAGGATGGTGAGACTAAACGTACAGAATCAGAAAATTGTTAGAGTGACCAATGAAAAGATTGGAGTGATTCCAGCTAACATGAAAGCAGCACCAGACCGACAGAAGAGTTACTCCAATTTAAAGAAAAGACCGTACGATTTACAAGAAGGTGATTTAGTGATGATAAAAGTGTCGCCATAGAAGGGCGTAGTCAGATCTGGCAAAAGAGGAAAGTTGAGTCCAAAATAGATTGGACCTTTTAGAATCCTGAAGAGAGTTGGGTTATAGGCGTTCAAGCTGGAGTTACCACCAGAACTCAGTGGAATACATGATACCTTTCATGTATGCTACCTGAAAAAGTACTTTGGAAAAGAAGAGTTAGTGATACCGTATACAGACTTGAGGGTGGAGACTCCTAGCGGAATGATTGAAGAACCTGAAGCAATTCTAGAAATGCAGACTAAGAAGCTAAGGAACAAGGAGATTGACTTAGTACTAGTCAAGTGGAAGCACCCATTAGGGTCAAACCTAACTTGGGAGATGCTAGAAGAAATGAAAAGAAGATATCCAGAGTTCACAGATTACGAAAAGATTCCGAGGACGGAATCCGTTTAAGGAGGGATGACTGTAAGAACCCGTAAAAGTTGTAAAAGGGTAAAATGGTCTTTTGGTACATTGTAAGGCCATTACGTAAAATAAAATGTTGTTGTGGAGTAATATAGTAAGAAATAAAAGTTTATGTAAAAATTAGAAATTTTACCGCGTAAATAGTGAAACTTGGCCGAAAAGGGCAAATGGGTCATTTGACATGAAAATGATCATTATGTAAATAAATTTCATTAAGGAGCTAAGTTGGTAACTAATGGAACTTGGTTTGTAAAAAGGTGAGCTTTTGGACCATTTTTGAACAAAAGATGAAAGCTAGGGACCTAAGTGTAACTAATTTATAAAAATTAAATATAAATGAGAGTTATCTCTCATTCTCCAGAAACTTACAAAAGAGTCTAGAGAGAGCGAGAGAGAGCACAGGAGAAGAAGGAATTTGGAACATCTTGCAAAGGAATTGACTTCAAACCCTTGGAATTGATGATTCCAAGCCTCTAAAGGTAAGAATTTCATGTTTTCGAGCTTGTTCTACCCAACTTCTTGAACGGGAATTATGAACTTGATTTCTGATTTTCCAGAAATCATGAGTTTAATGAAATCATCTTGCTCAAAATCATCCATCTAACATGTTCTAACCCTTGAATATGTTAAAAACCAAGAAATGGTGATTTTGCTCAAGAACCCTAAATCACGGGTTTGTAAGATCAAAGCTAGTTTTTATGGCTTTGTTGAGTCCAAATGATCACTTAGGATGTATTAAGACACTCCTAAGTGGTTAATTTCAAAAATTTGGATTTTTAGTGAAAATCATAAAAAACGGGTTTTCAAGGAATTGGAATTGGAATCAGTGATTTCATGGCTTAAAACCTGATGTAAAGTAAGGGTTTTAGTCATGAAATGATAGTAAAATGATTAAGTTAAGTATTAAGCACTTAATAGGTGAAAATAGAGGTCTGCAGCTCAAAAATCGGACTAAAAACTGAGTCTGCAGCAAGGGCACGAGTCGTGCCTTTTTACCCTAGCATCTGCACGGGTCGTGCTCTACTGTAGAGCCAAGAAATAGCCACATACTATATGCACGAGTCGTGCTTCTCTAAGCATAAAAAGAGCACGAGTCGTGCTCTCTGCTGGGCAGCAATCTGTCCAATTTTGAGATTTGAACTTGATGCTAGACATGTCCATTTGGTCTATAACTCATACCATAGCCTTAAAATGGTATGAAACCATGTGGAAAATTGTTAAATTCAGAATACGACCCCTCGGGGGTACTGTATTAGAATACGGGTACATTGAAGGGTGTATAATTCATGAAAAGATTATAGTTAGTAGTCATATACTTGTTATGACTTGAAGTTGTATAGTATGAGACCCTAGAACTGTAGAGTCAGTTGTATTATGTATTTATTAAGTATATATACGTGATACTTGTGTAGGAGGTGCTTCAAATACCATTGAGCACGGAAAGGGGAAAGAGGTACGAGAAGCTTAGTGAGTTATAGCTACACCAATGTGAGTTTTATGAGGATTTCTCTAGTACATAGCAAAATGATATTTTCAGAAAAATAAGATTTCCAAATGTTTGCAAATACTAAAGTTTGGAAAATAGTTTTTTTAAAGTAGCTCTATACAAGGGCTAAGTGTTTCAAGCAGATTTTTAAGAAGTATAGTTTGCAAAGTATTTTGAAAGAAGTTCCTTATGTGAACTAAGATGTCAAAATCAGTTTTGAAAGAATTTTCAGTAAAGAGTTATAAAGTGTATGAGTATGAGTTATTTATAAATTGTGTCCCATTTTGACCAATTTGAGATGCAATGAGATAAAAATTAAAGAAAGAAAGAAGTAAGAGCCAGTTGTCCGGACTAGGATCACCCACATAATCGGGGGATCAGAAGACACTACTGGGATGGTACCTCCCGTCGCGAAGTAGTTGTCTAGCTTAGTATACCCTTGTGCTTGAATCCGTTCCAAGTCACAAAGGGGAGACAGAATGAGCATAACCTAGCGGGCGGATCTGTTCTGTCCCGCGAGGGGAGCTAGTAGAATGAATAAAAGTAAACTAATCCATGAGTTTCAGTTGGTCACTAGAAAACAAGAAAGAAAGCAGTTTTGAGAAAGAAAGTAGTTTTAAAGTAAGAAATCAGTTTTTCTTTGAGAAAGAAAGCAGTTTTTGAGAAATAAAGTATTTTTGAGTTTTAAAAATAGAAAAGAAAGAAGATTTGAGATTTATTATGAAAATAAATGTTAATAGTTTACTTGTTTATAATTCAAGTTTTGAGCAGAAAAGTTTTGGGTCTAAAACCCATATTACTCACGAGGCTTTATGTCTCACGTACTATTTTTAAATGCTATGTACTTAGGTGAGTTGAGCAGGAGTTGAAGTTGGGACCAGTGTAGATACAGATAAGTTTAAATTATGGTTTTATGTATTAAGTCTGTAATACCCCTTGAGAACAAGTTTGTAAAAAAAAATTAAGTGAGTTTTTCATAGTCACGCTTTGTAAGATATTTGTATTATAAACTGTATTAAATTACGGTTTGAGAAAGGGGTGTTACATCACTGCTGTACTGCACTTAGATAAAGTACATCGTAAGCAGGATCGAACAACAGAGACACATGATATAAGGTCTATGTCACTTAATATAGAATACTAAGAACGTTGTAACAAGGGTTTTTTGTAATAAAAGTAGAAATAGATAAGAAAAGCATGTAAGTAATAAGAATTAAGAATTCAAATGGGAAAAGTAGTTCTGAGTCTTCAATGTTTACCGATCTAGATTGAATTCGCTTTGATGTGTTTATGATTCAAGATTCTACGCTGGCTTTTAAAAGTCATAAAATGCAGTCTTTATGAAATTAACTTTCTAAACTGTCTAGATAAAACACCCTCTATACTTAAACCTAGTTCCTTATTACCCAACCTAAACACACTCTTAGATTGAACGCAAGAACCAGATTAGATGTGCAAGTACACAATGTCCGATTCTTCTCATACGCTCGGAAGTGTGTGAACATGTGACCAAATTCTTACCAAGAACGCTTGTTATTGTTACCAAATATCAACTGCACAAAATGAATAGGTGCCTCACTCAGTCGTTTAACATTGTGTGAATTAAATTTATTTAAGGTGATCAGTCAAAACAAATCAAATTCAATACTTAAATTGAGAACGAGAAAATGATCACTAGAATTAATCACAAACCAACATCAAACCGAATGTTACAATTCATACGACAAACATGTCCGAAACTAGAACTAGATCTAGGGTTCTAGCCGGACATGGCTAGATTAGAACAAGAAATGTAGAAATGAAAATGTAAATATTGCTTACAACCAAACGTATGTAAACCGAATCTTAAAAGACGTTATTTGGCCTCCTAGATCTTCAGAAAACAACCTCGAATACGCTCTAGGTCATGGGTGGTGATAGCAACTTCTCAACTCTTTCTGGGTGGAAATGATATGCTATTTATAGACTTTACAGGAGATAGAGACGGCGCTATCTTGGTCCCTCCAGAAGACTTGGTCCGGTCAGCATCGTGATCTCAACAGCACGGATATTTCGTAACATCCTAGATAGCGTCACTAATTGGAAAGATAGCATTGCTAGTCTTCAACTTTCAACAACTTGTCATTTTTGTCCTATTTTTCCCCAACTTTTGCCACTTTTCGGTTGTTTGTCCATAAGTCCCGTTCAAAAAGCGTTTTCCAAGTCTTGTGAGTATTTTAAGCCTTTTTTATCTTATTTTATTTATAAAAACACTCTAATATCGTCCGAAATATATGCAATATGAACACGATATATATATATATATATATATATATATATATATATATATATATATATATATATATATATATATATATATATATATATATATATATATATATATATATATATATATATATATAGATGGGTTCAATACAGAACCAAATTAAATCACCTAACTGCAGAACCAATCCTATAACCATCAGATAATTACGTCAATGGATTAGATTAAAAATGGGTGTACAATAAAAGTATATTTGTTGTGCAGGGGATTATTCCCATTTAAGGACATAATAGGGTTTTTATCCTTTCAATGTCTCCAACTTCAATCGCCAATTTCGTGTACGATTGGACCTTCTCATCTCAATCTCGATTTCAATCCCTTTAACAATAAATGCAATCTCACATCTGTCTTTCCTTCCACTGACTCTAATATCTCCTGATTCTTGTGTGTGAAAGAAAGAGAGAGTGAATCGTCCGCTGTGGTGGTACAGCAAATTCCAGAACGTGATCTAAACCCCGATCGCCGGATTCATCTACCATGTCTTCCGGCAGATATATGGCGTACAAGGATTTAGCGATTGCTAGTGGATTTAGTGAGTTCATTCAAGGCATGGCGATTCAACCTTATCTCGATCCAATCTCATCTCGATCGCAAAATAACAACGATTCTCCTATCCTCATCTCGATTCAACCTCATCTCGATCCAACCTCATCTCGATCTCAAAATAGCTTACATTCTCCTATCCTCATCTCGATCCAAGTGCGCTGCAGGAACTAGGTCATCGATTGATTGATTAGGTACAAGTCGGTAGAAGCCCTCAAAACTGCTCTGGAAGGATCTCCACCGAAGACCAGAGATGAAAGATGCAAGGTTTGTTCTACCTTGATCTCGCTCATTTGTACGTCTTTTTGTAAGAATTAACGAAAACCGGTTATCGAAAACTGAAGTTTGTAATCTCTAATTTCTCATTGCGGGAACCGATATACAAGCCGATTATCGTCGATTTGAGTGCTAAATTATATGATAAATACAAATGTAGTTTTTGAATTTGTTTGATGTAGTCTGCAAATTGGATTGTGGTTCATATTGGATTGTGGTGCATAGAGCGTTAATGGCAATAAAGGATGTGGATTTGATGTTCACCTTTTTGGATTCTGAGTACTATGATATTCTCATGAAGTCAGTCCCTGTTTCTTCATCTCTTCATACGTTCCTCCATTCTCTGTTTTTGGCTTGCAGGTTGTGAATCTGAGCTTGTTTTTATATAATTCTAACATGTACCTGTATAGAGGATTATGTACCGGTGATCGGCCCACCTGTGACCAATGACTATAGATTCATGAAAAGCTTACACAGAAAGTTGGTCTGGGATGCATTCTTCGTGCCCTTTGTGATTCTCGCTTGTAAGTTATGTAGTTTATTGACCCTATTCATATATGAACAATGTTCACTGATGAACATTTTCTTACAAACTGGTTTCAATATCTAGTTCTTTCAATTGGAACTGCAAATTAGCAATTTGGTTTATTTCAATTGGAATTGGATATTTTGTTTGAGTTTGTATTGAAGGGAGTCTGATATGTGTTCAATTATTCACGGTATTGTGGTATCCTATTTGGTATTTTAGTTCATATGTTCACTAATGAACATATGTTCATATATGAACATATGTTCATATATGTTCATATATGAACATATGTTCATAAATGAACATATGTTCATAAATGAACATATATTGATTTTGAGCAATGTTTGTTTACAGGTCAGGGAATACGATTTTAGCACCAAGAACCTAATCGATTTTTATGCTTTGTTGCTCACAGGTCAATCAACAATATGACATGCACACAATGATTCGTTCGATGTTGAAGATGTATAGAAGCAAGAATGTATAGAAGCAAGAACGTTGAGAACCGTCATGTAATGTTCATATATGAACATGATTCATATATGAACATTGTTCATATATGAACATTGTTTCATTCGTTTGAGACTTTGATGTTGAATCGTGAGGTGTTCTTATTCTTTTAACTTTTCTCATGTAATTTTTGAGACTTGATCAATGTATTGGTTGATCTTATTAGGATTGAACTTTTGTTTGTATTTTGATCAAAGGGAGAGAGAAACGCAAAATTACAAGAGTGATCAGACAACTTTGTTTATGTAATTTACATGTGTTCATAGATGAACATATGTTCATAGATGAACATATGTTCATTGATGAACATAGCAATTTAAGATTGTTGACGATCGTACCCTTTTACTTAGATTTTAATCTTACGGTTAAGAACATGGTTCTGCAGTTAGGTGATTTAATTTGGTTCTGCACTGAACCCATCCCTATATATATATATATATATATATATATATATATATATATATATATATATATATATATATATATATATATATATATATATATATATAGACTAAAGTTCAAATGAGAACCATTTTTTTCCTAGGAACCAAGGAACCTTTTGACTGAATTTTTTTTTTTCAAAGAAAATGACATAATACACCTAATCGCTTATATTTAAGCCCTTTTGTAAAAAAAATTTGATAAAAAATATATATACACGAAATGTGCACATATGCACGAAACGTGATCATATACACATTTGCTAAAAAAGTGCATATATGCACATTTCGTGTATACATATTATTTTTCAAATTTTTTTTGACAAAAAGTCTTAAATATAAGCGACTAGGTGTATTATGTCATTTTTTTTGAAAAAAAAAATTTCAGTTAAAAAGTTCCTAGGTTCCTAGGAAAATTTTGGTTCTCTCTTGATCCGGACTCTATATATATATATATATATATATATATATATATATATATATATATATATATATATATATATATATATATATGATTTGGGCAGTTTGAAAACAACTCCAGATGTGTAGGAGTTCATGTTTTTGTCGATTAGAAATTTCGTTTAAAGTTGAAAGAAAAATCTTGCAGCATTGAAGATCATCTAAACATTTTTTGCAATGTAGTTTTTAATTTTTCAGAGCTTATAGTTATAATGCTACTAAAAATTTGCCATTAGGGAGATTGAATGGATATATGGTTGAATCTACAAAATAGCATCACGGTTGTGTCACACAAAGGAATTATATATACTATCGTCGATGGTATCAAATATATTATAGTATTTATTTATACATATGTTCTAATAATAATTGAAGTCCCTTCGGAGATATCAGATAAAATGGGATTGATGCAGAGAATTTTGACATGATCTGTGCGAAAGGATGACCCGCATAAATAAAAAAATAGTTCAAAAAATAATAAATACGTAAAATTGCCCACAAATAAGTGAATAACAAAGACTCTAGAATGAAAAACTCTTGGATACTTTTTTTTTTTTTTGGCAAATTAAAAAATCTCAAGCATATGGAAAAATCATTTATAAGAAGAATAAACTTTATCGTAAATACATATTTAGTTATTCATCATTTTTGTATACATATGACCATTAAACCTTTTGTTTTATGCAAATTTAATCATTTATGTTTTTTATAGGTATATAACCATTCAACTTATTTTTTCCGTATACGTAAAACCATTAAACTTTTATTTTTGTACATATATGACCATTAACATAAGTGACATATGTGTATAGAAAAAGCAAATTTAGTGGTTATATGTGTACAAAAAAAACATAAGTGACTAAATATGTACAAAACAAAAAGTATAATGGTCATACGTATACAAAAAAAAAAAAAGATAAGTGACTGATGTATACTTACGATAAAATTTATTACCCTTATAAGACATTTTCGTAATGTAAATGTGGTCTAAAATCTTATCAAAAACTATATAATATTTTATTTTGTAAGAAAAAGCGATGTATTTTACATTATTTGTTAACTTTGGAATCCATAGGTAATTAAAAAGAAACCTTATCCTTAGACGAGTCTAGTTAGAGGTACACAAATCGGATTTTTTTCAAAACCGGATCGGATTTGATCAATAAAGTCAAAACCGGTTTGGGCCAAAACCGGATCGGTTTGAAACAGGTTTCTACCAAAACTTATACTTAAAATCGAATTGGGTCAACGTGGTCAAAACCGGTTTTACATACCGGTTTAACAAACCGGTTCAGCCAAAACCGGTTTTAAATTGCATATATATCAAACCGGTGCGAACTGGATCCGCTTGAGAGAAACCAGTTTCAAAATCGGATCGGATCAGATTGAAAACAGGATTCAGATCATAAACCGGCTTTTTTGTACACCTCTAAGTCTAGCATGCTTGGGGTCCAGTTAGTCGTCCTTTTCTGTATCCTAAATATCTTAGATAGTTTCTTTCGAGTTAGACCGGCTTATTACTGCTTAAAACCAACTTTGTGATTATTTATGATATCGATTAGGACTTCTGAGAATGTCATAAGTTATGTTGGGGTCTATTCGTCTTGTTTATCATGTTTAGAGTTCCATTATTATATTATTACATATCTTTTACTAATGCAAAAAACTTTATGCTATATCATTGAAATATTTTTCCAAATCCCAAAAGACGACTTTCACTCTATGCATTGATCTTTAAAAGAGTTTAATTGAATGTCATGTACGAAAAGAAAATTTATTAAAACTGATTTTTTTTTTCATAATTTCATTAAATCCTTCTTTATAGAGTCTAATAGGGATTGAACTCTATTATCTCTTTCCTTTATTATATTCAAATTAATTTTATTGAACTCTCATTATCTTTCCATTGAAAATGGTCTCAAACTCTACCCGAGAACACATGGCAGCTTCAAAGATTATCACGTGACGGGATGTTATTTGATTTCTTGAATTAGAGAACTAACAAATTAACTAAAAATCAACAAATATGAATAATACTAATAAAGAGAAAAGACCCCATAGGCCCATAATGACATTATTGGGCTGGAAGCCAGTTATGTTCTTGGCCCAAGCTACCATTAAATGTTTCCATGGACTCCTGGACCCAAGAATTCAAGTCATAGGATTGTGGCTATTATCAAAATATCATATGGAATATCTACGGACTTATCCAAATGGTAAATTGTTAGCGTAAAATCATGTAAACAATAATTGAAAATGTTAGAAGAAAATTAACTGAAGAACATTAACTCAAATTGTTAAAGAGTTATTATGAAATTTTAACAAATATAGATTTACACAAATTAATAGCTAATAATAATGGATAATATTTAAAGAAATTAGAAAAGGTAAAATCTAAAAGATCCCCTTTACCGGGAGACAAGGAGCGATAATGGTGAGTATATCATTGAGAGTTTTATTAATAACATCTATATAATATTGTAATATGGTTAAATGTATAAGTTGGGTCTAAAGTAGGCTTATGTTAATCCAAATATTTACGTGTTCTTTTTTAACAGCATAAATTTTATTAATCTAAAAAAATGTTAGAATAGCAATGAAAGGGTTGTGGAGCCAAGTTTTAGTGTTTTGTTACAAATCAACCAAAGAAAAGATTGAGAGACAATTTTGTCTTAATTTATTGCTCCAAAAATCATTGAGTTCCGAAAATTCCAAAATACTCAAACAATTGTAAGGATAACCGCATCAAAGCAATTTTTATTTATTTATTATTTTTCTTTTGCATTATATTGAGAGACGAAACCTTCAAGCTAAGTTAACCAATCTGATACTGTAATAAAAGAAGGGATACATATCTCTCACCACCGACCAAATTTAACTAGGAATTGTAGAACCTATGTAACAAGTAATGAGTAAATGGTCATCGTCTTGATTTGTTAATGACAAATGAGATATAAAAGGGATTCAACATTGATACTCCTTTTATCTATATTGACTTAAATAGGCACCCAGTAGGAGCTTCCACACCAAAACATTTAATTTGATTCGAGCAAGATTATCTAGTAGGTTTATCCTCCACCATCAAAGTGCCATTATTAATTAATCCCCATGCTGAAGCCACCAAATAACCTCTCATGGCATTAAGAACCCAAAAATATCTATCGTTTTGGTCAAATAACACAATAGATTGCAACAACTTGTTGGGATCTTATGTTTGTGCCGAAGTCTACATTTGCTGGATCCGAAGTCACCAGAAGTTGTTTTTGTGAAGACGTCGAAGCTTGGACTTCGAACTCACCTTTTGTCCTTGTTCCCCAGTTCGTACCTAGTACATTGACATGTAGGGCGTGTAGTGGAAACTCTTAGTGGGACACGTGTCCTCGTTGTATTTGTATAATGTTCCCTAATCACGTATAAATATTAAGGTAGACCTAAGATTGATTAAGCTTGAATATTCTAGAACTTCATGCGTTGCTCATCTTAGTGATTCAGAGCACATCATCTTGTATTCAATCCTTCATATATCAAGCATTCGACACTATGTTTATTCAAGCATCTCTTACTTTTTTAGAACGGCAAATCTATCCTACTCCTACTCCTAAGCATCTCTTACTTGTTTAATATATCTTTGATTGTTTGTTATTTTGAATCAGTCTTTATACTTTCAAGTGATATTAGAGCGGGTTACAACTCTAAGCGTTTGGAGAATAGTTTCTTATCGTCATTCAATTTCTAGATCTGGTTTGTTTCCAAGATCTAGTTTTACGCAATCGAATCCTTATTCTATTTCGTTTTATGTACTCGATCCGTTTATTTAATTTGATCTAATGGCAAACCCTAACTTGAATACGCTGATGATCAACTATGCTAATATCTTAGGTTCTGCAAGCAAGGCTCCAATATTGATGCTTGAAAACTATGACCACTAAGAAGACATAATGGAGTGTTACCTCACATGTCTGGATGAAGAATTGTGGAGATCTATCACTGATGGTCCGTTCGTGAACGTACAAGGTCGTTTTGTTCTTGGTGACAATGTTGAGAAGGAAGCTATGTTAGCTGCAAACAAAAAAGAAGATTGACAATGATAAATGAGCCATGAGAGAGTTGAGGAGTGGTCTTCCTCCTACTGTGTACCATCACTCCGTGGTGCAAAATCTGCTAAAGAGATCTCGGATCGTTTGTCTCTTAGATATGTTGGAATGAGGTTATGAAGAAGAGCATTATCACAAATATTCTTTCTAAGTTTAGCAAATTCAAACAGAATGAAACTGAGAACATAGATCAAGCATTTAAGAGATTCAATGACATTGTCTATAACCATGAAAAGTATGGTGAAGAAAGGAGTGCTCATGAGGTGAACGTCAAATTCATGAAGAGTCTAAGAAAAGAATGGATTCCCATTACTCTAACGGTGAAGTCTCATGAGAGGATCAACTCTTGTTCGCTGATAGTGTTGTTCAATCTTCTTAAATCTCATGAGAGAGATGTCTTAGAAAATATTGAAGGTTATTCTAATGCTGGTTTGTTGGCTTTAGTTGCATATGAAGAGAGATCTGAGTCCAAGAATGAAGCTGGGAGAATGCAATTATATATTATATGGTGAATGAGTTAGGCGAATGAGTTAGCTGAAGCAGTAGCACTATACTCAAGCAACAAGAAATTTTACAAAAAGCCTCCAAGCCAGTTTCAATCAACTGGATCTGGAAAATCATTTACAATACATGCCGATTTCATTCCGAAGACTAAACATGATCTCACTCAGAAGCCAGGGTATGCTCCGAAGCTAAAGGAGGAACAACCTAACGCTGAAAACAAGTTATTAGGTGATTCTAGATACGACTGCAATTTCTGCTTTGGTTAAAATCATTATTCTAAAGAGTACATGCTTAAGAAACAACACGACAAGAAGAACCATGTTAAGGATGAAGCTTACTATGCAATGAAGCTGGAAGAAGTCCAGAAGAAGACCAAGGATCTTTCCCTTGTAGTGTATGAGTTTGGAAAAAGAGATGGAAGTTATCAAGTTTGGTCTTCTAGTTCGGATGATGATGGAGTTCGAAAGCCAACTCATGGAGCTTTATTTGCTATTGATGCTGGTTTGAAAGAATAGGATGATTCAGATAAAGAGAGCGAGGAGGTGTTTGTGAAGAATGCTTCAGAACTGTGCTTGATGGCTAGAGATGTTGGATCTTCTAGTATGATCATAGAACCATCCTGAAACATGTATCTTATTTACTTACTTATTTTAATATTCAAGAATCTTATTTTATCAATGATTTAAACGAAATAACTAATGACCGTGCTCAAATGAATAAATTACTTATGGATGCTAATAGTAAAGCGAGAGAGGCACAATATGAGATCACACAATTGCATAGTAGAATAGAAGGTATGAAAGGAGTTTTAGAAAAGTCTAAATTTAGAATTTCCATCTTAGAAGAAAGTATGGAACAAGTCATGAATACCAATGATGTTTTGTTAAGACAAAGGAATATTTTATGTGAAACTGCTAAGAGATTGTATGCACACATCACTCATATTTACCATTCATATGATGTATCTATTGAACATCATCGTAAACTGTTTCCTTTTATTGAATTTGATCTTAAGGATGTTGATAATATGTCTTTTGAATGCGAGTCAATCGTGTAAAGTGCCAAAGTTCATAACAAGACTTACACTCATCATTTAGTTTTCGTAGAAAAGTATTTGAAATCCGATGACTTCTGAAAAGGTAATCTACTGTTGTTCATTTCTTGAAAAAGAATGTTCCTCTGATTGCTAACGTTTGTGATGTTAAGATTAATACCGAAAATGTTGTGATTATTGATGAATATGATGTTGAATCTAAACTTAAAGAAGTTGAATGTGTAAATTTATCTTTGATTAATACTTCTTCAAGGTCACACTCCGACACCTAAGTGGTTTCGCAACCCACTTCGGATACCTATGAATTTCAAAGTTGTGATTCAAATCCATCAAAAAAAATTGTTCCCCATAATAATATATCTTTGGATGATTTGAATACTCAAACTTAACAAGCAACACCCTGTATTCATGAGATAACTGATGAATGTGATGATTTTAAGGTTTGTCTAACAACTATTCAAAACATTTGGTTCATATTGCATGTACATGTCCCAATGTTACAACATTTAAGAATTCTGTTTTTGTTAAACCTCGTGCTGCTTCGAATGTTGATAATTATTTAACCACAATGATAAGAAAGGATAAATCCACTTTGACTGCTGAAGGCCTTTTCTCTTCGGATAAGATGTTGTAAAAGAATTTGAATGAACATCTTGCTGTCAAAATCAATTTGAGGAAAAAGGAAAAGTATGAAAATAGGAATACAAATCGTAGATTTCATTATAGGAATTCATTTTACAAACCCCAATTTCAAAATCAACAAAATTTTCAAAAGAAACGTATACCTTACTATAATTATAGAAGGAATAACTATCGCTCACAAAAATCTCACGAAGTTTCTTTCAAAGATCAAGTGAATCAAGCATCAACTTCGAATTCAAAGAAATCAAATCCCAAAACTAATCAGCATCAAAAACTTAAATCTACCTTCTTACCGTACAAACAAAAATCTTGAAATCCTACATACAAAAAACCTATGAAGTCAACCTTCTCCAAAGGAAACAACCTTGTTGATGTGTTTCATATGTGGCTAGTTAAAAATTTGGACATGTTCAAAGACAAAAATCTTTCATTAAATGATTTTAAATTGGCTTACGAAGAATACCGATGTTCGTCTGCACATTGTAGTTCTTCGTCTAGCAAATCAACAGTCAAGAAAAGTAATCGTAAAAGAAAAGACTTAAACAAGGATTTAATCTTGAAATCAAAGAAATATTGTGATGAAAAATTCGAAAACCAACTCCAACTAAAACTGTCAAACATGTCTAGGTTCCGAAGTCTGTAACATTGATAAATCAGATGTTTCAATCCACTTCGGGGATTT
Source organism: Cichorium intybus (assembly GCA_023525715.1). Classification (NCBI taxonomy): domain Eukaryota; kingdom Viridiplantae; phylum Streptophyta; class Magnoliopsida; order Asterales; family Asteraceae; genus Cichorium; species Cichorium intybus. The sequence goes on along the minus strand of CM042017.1, from coordinate 30,668,812 downwards.
TCCACTCATGGTGAGAATACCTAAAACTTGATATGAGATGATAAATGAAAAAAAGTATATTTGATAATTAAAAGTGTAAGGTTCTCATTTGCTACTCGTGTGATGCAAGGGAAAAATGGTCAAAGAAGGAAAATATATGGAGACTTATGTTTTAAGACCTTTTATTAAGTCATAATGAAGTGTTACTTCATTTGGAAATTAGTTTTAAAGGTCTGAGGGCAAACTGGGAAATTTTGGTACAAAAGTGGAGAAATCAATTGTCAAACTTTAATAATTAATATCTAAAATCTATAAAGAATTGGGAAAAAGTCATCAAGGATTCTTTTGTAATATTTGATGTAACTAGAATATAGGAAAATATTCGAGTGATTTGGAGTTATAACGAAGAGCTTATGACGAGGTAAAGATTGCCAAAAAAATGACAAAAATAGCCAAGTGGTCATGTTGGAAGGTCTGTATCGGGAAATCGATATAGATTCAGACTTAATTTAGTGAGGGAAAGTTGTAACGCTCCTTCCCACATTTCCAATGATATAAAGTTTGTATAATTTGGATGTCACGTGTGAAACTTATGTTTATATAAAAATCGGGAAAATTAGGTAAAAGCTAAAAATTTTACCTAAGGAATGAAAGCTTAGGGGTATTTTGGGTATTATCCATATTAGTTCCCCAAGTCAAAATTAGAACTTATTTTGGTGCCATTTTGGTTCATCTGGTGCATATACCGAATCAGGAATGAAGAATTGGGGGTGAAAGCTTGAACTTGAGATTGTACACACACATGTGTGTGCGTGAATCAGAACCGCGAGAGAGAGGGATACAAAGAGGAGAGAGGGAGAGTTCGAGTAGGTGAATCCGGAAAGTAAATAAAATCCATAGCAGCAATGGAAAACGGCTCAGAACATATTCATGGCAGCAACAACGTCGCCGGTGGTGGTCAGCGTGCAGCATCGGTGGTCAGGAGGGGTTTGGAGGTCCGATTTATTTTGTTGGAACAACCTACAGGCTTCAATTTCTCCTATTTGAACAGGAAATTAAAGGTAAATGTTTGAATCTTTGGAACCCTAGTTTCTTGAGTTTAAAATCTTTGATGCATGTCACATTTAGGGCTCGTTTTATGATTTATGTCACAATGTGTGACCAAAAACACTAGAAATTGTAAATATTTGAGGATTTGATTTGTGATTCTTGAATATAGGTTGGTTTGAGTGCAAAAACTCCAAGTAACAAATTATTATGTGGTAAATTTCATAATGTCAAAGCTAGAATTCAGAATGAGGTACTATGTTATTGATTTTCTATAATCGGACAAACTTTTGTATTCAACAATCCTTATTTTTCCTGAAACATCAACAGACTCTTAGCATTTTCTCACATTCGAATCTAACTTTCTTCTTTTATTATACGATCCTTTTCGTGCTCCTGATGCTGAGATTAATGCTCTTGACAATTGTGTTGCTGAATCTACAAAGCTTTCTTATGATTCTTTTGACACTTCGGCAACTAAAATGTCAATACTCCTTCTATTGAGGGGAGCTTCCTGTTGATCCTTTGGATGATTCAGCATATGATTAAGAGCATCTCACTACAGATATCAATAACTCTTTGGATGTCATTTCTCAAATACTAGCACATTATCCACCTAGAGAGGAGGAGCAAGGATCCACTAATCCTCGTGAAACTCCACCAATCCCTGATGCTCCAATTCAAGGGGAGCCAATTCTAACTGATAATATTTTACATTCCGCTTCTATTCCTCCTCCAAGTTCTAAGATAATATTCCATTTGTTTCAGGTTATCCTTTATATACCAAAGGGGTCTTCGCTGAAGCTTTACCTGAGTATGATTTAGAATATCCTCCATTATAAAAATGGACACATGATCACCCTAAAGCTCAAGTAATTGGTAATATTCAAGAAAGCGTTTTCACACGTGCACAAATCAAATAAAAACAAAACGAATTAAATAAAATTATGAGTTTTGCATGTTTAATGTTGTCATCTCTGGCATCACTATGTCGAGTTACTCTTAGCTCTTCCTTTTCCTCCATAAACTAAGAACACATTTCTTGGTTTCCTAAGATGCTCTAAGAATGTTCTTCACTGTAGTCCAATGAATTTTGCCAGGGTTGTCCTGAAATCGAGTCACTATGCTTCAAGCATATAGGATGTCAGGTTAAGTATGTTTCATGGCTTATATGATCGATCCTACAACAGAAGCATATGAGACTCGACTCACTTCATCCAGCTCCTTTCTAGTACTAGGACATTGATTCTCCAAAAAATTCCATGCCATGGGTAGAAACCCTTTCTTGCAGTCATGCATCTCGAATTTTTCTTCAAAATCATACTTAAAAGGTACTTTGGCTAAGTCCTTTTCGAGACGTTTTTATCTATATTTATAGATCCTTATACCACGTATGTATATTGTATTCCTTTTATAGCAAAACAATCAAAAATCGTTTCTTATAAGTTGTATGTTATCTACATACATTATTGGGAAGACTACAATACTTCCACTAGCTTTGACATAAACACAGGACTTATCTATGCTTCTAGAAAATCCAGACTCTTTGGCATTCTCACGACCGCAAAGATTCCAACTGCGAGATGCTTGTTCGATTCCACAGATGAATCTTTCAAGCCTTGAACATTCTATTTGGATATTCGACATGTTCAAACCCTTCCGATTGTGCCATACGCAGAACCCCTTTGTTTTCCATTTAAGGAAAGCGTTTCTAACAACCATTTTGCCATGTCTCATAAAATGCAGATGTGGCAAACAATATCCTAATATATTCTTTCTCAGCTGTTGGTGAGCGGGTTTCCTCATGATCAATTGCTTGAGTCTAAGTATAACCCTTCTCAACCAATCCTGCTTTGAATGTGTATATATTCCTATCCATGTTGTTCTTCTTTTGAAGATCCACTTACTCCCACTGGTTTTAAGGCCAAGTCTAATATTAATCAAATTAAAACATGGATTGAATCTTGCTCTCCATATTCTTCTCTTATTTGGCAGCCACTGGGATCACCATTGCTTCCATGTAGTTGGATGACACATCCTTACCAACTAGTTTTTTTCCACTAATCAGTCTGTTACTCTTAGTAATATGAATACCATAAAACTCAGGAGAGTGACTAACTCTACTAGATCGGCAAAGAGGTAGAGATATGCCAGTTTCCTCAACAGGAGTCTCATGCCTTGGTTGATTTCTAGTGTTAACTAAAGGTTCTTCATTGGTTGACTCTTGAATCTCTTCAAGATCAATCTTACACCCACTGGCTTCTTTGGATATGAGCTCTTTCCTAGGACAGACTCCCCTTCGAGCCATAAATAATTTGTTCTCAGAAGGCTTGTTAAAACAAATATGCAAAGGACTTACGGGGTTAGCCAATGAAATGAAACTTCTCTGATCTCGGTTCAAGCTTGTCATGAGCTTCGTGATGAACGAAGAATTCATAACCCCATATTTTTATGTGCTAGTGAGGAATGAACCCCACTTCACATTTCAAATAGTATCTTTTCAACCTACTCAGTTGGATACGAGGTTTAAGATACGGGATTCTGTTTCTAGGGTATAACCCTTTGAAAGTAATTTGGAAGTTTAGCTCGACACAACATGGATCAAACCATTTCAAAAAAAATTTGATTTCTCTCTTCGGACACACCACAATACTGCGGTGTTCTGAGAGGAGATAACTGTGAAACTGTTTCACAGTCCCTAAGATGTTCGCAGAATACAATACTCAGATATTTTAACCCAGTTGATTTTCTATTTCATTTCGAAACTCTTTGACCACTTCAAAGCTTCTGTCTTATGTTTAATCATATAAACACATCCATATTTACTGAAATCATCATCAATGTAATGAATCATCGCTCGTCATGCCTTGTGGCGGATTCGAATGTTCCACAAACATCCGTGTAGATTAGTTCCAACAAATCCTTGCCTCTTTCGCAGTTTCCTGTGAATGGCGTTCTTATCATCTTCCAAGTAAGCAAAATTCACATATATCATCTAACTCTAAGTCAAATGATTCCAAGATCCTATCCACTTAGAGCTTGGTGATGCAATTCTTGTTTAATGGACAAGGCGACATTACCACAAACATGATTTATCCAACTCACTTTTTGGATGAATCAAAATTTAAGATTATATTATTACTACAAACAATACATTCATATAAACCATTGTAAGGATAAATTTTGAAATAAAACAACTATGGTTATAAGAAAAATCACCATTTTATTATCAAAAGAACGGTATAAAATATCCTTAAACAATGCATAATACGAAACAATGTTTTGTGCCATTTCTGGCAAGTAGCAAAAATCTAATAATATAACTAAACACCACTAATTACATGAACTTGTAATCCTGATCCTTGTAATAGCAGCAATGCTTCTGTATCTCATGATCAGATCAAGCCCCTATGCTTCAACTTCTTACTTTCACTTAGTCCCTGCATACAGCGTAGATGTGAGTCAACATATCCTGTATCAAGGATTAAAGAACGAGAAGTTAATATACTATGGATTTCAGATATATCTGAGGAATCAAACTCCTTGACCTTGATCTTCTTCAGATCCTTCAGCTATGTTGGGCAACTACGTTTCTAATGTCCCTTCACCGGGCAATAAAAACATATGGCCGAATTTGGGTCACTGGTGGGTGCTATGTCAGAATCAACCTTTCTCTTAACGCTTTGGTTAGACTGTCCAACCTCGGCCTTCCCTTTCCTTTGTGATGTGAAACTTTATTCTTCTTAGCAATACTGTGATGAATGGCTAAGGCAAGAGCTGTGGAACTTGTGCCACGAGACTTTAAACTAGCATTGGCAGTTTTCAGCATACCGTGCAGCTGTATCAAGGTCATGTCCAGATGGTTCTTGTCATACTTCATAATGAACTCATGATATGAACCAGGAAGCGAGTTAAGCACAACACCGTGGCTAACTCCTTTCGAAAATAGACACCAAGATTTTCCAATCTGTCTATGTAAGATTTCATCTTATGAACATGCGTACACACGAACATTCCTTCTTCTAGTTTATATACTCTAAGGGATTTAACGATCTCGGATCGTTCCCACCTTGCTTGTTACCCAATACCCTTGAAACAATTCTCGAGTTTGGAGGACATGTCAGCAAATGTCAGCCTATCGATCTCATTAGATCATGATTGCAATGGGGAGGAGAAATATGAGGAAGTTTTCTATTTAGATTTACAGTAGACATCTATAAGATAAAGTGTTTAGTTAGTTTGAGTTTAATCCTTAAAATAATTACCCAAATATTATTCACTAAGGCTAGGATCCAAAATCTTTCAGTTATGATGTGCAGAGGTATGCCGTAATCACACCATAATGGTCATTAAGGTAGATAAAACTCTTTATCAATTTCAATCACTATGAAATTCCTAGATTTGTGAGATTCATTGACTAATTTCAAAGCATGTTAATCTCGGTTATGGTCATCTATTATCTATGACAGGGATGTCGTTGATCATGGATCAGATGGTGAATTGACCTTACAGAACCCGCGTGATGCCCGACTCAAGATACGCTTGAGGATTGCGACTGTCACATCATCCCCAACTACAAACTTATCTAACGTGTCGGTTAACAACTAAGAATACGCTTGAGGATTGCAAATTCTTGGAGTTTGGATAAAACATTTATAAAACCATATCACGTGTTTTGAAAAAGTGTGACTGGATTTTACTTATGTTTTGAAAAATGTTTGTCAAGAATATTTGTTTCTGAATCAAGGTTTCATGTTCAATAATCAAAAGGGTTTTTGTATATGTACTTTCAAAATATTCCTTCAGATTTTATAACATTTATAAAGATGACAAGTGATCTTAATAGGTCGATTCAGATGAACTTCTCATAGGTATAGCTCACACTTGACTGAGGTGTTTGTTTGTTCTGGGTGCAGAACTGGTGTATAATCACTAAAGATGAGTGATATCTCTCAGTTTGATGGTGTTGACTTATGCTTAATGTGGATTTATACCTATATACTTTAGTCACTTGGTCTTCATATTAGATAATCAATCACATAAGACTGGTTTCGGCATTACTCAGAGGGTTTCTTCATTCATGCCATTGATGTTCACTCTCTCTCCGTCAGGAAATACATGTAGAGGGGTTTAGAAATATTCATAGTGCCGTTTACAACTAAGAATACTCAATTATGAAGGCTACAGTATCCCGGTAAATCTTTGGTTTTGACAGCTATTATTGATAAAGCATTTTGAGAATTCGTTGTTTTGAGAGATGTCTGTCTTGATGGATTGTTGTTGTAAATCTTCTTTTTCTTTGGTGAAGTGTTCACCTTTGTCTTTATCTTTTCTTGATTTGTGTGAATACACATTATATAAAAGATATCTGATGTGGTTACCAATTGTGATTTGTTGACAACTTTTGTTGGATATGACTTTGTCGTTTCTTCATTTGTCAGATTAGTTATGCCAGATGATCAGTCTTTTCTTTGAGGAGGTTTGATTGAGGATAGGGATAGGTGATATAATAGACAGTTTGTCTAATATATAAGAAAATGAAAGTATCGTCCCTGGTCATTTTGATATCTAAGCAAAAATGAGACTAGCATCACGGTATAAGAGTATAAATCCTATAAGTCATAATGAAAACACCTTTGCTCACATAAATGAATTCCACTTAGCAGTTAAAGACGAGGCACAATTTCTCACATGGGTTTGGTTTTCATCTGAATCTCCTGATCTTATGTCCCTTTACAGATAAAATCGTTATAATTGAAATAAATTCAAAGGGAATAGGAGAATATACATAACAAAAATGTTTGAAATTTGAACCTTCTCTTTAATTAAGAATCAATATAACTGAGAACATTCATCGAGCATAAGTATCTGAAAATTTAGTCAAGAAGATGTTAATCACATGGTTCTATAAAAGCTTATTATGACAAGTCTTTTATTGTATTTTTGAAGATTTGTTTTTCTGAATGTTTTTGGAAAATTTTGGTTATTTGAATGTTTTTGGAAAATTTTGTTTATGAAAGTAAACACTATTTTGTACAAACAAAAAGTAAGAGATTAGGGATGGATGTTATCTGGATTCAACATTCCTAGACGGCCTAGGAAGTATTGAAACTTGGTTTCGTCTAGAGCCTTAGTAAAGACATCGGCAATTTGATCTTCTGTGTTTATGAAGTGCAATTCGATATGACCTTTTTGAATATTATCTTTAAGGAAATGATATCGAATATCGATGTGCTTTGTCATGGAATGGTGCACGGGATTGTGAGAAATGGCAATTGCGCTGGTTGAGTCACAAAATATTGGAATTTGTGATACTTTGTAGCCATAGTCACGTAATTGAGTTTGCATCCACATGACTTGTGAACAGCAGCTTGCGGCAGCTACATATTCAGCTTCTGCGGTTGAAGTGGACACGCATGATTGTTTCTTTGAAGTCCAACTTACCAGTCTGCCTCCTAGAAATTGGCAAGAACCAGATGTGCTTTTTCTGTCTAGTCTGCATCCTCCATAGTCGGAATCGGTGAAGGCATTAACTTGTTGATGTAGCCGAAATTGAGATGGGAAAGACGACGATGCCACAACCAGCTAATATCAGCTGAAGCTTTGGATAAGAGACAGATGTCTGGTTTTCCATAGATAAGGTCCATATCTAGTGGATACATGTTGCCTAGACGATCAGAATTGACTAGAATGGCTTTGGTCTTGGCATCCGTGATTATGCTTCGCTGTTTGGTGAAAAGAACTTCATGATTGTTGTCACAAAGTTGTGATACGCTGATTAGGTTGTGTTTCAGGCCGTCAACGTAGGCTACTTTCTTGATGGTGAAGTGACCATTGGTTATGTTTCCATAACCTTTGATTCTTGCAGTCATGTTATTTCCAAAAGTCACATCTTGTTTGGATTCTGTGGGTTTGAAGTCTCGTAGAAAGCTTTGGTTTCCTGTCATATGCTTGGAGCAGCCACTATCGATATACCATGTGCCATCCTTGGGCTCTCCAGCACAAAATGCCTGCAATTAGACAGAAATTTTAGGTACCCAAACCATGGTGGGTCCTGATTTGTTAATGGTTTTTGATGATTTGGAATCATTGTAATATTTGTTGATTGGACGGAACGATTGAGGCTTAAGTTGATTTATTAGGTTTTCCCAAAGTGAGATTTGATTTTGAAAACCTGTCATTTGAAATGATTTCTGATTTTGTGAAAAGTATCCTATATGTGAAGATCTGTTTGATAACCTTTCTTTGTATCTGGGATCTGAATGGTTTTGGAAAACGCTTTGATGATTGAATGGAATTTGGTGAAATGATGGTTTCTGAAAGTTCCTTGAGAGATTGAAGTTTATCTTTTGAAAGTGACTTTGAATCGGTTTTTGAAAAGGTATTTGTTTTGGATTAAGGGTTTGTTTTTGTGGCACAGCGCTTGGTTTCAAAGGTTTTTCTTTGAAAACAAAGGGCCTGCTTTGTTCTATTGGTTTACTGACAGCTTGAATGGTTTGTTTATTTGTCTGTTGTTTCTTTGAATACTTTTGTCCCAGATTGTTCTTTCCAATAAAGGTTGAATTTAAAGAGGGAAAGATAGTTGGAGCAGAAGTACTACCATTTTGATAATCAGAATTTTCTCCATTTAAGAAATTTTCAAGTTTGATTGTGCCATCATTCCTTGTTAGTTTAGTAGATCTCAATTGATGAGTTACTGAACTAGCAGAGTCTGATTCAGATTTTACAACCTTTTTGAATGATATGTTGAAACAGGTATCATCTGGACTGCAGTTGATAACTGTTTCATCATCTGAATCGTCCTCATTAGCAGATGAGAAAAAATCTGGTTGAAATGATTTAGAGTTTTCACTTATTTTCCCATTTTTCTTTTCAGTCTCTTCATTTTCAAAGGATTCTCTTCCAATTCCCGGTTTATAATTCGTATCAATTTTGCCAGTTCCTAAGTTGTTTGCTTTAGTGAAAACATCATTACTCAATTTTCTGGCAATATTGATAGAATCCAGTTTTCCTTGAAATCTTTGATTTTCGGATTCAAGAAATTTGATTTGCTTTGAAGAATCATCTAGTTTTAGAGTTAAACTAGTGTTATTGTCAGTTAAATCTTGAACTTTTTGTTTTAACTGAAGGACTTCCTTTTCTAAGGTATCTTTTATTTCAGATGAAATAACAGATTGATTTTTTATTTCTAAGTCCCTTTTTTGTTTTAGAGCTTCATTTAATTGTTCTAGGATGTGACTATTTTCTTCAGATTTTCGTTCAATGTCTCTTTCAAGTTTGTCTCTAGTCCTTGTAGATTCTCCAAATCTGAGTTGCAAGGTTTGTAATTCAGATTTGTAGATATCAGATTTGACTATTGTGTCATGATACAGTCTGAGATCAGCTTTTAGACTGTTCTCAATCTTAGTCATGTGGGACTCAAATGGTGTTCTTGAAAGACCGAGATCTGAGATCATAGACCATACCTGATCGATGACATATGGAGCTCTTGTGGTTGGTTCGTTGTCAGCCATGAAGCAGAAGTTTGACTGAGCGGGTTCAGTGTCGGTTTCATCATCAGAAGTTGGCCAGTATTCCACGCTAGGTTCGTGGAATGCCATCAAAGCTTTTTGCTTTGCTTTCTGTTCTTGTTTCTTCAGCTCTTCGGCTTTTTGAGCATAATAGGCTGAGTCTTTGACTTTGACTTTGGCTCGACAATCTCGGGCATAATGATTTAGTCCTTTGCATTTGTGACAAATGATTACGTCATCATCATCATCGTTATTGTCAGCCTTTTGGCTCTTAACGGGTGATCTTTCAGATGTTTGAGTTTGTTTCTGTTGAGATGGTTTAGAATGATTTTGCTGAAATCCAGAACTTTGGTTATTATAGGAGTTTTGATTATTTTGAAAACCGCGATTCTGAAAGTTTTGTCCAAAAGTGGATCTTTGTTGAAAATTTGGTCTGAAGTTTGATTGATTATGATGTGGCAAAAATCTTTCGAGATTAGTGTTTGCTACCAAAGCGCACAATTGTTGGTAATCAGCTTCATTATTTGGATCAGACAAGTCACAAGAATTACTTGAAAAAGCTTGGTTTTGATTTAAATCAATTTGACTTTGATCATGAAAATGTGTTTGGTTTTGAGAGGAGGTTGACAACAAAGCAAGTGGTCCTCCAAAAGAAGTTGACGTTGGTGGGTCAATCGAGGATTCATACGATTGTAATTCTCCGTACAGATTGTACAAAGATTCAGTATGAATTGCCGGATTTCCCTGAATGATGAGTTTGACCATTTTCCAGCTTTGATAAAGGTTGTTTAAAAATTTGAGGTTTATCTCATGCTGTGACTTTTTAATTCCCAGATTATTCATTTTGATGGTAATGAGATTGAATCTGTCATGAGCATCATGGATGGTCTCATGTGAAAACATTTTGAAGTTGTCAAATTCGTTTAAAACATATGTTTTCTTGTTTCCAATGATTCTCTCATTTCCTTCAAAACGATTTTTCAAAGTTTGCCAAATTTGGTTTGCAGTTAAAAGGATTATATCATTCATTTGGCTTAGAATAGTGTGGGGTATTCCAGAAACAAGCTCCTTTTTGGCTTGAAGTTCAAGTTTCTTCCTTTCATTTAGTATATCCAAGTTACTCGTAAGAGAGGTCATGTTATCTGGTAGAGATCCGTCTACACATTTCCACACGTCTTCACTTATAGAGTTGAGATGAAGATTCATACGACCTACCCATGATTTATATTCTTCGGGAATAAGAATGGGTGCTCGAATACCTGAACCTATACTGTTAGCAATAGATACAGAATTTATGTTTGAGTAGTTTGCGGAAGATATTTTTGTTTTGTTTTTTTTTTTTTTTTGTTTTTTTTTTGTTAACGAAAATGTGATGTTAAAATGAAATTTTAAAGAAAACTTATTGGTGGTTTATAAAAACGCTACACAAAAGTTTTCGACAAAAATTAAAGATAAATCACACAAGGAATTTTTTAAATATATTTTTTTTTTTATAATATATTTAAATTTTTTTGATGAACAAGTGATATTAAGATGAAATTTTTAAAGGAAACTTATTGGTGGTTTATAAAAACGCTACGCAAAAGTTCACGACAAAAATTTCAGATTAAATCACACGAGCTCTGATACCAATTGTTGAAAAACACGATAGCTGATCTCCACGAACAAGGTTTTTTAAGCCTATTACCGTGTGACAGATATGTATTTTATGTATACTATGCGGAATAAATAAGAGTTGCGGAATAAAATAAAACGGTAAATCTAAACTAGACAGTATTTAAATAGACAGAAAGCGGTAAATAAAGTAAAAGTTAGAAGTTAGAGGTTAGATGTAATAAACGCCATTATCAACGATAACGTGTTTTTACAATAAATAAAAAGGTTAGAAGTTAGAAGTTAGAAGTTAGAAGTTAGATGTAATAAACGCCATTATCAACGATAACGTGTTTTTACAATAAGTAAAAAGGTTAGAAGTTAGAAGTTAAATGTCTCGGTTAAATACAGTCCACATATGTTTTGGTTGTCACGGTTCAATTCGGGTGTATTGGAAGTTTGGTACAGTTGATTTATTACAGTTTAAATAAATCAATAACGACACATATAATTTTAAAAGAACTTATCGATAGTTGCGGAAGATAGCGTTTTTCTTGATATGTCGATTTCTTGTTCTTCACGGTAAGATGAGGTTTTGGTGATTTTTGGTGTCGGGTAGAGGTTGTTTAGAGGTTTGGAGTTTGGTGTCGGGTAAGGGTTGTTTGGAGGTTTGAGGTTTGGTGTCGGGTGGAGGTTTTGTTTCTTGCGGTTTTGCGGTTTGATCCTCGTTGCCAAATGCAGAAATATCAGAATTTTGAGGTTTCTGGTCGTGGATATGCTTGAGGATAATAAGAGTATGTAGTGTTGTGTATTGGTGCTAGGAATGGCAAGAGGTGAGCTTCAATTTATACTGCTGAACTACAGCCATCGCGTCGCGACCAGGCATGGCGTCGCGTCGCGAAGGTGCAGCTGTCGAGTGCTTTTGGTCGGCCACTGGTTAGTGCGTTGGGTTGGTAGTCTCGCGATTAGAAAGTTGGTGGTGTCGCGTTGGAGTCTTCGCGTCGCGACCATCCTTGCCGTCGCGTCGCGACCGCTGAAGGATTTTGGTCTTCTGTCTTTGCTCTTCTTCACGTCGCGACCAGGTGTCCCGTCGCGTCGTGATTGCTGTAGCAGTGTGACATTTTTGTATTTTGCTCTTTGGTTCGTAGCATTACTTCCTCAGGTTTGGTTGTTTTCTCAAAGTTTCTCGGGTCTTGATTCATCTTTGTTTTTGATCTCGAATTCATGCAATCTGAAATAAACTGATAATATTTGTTAGATAAAAACAGTTCATCTTATTTCAGTGATGGTCACATATAAAAATATATTTTTCAACATATATATATATATATATATATATATATATATATATATATATATATATATATATATATATATATATATATATATTGTGTTACCCTGTAACCAAATCCTGGCCATCAGATTTCATTCTCGTAACAATGAAAAAAACACATTCTTGACAGAATAAGTTCTTGACAGAATGAATTCCTACCATTCTTAAAAGATTGAACTAAATTTTGTACATTCTTAAAAGAATATGTTTTAAATGGGTGGTCCAGATTGAGTTTCAAGGTTACACAATACTTGTATGGATATATTTGATCCTAACCCTATATATATATATATATATATATATATATATATATATATATATATATATATATATATATATATATATATATATATATATATGTATATATATATATATATATATATATATATAGAAGAATGATCAAATAAGAAGTAAATTTATGGTAAGAAGGTAAGAAGTTTTCTATTTACTTGGTTTTTTGGCGAATCATCAAAATAAATCACTAGATGAATCAAAAATAACATGATTCATTGAAAAAAATTCCTAAAAGAATATATATTGATGAATCATTTTTTAGTAAATCAAGTTTTTATTCACGTTACGAACAATTTTAATAAAGAACAACAAAATCATCGTAAAAATGAATCATCGAGTTGTTTTTTTGAGAATTTTTTTTTGTGAATCATGTTATTTTTGCATCATCTATTGATTCATTTTGTTGTTTCGCCGAAAAAATATATAAATAAAAAACTTTTACCTTTCTACCAAAAATTCTCTTCTTACCGGATCCCAATTATATATATATATATATATATAGGGGTGGGTTCAACATAGAACCATTTTTATGCATAGAACCATAGAACCATCTCCTTGACCGTTAGATCAAATTAGGGTGATAAGGGTATGATGGTAAATTGCATTTATATGTTCATTGATGAACATACGTATACGTTCATTGATGAACATATACGTATGTTCATCAATGAACGTTGTGTTCAAAATCCTAGAAATTATCAAAAACTTACCTAATATATACAAATCAAATCCCAAAATTATTGAAGTTTCCTAAATTACAAACATGTTCAGAAATGAACATTCATCAATGCGAATTAATATCTAACCAAAAATATCAAAAACTTACCTAATCTATACAAATCAAATCCCAAAATTATTGAACTTTCCTAAATTACAAATATATATTCATTTTCTGAACATACACACACGTTCATTGATGAACATGTTTAGAAATGAACATTCATCAGTGAACATACGAAATTGAGCATATAGATGAACATGAACAAAAAGGAATAATCTTTATGGATAAACACATGTTCATTTATGAACATATGTTCATTAATGAACAAATGTTCATTATTGAACATATGTTCATTTACGAACATGTATTCATCGATCCATCTATCTCGATCTCTCTCTCTTTCTCTTCCTTGATCCTTGTGTCTCGATCTCTCTCTTTCTCTCTTTCATTCTCGATCTTGACTGTTCAGTAGTGAACATGAATGAAATTGATTTCTAGAATCGCCTCAAATGTTCATTACTCGTTCTCGATCTCGATCTCTCTATTTCTCTATTTCTCTCTTTCGTTCTCGATCTCGATCTATCTCTCTTTTTCTTCTTCAACCTGTTTGTAATTAATTGAACAACTGAATAATTGAAAACAACAAGCAAAATTTGTTTGTAATATTGTTGAGGTTGACTTCATCCTTTACATGTTCATTAATGAACATATGTTCAGTAATGAACATATGTTCACTAGTGAACATATATAAGAACACGAATACCAATGCAGCAGGAAAACACTTAGTTAATTGAAAGTATGTTCACTAATGAACATATATGAACACACGATTACCAATGAAGCAGGAAATCACTCGATTGAATGTGAATGATTGAAAACAACCAGAAATTCGACTCAAACATATTCAAATCAGAGTTCAATGTTATTAAGCGAAATTTGCAATCCAAATTAAATATTAACTGAAATCAATTACATACCTGATGATAAATCATAGATGGAAGCCGAAATAGGTTACGATCCTAGATCTGATAGCAGGTTACGATCGATTCCGAGTTTCAAATCCTAGAACTGATGATGCCGAGTTTCAAATCAGATTTCAATGTTACGATACTAGATCTGATTGTAGGTTACGTTGTGGCTTTTCCTTCTTCGATTCTCATATGTTCTTCACGAGATCTCACGTGAAGATCGCTTTTGGTGGAGAATGAAATGGTGATCAGATGTGTAGTGGATATATAGAATCCCCATTGTACCTTGCCATTATGTAATTCCCTAAACTAATGTGCATAATCTTATTGTGCACCCTTTTAATGATATCCATTGATTAATTGATTCAATGGCTTAAAAGGGGATTTTATGGTTCTATGCATAAAATGGGGTTCTATGTTGATCCCCTCCATATATATATATATATATATATATATATATATATATATATATATATATATATATATATATATATATATATATATATATATATTCTTTATTTGATTACTATTATTAGCGGTGGGTCCACATTCAAGTAGGATCATGTACACCAAACTTTCATGTTTACCTCCACATCTATCAAGTGTAATTCATAAACAATATATCATTCGGAACACTCGTCATCAACATCCTTGTATGCCGGAATGTTGATACAAGGTACCACCATGATTCATGATGCGAACATTTTGTCAACACATTTGTTGTTGCAAGACGTTGCTCCTGCTTCGTCGCCTACACTATCAAGCGTTGTTTTAAATATGATTTGAAAAGCCGCATATAATATTCTTATGAAAACTACTTTGCCGAGAAAGTCCGGTTCTAAATTTTAACAAATTTTAATTGGATGTTTCACAATATATATTTTTTATGTTCTTTATTTTATTACTATTATTAGTGGTGGGTCCACATTCATGTAGATTCAACTCCCCCTCACGTTAACTAAGAACACCTCTCATTCAATGGATTGGTACACAATGTAATCATAAATATATATAGACATAGAATAACTTCCTAAAATAACTTCTTAATTCAATGGATTTATACACAATGCAACTATAAATAATATATTGACATAGAATAACTTCCTAAAATAAGTTCTTGTTGTTTCTATTAATGGTACTCTGATGTTACGTAAAAGTCGACAATGTTAAGTTTAACCTATGGGAAATAGAAGCTAGTTTTATAAGCCACATTGGTAGCAAACGCCCATTGGATAGAATTTATCTTTTATCATCTTTTTAATTACTTAAAAATTTATATTCGTACAATAATTTGATTACTATACCAAAATGTCATTTTTAGATATAATTCCTTATTTTTAGATATAATTCCTCATGCATAGCTTTTCATTAATTATATCCTTTACGTGCATATCTTTTAGACTCATACCAAAAAACTAGTAGCTTAGCGATATAGATGTTGGTGACAATAAGTTACTAAACTATATGTTGAGGTTTCAAGTTCTATTTAGGAGCAAATGGATACTTCATGGTGTGTGTATGAGTGTGCATGCTATCTGATCTAAAAAACACTTTTAAACTCGTGAATTTCAATTTTCAGTTTCTAACCATACGTATAAATCGACAAATAGTCAACTAGTATTGCATTTTGATGTGATGTACTATTTGTATGGGGAATCACTAAATAAACACCACATTTTTACTTCATACACACATTTATTTAAAGTCAAACTCGATCTTTTTATTGGTTAAATAATCACTTTGTTTGATATAAGTCACATTAAGCGTATCATATGGTGTTTCGTGAAGCTAAAATAACACAAACTAATTAAATACATGATCATCATATAAATATTCTCTTTGATTAATGTGGCCCAGATATTAATGCGAGTACTAATATGAGTTCGAACGTGAGTACTTATATTACTCTTAAACCCTTCATCTATGACCTACCCCCATCCCAACAAACTGATTTTGTCTAAGGATGATGTCGTCATTGTGACTAACAATAACATCATCGTAATATTGGTACATGTTTTCGATAATGGATCTAGAAAAAAATAGAATATACAGTAAAAGACCAAAAGATTGTTCAATCGGATATCACAACATAGTTAAAATATGCAATTTTATCAAAAAGATAAAACAATTATGTTTTACAAGTTTTCATCTTTTAGGGAAATTTCCATTTATATATACAAAAATAATATTTTGAAAATATAATCCTAACTAGAATGAACCCAACTAAATTAACAATTTTAAAATTAATAGTAACTAGTGGGTATGGCCGCGCGTTGCGGCGGGTTTATTAATCATACATTCTCAACATCATTTACATAATATACAAATATCATTTGTTTAAATTCTCAACTAAACCGGGACCATAATTGTAATTTTCTCCTACATAATGCTCATCTATATGAGGTCGTTATTACACAATGACCATCTCTGTAATATTGCTATTACTTAGGAACCATTTTTTGTACTATAGCGACCAAAATAGTAACTAATACAAGTTATAAATTTTAGGGACCAAAATTGTAATTATTGAAATTAAAAACCATAGGGACCATATCTGTAATTATTGGAATTTAAAATTACAGGACCAGATTTGTAATTAATGCAAACTAAAAGTTAAAAGGGCTAAAATTGTTAAAAGCCTAAACTAAAAACTCCAAGGACTAAATATGTAATTAACGCATTTCCTGACTTTTAAAAGGATAATATAATGTAATTTATCTTGTAAATTATAATGAATACATAAATATTAACAAACTAAAATATAATTAAAGTAACAATCTTAACAACTTTATAAAAGTAGCAAAGTAATAATCATAAATAGCTATGTTACAAATATTCCTATATTAGTTGCAAACTAAACAGTAATAGCGGTAAAAAATCAAATAGTGACCACTATCGTTATTTAAAATCACGATTTTTGCGGTGGTATAACGCTAATATAGCTTTTTTTCATTACGTATAATTTTTATATTAGAGCATTAAATACACATAGTTGCTTATTGATTATTACAATTCCCCTATATATGTTAGAAAAGATCATCAATAATACAAACAATAATCTCATAGCTATAGTGAATCCAACATACAATTTTAACTAGAATGTAATCAAATTGAAGAGAAACCAGATTGTAATCAAAACACAAGTTACGTATAGCAAATTCTTATAACTATACATTAATACACTTGTTTTCATAAGCACAACAACAAAACCAAAACCAAATATAAAGGTTCATATAAAAAATATAAAAGAACAAAAAAAACGGAATCAAAACAGCACAAATAGTGGTGCAAAATAGCGCAAAATCGCGTAAAATAGCACGCTAATAGCGTCAGCGCAATTATTCCATTGCTAAACAAAAATAGTGATTCTAAAATGTCGCTAAGCACTATAGCAATGTTATAGCGCGCTACTAACTGCTTAGGTTGCAAATAAATATAATATCATATTCTTAGAGGGAAAAATAATGACAATATCAACAATACATTTTTGAAAATATCTACTGTCACATCTATCTAGCAATATCTTTTATTAGTCATGCTACATGAGTGCTTAACGAGATACAAAAGGAAGAATGCATTATGAGATATACAAGGAGTGAAAGTCAACACTCTTACACTATTAGGTATGGGCATGATGCCTCATCTGTGATGCTTATGTGGTACGTTTTTACAATGTTAAGATCGCCCGTTAGGTGTGATGTTGAGGTGTGAATGATGTTGAGGTGTCAATGTGCCTGTTGTCTCCCCTCACGTTCACTCACGACTTAAAATACATTCAATTTTAGTTTTATACATTTTATCAAGTTTCCTTCTATTGATACTTATTCATTACAAACTCATTTCACCAACCTGTTTCACTCTGAAATTTCACAAAGAATAATCAACCATTAAAACATGGATATATTTTCATCTTTATCTTCATCCTCATCATCCTCGAAAGATTTTTTCACTACAATCATTTAAGCACCAACGATGGTTTTGGAAGAGAAAGCAGAAAGTTGGTGTCAAGACAAACAACATAACCTCTAAACAGAGCCTAGAAAGCTATCTACGAACATTTATTTCACAACTACTTTAACAACAATTGATTATTTGACGGTAAATTATTAAGACACCAGTTGTTTTGGTAAAAAAATATGTCACAACAAATTAGTTAGGGATGTGGTGCTAGGCTTAGGATCATTAGGAGGATCTTCGAATGTTAATACGGGGATCTTACGAGGAAATCCCTTAATCCTGCTTAGGATCTCCGGCACAAAACCTCGGGAACAGGAAATATCCCGTTGCCTTGTGTTGATTTTATTGATTATAGAAAATATGAGTACAAGTACTTGTTTACGGTAAGAAAGAAGCAAGCAATTGAGTGTGTTCATGGGTGTGTTGTGTCGTATGTGAAAAAATGAGTACAATGCTTATTTATATTGAAACTAGCTAACTAAATCCCTAGAATCTCGGCATAATCTTCTGATCTGGGATCCTTATTGACTCAGCCTTCTAGCCGTTGAATGGTCTTGACTAAAACAACTTTTCAGAGTTTCTTAGTCTTATCTCGAATTGACCGGATCATTGTTGACTCAATCTTGACCTGAATGGAATAAGTCACTATACAAACATAGAAAGATAACGATTAGTTTTGATCAGGATCCTGACGAAGATCTTGTTTAGGATCCTTACAAGTTCAAGATCCTTATAAGGATCCTGGCGAAATTTTCTACCCGTAACAGTTGCCCCTTTTAACCCTGATTTTAACGTATAAAGTTAGGTTTAAAAATTAAGTACTAAATTCGAATTTTGAATTTCCCCGGATATCGAGGGGTTGATAAGATTGATGGCTTATTCGGGTTCATCTAAACGACGCCGTTCCGTTTGGTTTTGATCCCAAAAACCCTACACCTAGGTTTAGTATAAATAGGGGTGTTCCTTCAGTCCAGTCGTCCTTCTTCTTCTTTACCTCCGACTGCGGGATTTCTAGGTACGTCCTCTTTGTTCCTTTCTTCTTGTTTCCTTCTACAATCATGGGTAAGAAATTCAGTCGTTCAAAGGCTCCCGTCGTCGAGGATTTCACAGACCAAGGGCTCCTCAGCAAGCCTGAGGAAGAGATTTGTTCCTTCAAAGACGACGATGCTCATCGGATTGTGAGCAAGGGACTGTTCCCTTCTTTCTTCCTGCTTAGGGCTTTTAGCCCTTCATTAAGATACGACAACATTTCTCCTTCCTGGGTCTGCTTCCCAGAGTATCCTTTCCTTCTAGGTCTTAGGTTCCTCTTTCCTCCTTAGTTCTCTAAATTCTTTGCTGCGACTCGTATTGCTTATACCCAAGCAATTCCTGTGGTCTGGAGAATTCTCTTTTGGATAGATACAATCAATCGTACCAAGGTTGTATATCTTGGCCTCTTTAAGATCGCCTCTACATACGATCTTCAAACCTTTGGTTCCTATCACATTCTTCTTAAGATAAAGCTCGGTCGTGAATACTTAATCTTGAAAGCTACCCGCCACGTCATGGTGTGGAAGGGTCGTTTTTTATTAGCAAGGAAAGACACCCTTCCTAACACTGAGAAGATCCCTCAAGAGTGGGTGGTTAAGGGTAGGATCCTGCCTTCTACTTCCTTTGACATTTTTATTGTTGATATATCTATCTGTTTCGTTTCCGCTGTTCCACAATTCAAGGAGGTTTTTCCGGCTAGTTCAACTTTCGAGGTGAAAATCAAAGAGTTTCTCAAGATACCTATAGTGGACAAAGCCTTCCGGGCCCCTGTTGTAGCTACGAATCTTGAGGAGGAGGATTTCGAGTCTCTTGCTTCTAATACTGCCAACATGTCAAACGGTAAGAATTGTCTTAAGTTTTTAGAAAAGATTCCTTACCTGGACCCTTGAAAGGGTCTTGAATACTTTCCACGTGGTTGTAGTAGTGACATTTGGATCTTCTTTGTAGTGTTGAGATCTACCCGCTCCACCAGGTTTGGCCTCTCCGACATGGACGATCTCCTATAAGTGAAGATGGAGACAAACCCTATATTTCCCAAGCACGAGCGCGGTAGCTAGGCTGTGTCCATTGGGAAGAAGAGGAAAATGGATGTGGAGGTAATTGATGTCGAGATATTAGACGGGATTGAGCTAGTGGCTATCAAGGCCAAGGCAGATAATATGATCCAGTCGGTAAGCATCCTTCTTTCTGCGTCCTCAATCTTTCCCTTTGGTTTTGCTTCAAGATCCTCATAAGATTCTTACCATTTTTATAGCTTACCTTGCACTTCATTGTTACCATGGAGGAGGGAAGAGCTAGGGCTAAGGAGCTAGGATAAGTTGGTGAAGGATCTGAAGATGAAGGTCCAGTGTTTGGAGGAAGAGATGTTCGCTCTCAGAGCCAAGCAAGAGCAGCAAATCCTTCACGCTACCCAGGATGTGGAGGCTAAATACGAGAAGAATATTCAGGTGATCACTGCAGATGCCAAGTTGTCAGCTGCCATGACGATCCTTGAAGCTCTTCTGAAGATGGCAGAGGATCTTGAGCTTGGTCGTATTGACGAGTTGGACGTGTCTACCTGTAGGGAATCCTTGGAGAATCTTAGGGCCGATGTAGGTGTAGGGCCATCGGGGTAGGCCAATGTGGATCCTCCAAAGGAGATGGGTTCAAAATCTTCTACTCCTAGTGATGCTCAGGGAGGTGGAGACGGTGCAGGAGGTGAAGCAGCGGGTGAAAGTGATGGAGGGAAGAAGGACAGTATCCCTTCTTGAACTTTTCTATTTATGGGTTTGGATGTCCATGCGAGGGTCTTAGCTAAACACTTTTAATCTTTTGTTTGATCCCCTTGAGAGTTTGAACATTTTTCTTTTTTCTACATGATGGTGCCCCGTTTGGGCTTTTTAATATTTATGTTTTGTTTGACATATCCGTTGTGCTTGCTCATCTGCATTGTTAGTCATAACTTGCATATGAATAGTTTTGCCAAAAAATGTTTTCAAAAAGAAAGGTTCAAAGATCTTTCTAACTACTTATTTATATTAAAAAGGATTTTGAACAAACGATTTTCATGATCTTTAATCAAGATCAGAATTTTGAACAACTTTTCACATTTAGGTTAAGTTTTATAGACACAATATTTAGCTCTTCTAAAAAATGTAGAGTACAAAAATAGTTTATTTTGAGAAGACTTTGGACAACTTGCGTATTGATATAAAACTTAAAATGTTTCAAATTGGAAGATTGAAAATGCAATTACATCAATGATTATCAAAGGAATGCAATATATTGTGAATAAAATAGTTAAGGTAGGATAGAACCTGTGTAGAATTTTTTAATGCATCTTGAGGTTCCTTGGTGAAATATTTAGTAGGATCATAAGGGGATCCATGACGAAAATGTAGGATCTTTGGAGGATCGTTGATGCAGCTTTCAATAGTTTTTTATCCAGCGGAAAACTTGGTTACTAAAATCCCAAATGCGATACAGTCGTGCCGTGCTCCAAGCTCAAGCCAGCAAATACCTCAAAACAGATAGGGTGAAAGAGTAACCACAAAGCTTAGTGAGTTTCCCAAAATACCACACGATCCAACACATAAGGCGCAATCATTCTTGGCATGGTCTTTAGGCTTATCCCAAACAACCTGAATTCCGGGCTCACCCTGATCCATCCCGAACGACCTGGCACTCGGATTCACGTGCTCACCCCGTTTCACACATTGTTGGCTCAAATACGTGGACTCTCGGGCTCACCCCGATCCGTCCGGCTCTCGAGCTCACATTGATCCGCGATCGCATGACACACACATTTATTAGTATCGAAACTAAAAATATATATGAATCATAGAAGCCTAAGTATTGAAATGGACCCGGCGAGTCCCTACTCGGTCACACAATCACATAGATTGTTGGATTAGATGTCTAAGCCATAACTATAATTTAGGAATATACTTGAATTGACAGCAGCACAGTCTTTTTGGGTTGCCCTCAAAACCTAGCAGACGACAAGATAACTTAAAGAAAGAGAGAAATTGATTTATTAATATATTATGAGGATAATATATTAATTGGAAATCATAATATTTAATTAATGATTAATCAGAAACTAGTTAGAATTAATTTTAGGATTAATTAGATTAATTAAAAATACAGGGGCTGAATTGTAATTGTTCAATAGTTGAGCAATGGACAATTGTGGGCTGTATATGTGGTGGACGAATTTAAGGCTTGCTTAGGCCTTAAGAATTCGAAAATCACCATATATGGATACAAGGTCTATTTAGGGTAATGATAAGCAGTTTGAATTATATGATAAAAGCCATATCATATCAGGAATTCAAATAAGGCAGTTAGATGCCTTGTGACTTATCATTCTGGGGCTATAAATAGAGACCCCCATACCCCTCATAATTCACGCCAATTAGAGAGTTCCTCTCCTCCCTCTCTCTTGTTTCTTGCTTGCTTTGGTTCTGGGTGTGAGCCATTATACTAAGTCAAAAATATGGAAGATATTGTTGGGGATACAACGTTTATTTATGGTAATGATAAGCAGTTTGCTTGCTTTGGTTTTGGGTGTGGGCTATATATTAAGAATTATGGGCTGTATATGTGAAGGACCAACGATCATCCCGCAAACCAAATGATTAATGATCCTTCATTTTAGTGGAAAAAAAAACTCATGTTGGTTAAATGTCTTTTCATTATTGTGTATTTTACTTTGTCAAATCTATGGAAGATATGCAATGAATGTTATAGTATATTGTTGATTGTTCTTCATCTAATTCTAATTTTAAATTCCACATTTTATTTTTTCCATTACGATCTTCATTAATTTTACTACTCTTCAAAATTAATTTTCAACAAGGATGTAGGTTCAAGGACTACATGTACCACTAATAAACATTCATATGATTGTTCGAGTCAGTGCTTCTGTAATATAATTTAACATTTGGTGATGTCTACTACTTGGGTTTTGTTAATTGTTCAATTCTTTCAAAAACAATGATTTGGAAGCTCTTGGGATCCCATATGATACTGCATTTGAGTTGGGGATGTTGGTCGCTCATGAGGCTTTATTCTTGTGTAGGTCTTCTTTTATTCTTTGGTATTTCTCGCTAAACATGACATGATCTAAATACACATTGAATGCTTCATTTTCATCATCTATTTGGGTTCGTATTGTTTAAGGCTGGCTATTAGAGGTTGTAAAGCAACCGATGTGCCTTCGAGCTCTATTACAATGATTCTAGTGGTTGTTGTGGAGGTTTGGTTGAATACAAGTGGTGGAACGACAACTTATGTTGGTGTAATTAACAACATCTTAGGAAAGACATGGGTTCTATAGGACCAAAACTCCTTCCCCTCTTTGGATTATCCATGAACTCCTATTCTTAGGACACTTGAGATTGTATCATTTTATAGAGGCCCATCTGACGGCGCCACTAATTTGATACTTACTTCGAAAATAAGGATTGGTGGTATCGTATAAGATGTGAACGGCAATGTTGGATACCTGAGATCACTAATGAGAGACTGCAACTGTATTCCAAGAGAACGTCTTTAGATTACACTTCGACAGCCAAGTTACTGTGATTATGATTAAAGGAGTATATATTCAGAGTTATAGAGGGTTGTGGGTGTCTGTATTCATTCTTGTTACTGATACAAATTTAGTCGTATTTATATTGTGTTTGTGATTATTTATCTTTTGCAAGGATCATTGATGTTGGATATTTTTTACCGGAGAAATAGTGGCATAATTGGTAGTTGCAAACTATTTGTCTCCTCTAACAAAAATTTTCATTTGGTTAGATGAGTTGTACTTTTCATGATGTTTTGTCTCACCACGTCTATCCTACAAAGTCAAACCATACAACTTGGTGTTGTGCTATATTTGAAATATCTATACGCGTTCTTGCCCAACAATCAGTGTTTGACTATGGGGTATGGGAGAAGGACGCACCACGTCTTGCTGAGTTGGCGCCAGAACGCGGCCAAACACCGCCCCCCGCCCCTTCCATTCATCTGCATGCCCGTTCTCACACGTTCCCTTGAGAACGCTTGGGAACGCCCTTCTCTATCTTCTCATTAGCTCTTCTGCTTCTCTCTCTCCCCCGTCCTAGTGTTCTTTGCGTCTCCCACACCCCACAGTCTTAAAGAGCCAATTCTTTGTCCGGGTACACATGTCTAGAACACAATGTCCGAGGATACGTTGGTAGCAACTCTTAAAGAAAACAATTAATTTTATTCCACTTCTTCCAAAGAAATCTACATATATAATTCTAGTTCTTAATGGAAATAAATCGTTAACTAATCTATTGGAAAATGCTTTATAATCCAAAAAGGTTTTTTAAAGAAAACGTAATTCACTAATACATAGTAGTATGCTCACTAATACTTAATTAATTATCTTAAATTAAAAAACTATAATAGTACAAATAGTATATTGTTATTATACATTATCGTAAATATGATTATAATGTTATTTTATAGGGTTTTAATACCTTTAATAGTACCTTCAACTGACGAGTTTTACTAAGACCATGGTTTGAACTTTCTCAAATGTATAACAATTGTAGTCTTTTATTTTTATTTTTTTCTGTAATCACTTGAAATGGAAACGGCTAACTTTTGATATGGGTACATAATTTTAGTTAATTAAATTTTATTTTAAATTTTATTCCTAAATATGTTAAAAGTGTTACCTTCTTATACAAATATAATAAAAGCTATTTATGGCACTGATACTACATTGCGACACTTTATATCACTACATGATGTCTACTTTCACGTGATGTATAACGACTGCATACAAACACAAATAATAATTTTGAAATATATAATATTTTCCACGATATCTATTTTCTATATCTTGTATGAGTAATGTTAAATAGATCATTATGGACTGCAACATTGTAATATTATAAAATTTGATTTATCTAGTAACTAATTAAAATAAATTTATAATTTAGTAATATTATTATTTAACTTTTATTATTAATGTCATTCAAATAATAAAAATAATAATAATTTAGTAATATTATTATTTAACTTTTATTATTAATGTCATTCAAATAATAATAATAATAATAATATCAACCATCATAAGTTCATAACAATAGAATAGTACTCTAATAATAATAAAGATAACATTATATTAACAATAAAAATAATAGTAAATAAGAAAAAAACGATACATAAAGTAATAATAAAAATGTTAAATCACATGATATAAGTTTGATACTAGAAGTTTCCCATTAGCAAATCATAAAAATATCTTGATGAATCAAATTTTTACAAAGTTATTCTATATATGATACTTTTAGCACTTCCGATTCTTAAAACATCATTCATCATGGAACTCATGTATAACTTTTTTATTTTAATATTTAACCTTTTTACTAACTTTATAGAACAAATTACTATTAACTTAAATATTCTTCGATCAGTGATTAGTTTTAAAAGTTTTTTTTTCCAAGTTAACTAATTTACATTAAAAATTTTAAAATCTTTTGTAAGGTCTCATAATATACTTTTTTTAGTTTAAACCATATATAATATTTATAAAATGAAAAATACATAACTTAAATAAAACAGATGTATTATATTACGTGAAATTAAAATAAATGCTACTATATATAATATCCATATTTCACTTTTATCTTGTCGTGTATCGTTATAAAAATCAAAACAATAAATTTAATATCATATGATCACGAATATAATATTTAATATTAGAGATTAAAATAAAAAAATAATTAGAAAGTAATAAATCTTTATAGATTAAATATATTAAATGTCTAAATGGTAAATTATTTAATAAGTGACACAATTATAAAAAACATTAAACTCAAAAACTATTTAATAAAGTAAAAATGGCTGATATTTTTGTTCTAAAAACATATTCTCAAATTAAGAGAAAATGTAATGATAGATTTATTGAAATTTCAAATATTTATAATCAATATAAAAAAGAGCTTCTTATTATTGATGTGAAATATTTTTGGTTAATAATACAAAGTGTTACATTTTATTAAAAAAAAAACCTATGTTTTGCATAGTTAAGTCTTTTATTTAATAACAATGTATTATCTTATTGTTTTATTTAATCTTTAAAATATTATTATTTTTTCAACTATTTATTAATTTTTTTTAACTTTATCATATTCTTATTAAAAAAGAAGACACGAAATATTTATCATATGTTGTTAAGGTCCAAAATAAGGAACAAGTTATAAACTTAACCAATGGTGGTATTAATGAGTTATTAACATTTACAGAAAGCTCAAAATATATGTATATTAATTATTCATATTGGTGAAATGGGTATAAGAGGTTAATGGGTTTAATATTGGAATATGATACAAGTAAGATAACCAAAGTATAACACGTATAAGTATGTATATATATATATATATATATATATATATATATATATATATATATATATATATATATATATATATATATATATATATATATATATATATATATATATATATATATATATATATATATATATATATATATATATATATATTGAAATACAAATTCCGTTCATAGTTAGTGGCACTTTTGCGATTGTAGGTCGTCCCGAGGAGGAACACATTTGAATTGCCATCTTGCTTATAGTGATTATCTAGAGCTCCATATCAAGTGAGTTCTTCACTATGCCGTGTTGATGTCGTCCATCCTTTACTATAGCTCGTATGTGCTTATAAGAGGTATATGGGTAGTAATAGGCTACTGTGATGTCTAGTAGATGTATGAAAGGAGGTGGGTGTGTACAGAGCAGATACACATGGCTCTAGGTACCGAGCAGAGTATGCACGACTCGGAGTGCTAAGCAAGATGGCACGGCTCAATGTATAGGGTGGTGTAGAGTAATGTTTGTTTTGATGTTTGTGTTCGATTCTTTCTATTAGGAGTAGAACTTATATGATTGATATGCTGTGTATGTGTTGGAATTCACTAAGTTGTGTGCTTACCCTTTCTCTTGAAACCACTGGTTTAAGTACGTCTGGTATAAGTGATGACAAGGCTTAACAAGTACACACTGGCATGACTTCTCTTTTGGATTATGTTTTGTGTTGTTTTAATTTTTGACTTCAGCTAACTATATTGGATTATTGATGACATTATACACTTTTGATGAATGAAATAATAATTATGTTTGAAAGTTCTAACTGGAATAATGTTTTTATTATTAAAAATCATTTTTTCTAAAAAAATTAATTTGTCAAAAAAAAAATTGGGACGTTACAAGATAGAGTATTGACAAGGGCAGACTTCTAACCCACTTTTTGAACACATTACCTCATATGTGAATTCGCATGACATGTTTAGTCATTTAAGAAAAATTTGGCAGCATTTCCCTTTAGCTCCCAAGTATATATAGAAATATATACCCGAAAGCAAACAGAAAATGACAATGGGATATTGCTTAAAAAGACAATCATGTAATATGTAAGCATATATTAAAGTATTAAAAAAACAGCCCCAAAATAGGGACGACCCAAAAATAATTTGTTAATCAATTTCGGGAGGTATTTCTAAGCTTAAGATGATTAAAACGAAATAGATTGGTCATTCAAATTTTTTTGATAAAAAACAGTGTGTATATATATATATATATATATATATATATATATATATATATATATATATATATATATATATATATATATATATATATATATATATATATATATATATATATATATATATATATATATATATGCACTGTACTTTCATGTTTTTGTTAACTACATCATGATACTTTTGTTTTTTCTACTATTACAATCTAACTAAGTCATTAACAAATAAGTTCTTAACAAATAAGTCTTTAGCAAACAAGTACTTAACAAATAATTCAAAGTAAATCAAAATAATTTCAATTACGTGTACATTCAAAAAAATCAATCACGATTTAATTAACAATTTTCTACAATTTCAATTAAGTATTCATATCAAAAAATCCATAAAATTTCATTAACTCAAACCATTTCAATCAAATCCATACATAGAAATGAATAAATTTCTTTTAAGAATTGCATCAACTCAAACCATTTCCATCAAATCCATACTAGTAGATGAAACACATATTTCTAACTTTGAAATGGGACTACAATACGATTTTGTGTTCTAAGTCTAGAGTGGCGACGACATTTGCCGTGGTATCTTATTCGCATCAGCGGCAACGTGAAATGTTTCAGGGGGAAAGTTTGGCGTCTTTTTTTAACCATGCGATAGTTTTTTTTTCAAGAGCTGTAATTTATTAGGGGAGGTGCACTTGGATCAACCTGTTGGTGATTTTAGTGTCACCAACTACATTAGGTGTAATGGAATTAATACGTGTATCAAGGGTGACAATGTTAGTTTTGATATAAGTTAGGAGGTGCGGGAGTGCACACTTGTATCAACTAAATGTCGCCAGTACGCAAACTTAACGGGTGTTTCAAGGGGGCTTGCCCCCTTGAGCAGGGGTTCAAAGGGGGCTGCGCCCCCTTTGCGGGGTTCCAGGGGCAGCGCCTCTGGCGGGGGTCTTGCTGCCCGGTCAGCGGGAGGGGTTCGGGGCAGTGCCCCGAAACCTAAACGAAATTGACATTTGGTACTATAGGTTATTTATATAATTCTATGAAGTACAGGGTATATTTTGTCAATTTCTTAACTTTTAAACTACCCCTAAACCACCTAAAACCACCCTTAAACCGCCCAATAACCACCTAAAAACCACCTAATAACCACCTAAAACCGCCAAAAACTACCTTGAAAGGTATAAATGGCGTTTTTGATACACAAGAGAATGGGGAAATATTCTTTCTATCATCTTCTTCATTCTTGGATTTTGATTCTTGTGCCTAAGATCAAAATTGTTCCTTTAGGAAATATCCTAGTTTGGAATTCGTGAACCCAATGCATTAGGGTCGAATTATCAAACAAGGAAAGTGTATTCACACGTTTCCTGATTTGATCCGGATTTCCTCATAACCCTAAGTCGAATCCCCCAACAATCTTGTTTGATAATTTTGTTTTCTGAGTAAGCATGTCTGAAAATACTGTGAAGGAGATGACTGCTACGTTTGGCAAATTGGAAAAGTTCCAGGGTTAAGATTTCAGGCGCTGGCAAAAGAAGATGCACTTCCTGTTGATCACTTTGAAGGTTGGATATGTTCTGAGTACTCCTAAACCAGAAGAAGTGGAAAATGAAACCTTGGAACAAAACAGAAGGAGAAGCAAATGGGAGAATGACAACTACATCTGCCTCGGTCATATTCTGAATGGTATGTGTGATTCTCTCTTTGATACTTATCAGAGTGTTGAAACAGCCAGTGAATTATGGAACACACTTGAAGCAAAATATATTGCTGAGGATGCGTCCAGTAAAAAATTCATTGTGTCTGATTTCAACAATTATAAAATGATTGATTCTCGATCTGTCATGGAACAATACAATGAAATCCTCCGAATTTATGGTCAATTTAAACAACACAACATGAATTTGGATGAAGCCTTTGCTGTTTCGAGTGTGATTGATAAACTTCCACCCTCATAGAAGGATTTCAAACACAATCTGAAACATCAAAAGGAAGAAATGAATTTGGTTCAACTTGGGAGTCACTTGAGAATCGAAGAGGGTCTTCGTAATCAAGAGAGTGACAATAAAGGAAAGGGCAAATCTGAAAATGGACAGCCCCAAGTTCACATGGTTGAGGCCAACAATTCTAACAATAAGGGAAAGAGTAAAAAACGTAAGTATGAGGGTAACAACAACAAGTCCAACAAGAAAAACAAAGATTCCAAAGATCTTGTGTGTTGGAGATGCAAATTGAAAGGGCATATGAAGCGTGACTGTCGAGTGAAACTTGGAAATAATGGTGCTGGTGGTAGTGGAAAAGATGGTACTGGTGGCAGTGGGTCTAAAGACCAATCTACAACCAAAGGTCAGTTTACAATTGACCTTGTAACTTCAGTACCTAATGTTCTTTCACTAACTCCAGAAGTTTCTTTTGTACAGGAGGCTGATTCGGGTTCATGGTGGCTTGATACATGTTCCACTCATCACGTGTGTAATGATGAACGGTGGTTCACGAAGTTGAACATAGTAAATAAAGGTTCAGTTTTACGCATGGCGGATGAAGGATCAAAGCCAATATTAGGAATTGGTGTTGTTAGTATTACTTTTACTTCTGGAAAGACAATCAGTTTGTATGATGTCTTGTATGTTCCAAAGGTTCGAAAGAACCTTGTGTCTAGTGGTTTGTTGAATTGTATGGGTTATAAACAAGTTATCGAGTCGAACAAGTTTGTGTTGTCTAAATGTGGTGTATTTGTCAGATTTGGTTATTATTGTGAACGTGTTTTTAAGCTAAATGTTGTTAATTGTTTTGCTTCCCATGACAAATATGTTTTTATGACTTCTGCTTCTTCTCTTGATAATTCAATGTTATGGCATAATAGATTAGGACATGTTAATATTAGGAGAATGGTTGAAATGTCAAAATCCGGATTAATTCCAGCTTTTGACATTAATTCAGAAAAATGTAAAACTTGTATGTTAACTAAGATCACAAAACAACCATTTCCTAATATTAACAGAAAAACGGATATTTTGGAATTGATTCATAGTGATCTATGTGATTTCCATGCTACACCTTCTTTGGGAAATAAAAAGTACGTTGTTACTTTTATTGATGATTCCAGTCGGTTTTGTTATGTGTATTTATTGCATTCCAAAGATGAAGCTTTGGAAAAGTTTAAAATATACAAAACCGAGGTCGAGCTACAATTGGGTATTTCGATAAAATGTCTTAGGACGGATCGGGGAGGAGAATATATGGATTCTCAATACTTTCAATCAGTTGGAATCATTCATGAAACCACAACTCTTTATACACCACAACAAAATGGTGTTGCTGAACGGAAAAATCGAATTTTAAAGGAAATGGTAAATTCGATGCTTTCTTTTTCGGGTCTAAGTGAAGGCTTTTGGGGTGAAGCTATGCTCACGGAAAATTATGTGCTAAATCGGGTTCCTAATAAAAGGAACAAAGTTACT
This sequence comes from Cichorium intybus, assembly GCA_023525715.1. Classification (NCBI taxonomy): domain Eukaryota; kingdom Viridiplantae; phylum Streptophyta; class Magnoliopsida; order Asterales; family Asteraceae; genus Cichorium; species Cichorium intybus. The sequence goes on along the minus strand of CM042017.1, from coordinate 30,637,347 downwards.
CCTTATGAGCTTTGGCACAAGAAAGCACCAAATTTGAGTTATTTTCGAATTTGGGGATGCCGAGCAATCGTGAGATTACCCGAACCCAAAAAGAAGAATTTGGGTGAAAGAGGAATTGATAGTATATTCATTGGATATGCTAAGTATTCCAAGGCTTATAGGTTCTATTGTTGGATTAGGTGTCTAAGCCATGACTTATAATTGTATTTATCTTATGATTAAAAGCAAAGTTCATTTGGGTTGCCCTCATGGGTGGAGGATAGATATATAGTTCAGTAGAGAGAATAGTTGATTTATTAATTGTATAATAAATCAATAGAAATTAAGTATATGGTTTATTAATATATTTAAAAGTTAATATATTAATTAGAAACTATATTAATTAACTGAGATTTAATCTAGAATTAATTGGATTTAATTTAGAGATTAAATTAATTAATTAAAAGGTGCAGGGACTGGTTTGGCATTTATTCAATAGTTGAATAACTGGCCAGGTAAAACCAGGGGCCAAAATGGCGCCACCCTGGAGGCTTCTCCAGGGTTTGGCGAAACCCTAATTAGGGTTTTGGTAAGCCTGGTCCAAGTGGTCAAAAGCCTTGTCCAATTGGAGGCTCCTTAGGGTTTCAGGTGTAACCCTAGGAGGCTATAAAAGGAACCCCCTGGCATCTCATTCTTCACGCCATCTTCTCTCTGGATTCACTCTGCTGGACTGATTCTTCCATCCCTTGGGTGTGACTTGCATTTGAGGCAGGATACTTTTGCTGCTGCTTGAAAAGGATCATAAGATCAAAGGTTGGTTTTTCTAATTGTTCTTTAGAATTGAATTGTTTCCTTTAGGTTCTTAGTTCTAATCTTCATAGAAGAAAACATAGATCAATATTAGGGTTGCATCTGAACCTTAGGTATTTTTGTGTTCATTGATTGCATAGAAACCCTTCAGTGGTATCAGAGCTAGCTTGTTTTCTTGTGATTTGATTATGAACTGCATAAACTGTTTGTGCCTAAGGGTTTTTTGCGAAAATAAACCCTTGGGAGGAGGCCAAAATCGATTCCAAGGCTAGGATTTCCTAACCCTAGCCGCCACCCTCCTTGGTCCCCCCTTGATTGCTTGATTTGCTTGCCTTATTTGTGTGTTGTTATTTTTGGTAATAAGATCAATTAAAATAACTTGAACCCTTTTGTTTGGCATGTGAATCTCAAAAATCAAAGGACCATTACAGATTAATTAATTTGATTAATTGGTAATCTATAACCTAGATTTAATTAGTTTAATTAATTGATTAATTAAAAGACCAATTAAATCAGTTTAAAGAATTAATTAAAATTTTCAATAAAATTGTATAATTTGCGAAAATTAGAACTTAATTAATTCTAAAATATTTTAATGAGATTAAAATATATCTTATATGTATTTAAAATTAAAAGTTAATTTAATATGTATAAGAAAATTGGTTAGTCTACCGCTAGTAAGCCTCATTCACAAAACTGTCCTATAAAGAGGGTATAAGACGACTGACTATAAAATGTTAGTCTAATGGGTATCTACTCTTACCCACCGCTCTACTGGTCAGTCGAGTGTCGTTAGCCGAACGGGTATGATAGAACCGCTAAGCCTCTTAAAAGTATAATGCTATAATTGAAAGTACTAGAACCCTAAACAAATCCCAATCTAGTTACTTTAGGTTAAAAATGTGAATTGGTGCTAATCCATGAAATTGCACATTGCACTTTGTGGAACGTTGGTGGAGCGTGTGTGGTTTACCGGCACGCCAACTGGGGTCTGCAAAGAGTCGCAATGGGTTTCTTGATTTTGTCATTATTAACGGAGCGTGTGTGGTTTACCGGCACGTTAATTAGAGATGACAATTGACTTCAAGAGTACCAAGCAATTTGCATGGTTATTCACACCCGGTTTGTGATCCTCGGTATCCCAGTCACAAACAGTGGGGCATTCCCGAGATTAAAACATGCTATCGAACAGTTCGATAAATCTCAAAGAAACTAGGAATTCCATTATAATATGATTATGTTTCCGCGGTGGAATTGGCTGAATCGTCATTCGCCTACCTTGTAAAATTTGCAATATTGATTACGGCATCCCTTTTCGGTATTGTATATTGTTATTGTAGGATCCTAGCCTTGTATTTATTCTTGGGTGAATATGAGGATTATTATTATTACTCTATCTAATTAAAACTACATTCTTCTTGTTCAGATGTCTTCTGACCAATCCGTTCCCCACTCAAATCCCGGTAGTGTCACCTCGATTCTGTCATTATGCTCAAAGGTGACGTTGGACGGCACCAACTACAATGACTGGATCCATAACATCAAAATGGCTCTAAGGTTTGAACATAAAGAGTATGTTCTAGAAACCGAGCTTGTTGATGTGGACACTGAAACCGCTACTCCCGAGGAAATCGCTGTGTACACTAAACACTCTGATGATGCAACCAAAGTGGCTTGCATCATGATCGCTACTATGAACCCTGAACTGCAGCGTATCTATAAGGACTATTGGCCTTACGAGATGCACAAAGAGCTCGCGGAAAGGTTTCGCAAGCAAGAGCGCATCGAAAGGCGTGAGGTTGTAAAAGCTTTCACTAACAGCAAGCCCAAAGAGGGCGAGTCCATCTGTGCACATGTGCAGAGGATGCATGGTTATGTGGAAAGGCTTAGAAAGCTGGAAATGCCGGTTCATGAGGATTTAGCAGTTGACATAGTGCTGAACTCCTTACCCAGTTCTTATGACCAGTTCACACTGGCGTATCATTTGAACAACAACCAGGCAAACCTAGCTGAGTTACACCGCATGCTTCGGACGGCTGAGGACGGGATGAAGAGAAAAGTTGTGCTCCCTGTCAACCCGCCTGTCCTGGCTATTGGATCCGGAAAGGGAAAGAAATGGAAAGGCCCTCCTAAGCAGAACTGGAGGGAAAAGACTCACGTCGGGTCATCTAGCGGTGCCCCGAAAGGTAAGTCTTCCGGAATTCCACATGTTCGGAACCCCAAAGAGGCCGACTGCTTTTACTGCAAGCAGAAGGGTCATTGGAAGAGGAGCTGCCCAACGTATCTGCAGGATGTCAAGGACGGTAAAGTAAAACCGTCACAGGCAGGTACGTATTCTATATCTAATAACTCATCTTTTTCCCGTTCATGGGTCCTTGATACAGGATGTGGTTTTCATATCTGTTCTGATTTGCAGGGCCTAGAGGAAAGTAAGGAACTGGAGCATGGCAGACTGAACCTGGTCATGGGCAATAGGCGAACGTCACCTGTTACCAAGATTGGTGTTTATGGACTGATGCTGAGCAGTGGAGTTAGATTAGATTTACATAATTGTTGCTATGCGCCAGATATGGCAAAGAACATAATTTCATTTCATGCATTGTTTAGACAAGGTTTTTACTATGAGTTTAATAAATTGAATGGTTCAATTTCAGTTTTCAAAAATGATGTTTTTATATTTAATGTTGTGCCTTGTGATAGAGTGTATGAATCTATTATGTGTGTTGACAATTATGGTAAAAATGTGTTAACTATTGATGCTTCAAGCGGTATAGAAAAGGCATGTCTGTGGCATTGTCGCCTTGGCCATATAAACAAGAAACGCATCGCCCAACTCCAAAAGGATGGAGTGTTGGAATCATTCGACCTCGGGTCAGATGATGTATGCGAATCTTGCTTACTTGGCAAGATGACGAAATCACCATTCAAAGGTTCCTTTGAAAGAGGTGAAGGTTTGTTGGATATCATACACACAGATGTGTGTGGTCCCTTCAGAACAACCACTAAAGATGGCACGCGGTTCTATGTGACCTTTACCGACGATTTTAGTAGATATGGATATGTCTACTTAATCAAGAATAAGTCGGACACCTTTGAAAAGTTCAAAGAGTTTAAGAATGAAGCAGAAAATCAATTGGGCAGAAAGATAAAGATGCTTAGATCCGACAGAGACGGTGAGTATCTTAGTATCGAGTTTGTCGATTACCTCAAGGAATGTGGAATTGTTTCACAGTTGTCGCCTCCAAGAACACCTCAGCTGAATGGTGTTGCAGAGAGACGAAACCGAACCTTGTTGGACATGGTTCGTTCCATGATGAGTCGAGCCTCACTTCCAATCCATTTCTGGGGGTATGCCTTAGAGACTGCCGCCCATATCCTAAATCTTGTCCCAACCAAGAAGGTTGCGAAAACACCGCACGAGATGTGGACGGGGAAAGTTCCCTCGTTGGCACACATCAAAGTCTGGGGCTGTGAAGCATTCGTGAGACGAGATACTTCAGATAAGCTCGCAGAAAGAAGTGAGAGGTGTTACTTTATCGGATACCCGAAATAGTCTTTTGGATACTTGTTCTACAGACCAAGCGAGGACGTGGTCTTTGTAGCGAGACGGGGGTTCTTTCGAGAGAGAGAACTCATATCCAAAGAGGACAGTGGGAGTACGATCGATCTCGAAGAAATTCAGGAGACGCCCGATGAAACAACCTTGGAAGAAACTAGCAACCAACATGAGGAAGAAGTTCCTGTTGGACCCGCCGACATTTCGTTGCCCCTAAGGCGTTCAGGTAGAGTTAGCATACCGCCCGAATTCTATGGTTTCCATATTACTTCGGACGGAGACACGTTAGTCAGTGATCGTACATTGACTAATTTGGATGAGCCAGCTAACTATCGTGAAGCAGTGGCAGGCCCCGAGTCTGCAAAATGGAAAGAGGCAATGGACAGCGAGATAAAGTCCATGTATGACAATCAAGTTTGGAACATGGTTGACAATGTACCGGGTCGAAAGACAGTCGGATGCAAGTGGATCTTCAAAAAGAAGACTGACATGGATGGAAAAGTGCATGCTTATAAAGCTCGGCTGGTTGCGAAGGGATTCACTCAAACCCCGGGGGTTGACTATGATGAAACCTTCTCACCAGTAGCCAAGATTAAGTCAATCAGGATAATGCTTGCCATTGCTGCGTTTTATGATTATGAAATCTGGCAGATGGATGTCAAAACCGCTTTCCTTAACGGGAAACTGACTGAAGATGTTTACATGAGTCAGCCAGAAGGTTTTGTAGACACTAAGCACCCAGATAAAGTATGTAAGCTTGAAAGATCAATCTACGGGTTGAAGCAAGCATCTCGCAGTTGGAATCTTTGCTTCCATGAGAAAGTCAAAGAGTTTGGCTTCTCTAGGAGTGAAGATGAGTCCTGTGTATATGTCAAGGCTAGTGGGAGTATAGTCACTTTCCTGGTGCTGTATGTTGATGACATACTGCTCATGGAAAACAACATTCCGACCTTGAAGAATGTTAAGGCTTGGCTCGGGAAGTGTTTCGCCATGAAAGACCTAGGGGAAGCTGCTTATATTCTCGGGATAAGAATACTTAGATATAGAAAGAGAATATTGATAGGCCTAAGCCAGTGTACATATTTGGAAAAGGTGTTAAAGAGGTTTAACATGGAAAGTTCCAAAAGGGGAGAGTTACCAATCCTAAGTGGTGTTAAATTGAGTAAGACTCAAAGTCCGAGTACCGATCAGGAAATAGCTTAAATGAGTCGGGTACCTTATGCTTCGGCAGTAGGATCGATCATGTATGCTATGGCATGTACTCGTCCCGACGTATCCTATGCACTAAGCATGGTTAGTCGGTACCAGGGAAATCCTGAAAAAGCACATTGGATTGCAGTCAAGAACATACTCAAGTATCTGCGAAGGACAAAGAATATGGTATTAGTCCTTGGTGGCAGTGATGAGTTAAAAGTGAGTGGATATACAGATGCCAGTTTCCAGACAGATAGGGACAGTGGACGGTCCCAGTCGGGCTGGGTATTTCTTTTGAACGGTGGAGCGGTCACTTGGAAAAGTTCCAAGCAGGAAACGGTGGCTGATTCAACGTGCGAATCAGAGTACATCGCAGCGAGTGAAGCGTCTAAGGAGGTGGCTTGGCTGAAGAATTTCATCGGGGAACTTGGAGTTGTCCCGAGCATTCAGGAGCCGGTGGAACTTTTCTATGATAATGAAGGAGCGGTCGCCTTGGCAAAGGAACCGCGAGACCATGGAAAGTCCAGGCATATCGAAAGAAAGTACCACTACATTCGACATCAAATAGAAGAAGGGCACTTACTGGTTAAGCGAGTATCATCCGAGGACAATCCTGCAGATCCTTTGACTAAGGCTCTGAATAGGATCAAGCACAATCAGCATGCTCAGAGCATTGGATTGAAGGATGATGTTAGTTTTAGTAATTAGATAGATTAGAAACTTGTAACAGTATAAATGTAATTGACTCGGTGATTTTATAATAGAGATTTATAAATGAGTATTGCTACTGCCTTTGTCAATTGTTTATTTCTGTGTTTCTATATTTGCATGTTTAACTTCCTTAATAATTAGATTATTTAAAACTCCACAGTCGATCATATTGTTAGGAAGTAAGTATGAACTAAGACTGTCATGAATTGGTTGCAGACTGTCTAAAGAGTTAGACATTGCAGTAAGACTTCTGCAACGTTCATGAGTACTTAGAAATAGAGATTTGAGTATTGGATAAACCCGCGCTTAACAGATTGCTTCATGGATTATATCACGAGCAATGTTAAGACGATAACATCCGGTGATCTTTAAGTGGAGAGATATGATCTATTATTTGCGATACATGTGCTTATTGACAATACGAAATCGCGCCAGTAACTCGGTGCTATAAAACGCATTGTTGTATGTATTTGGACCCGCAAAAGTTATGGACATATGAGTCAAAACTTATCCGTTCCATGACCCGATGGGAAACATATATTTGTAGGCCTCTCGATGATTTAGAAGTTGACTGAAAGTGTTGGCCAACCGGGACTTAATTAATGTGTTTAATTAGTAGTCTCTAAAGTCATATGCAAATCAGAAATCGAGAAACAGAGTGTCAGACCAAGATTGATGTTAATCCATGTCTTGAGCCTGAAAATATCCTGTTGGACGGAGGATCATCAGATCACTTATCTTTGGACAGAACTGACTGGGTCAGAGTTCGGACAATTAAAGTCATAGACTTATCCAAGTGGGAGACTGTTGGATTAGGTGTCTAAGCGATGACTTATAATTGTATTTATCTTATGATTAAAAGCAAAGTCCATTTGGGTTGCCCTCATGGGTGGAGGATAGATATATAGTTCAGTAGAGAGAATAGTTGATTTATTAATTGTATAATAAATCAATAGAAATTAAGTATATGGTTTATTAATATATTTAAGTGTTAATATATTAATTAGAAACTATATTAATTAATTGACATTTAATCTAGAATTAATTGGATTTAATTTAGAGATTAAATTAATTAATTAAAAGGTGCAGGGACTGGTTTGGCATTTATTCAATAGTTGAATAACTGGCCAGGTAAAACCAGGGGCCAAAATGGCGCCACCCTGGAGGCTTCTCCAGGGTTTGGCGAAACCCTAATTAGGGTTTTGGTAAGCCTGGTCCAAGTGGTCAAAAGCCTTGTCCAATTGGAGGCTCCTTAGGGTTTCAGGTGTAACCCTAGGAGGCTATAAAAGGAACCCCCTGGCATCTCATTCTTCACGCCATCTTCTCTCTGGATTCACTCTGCTGGACTGATTCTTCCATCCTTTGGGTGTGACTTGCATTTGAGGCATGATACTTTTGCTGCTGCTTGAAAAGGATCATAAGATCAAAGGTTGGTTTTTCTAATTGTTCATTAGAATTGAATTGTTTCCTTTAGGTTCTTAGTTCTAATCTTCATAGAAGAAAACATAGATCAATATTAGGGTTGCATGTGAACCTTAGGTATTTTTGTGTTCATTGATTGCATAGAAACCCTTCATCTATATCATAGAACCTAATGAGGCAGTTTCCGTTCATACTGTTATCGAGTCGCGTGATGCGATTTTTGATGAGCTGCGCTTTTCTTCAATTCAAAGGCCAAAGGATCTGATCCGTAACACAAGTGAGATGCCTGAATTAGATGGTAAATAAGTCGTTTCAACTCCAGAAATGCAGCAGCCTCGTAAAAGCAAACGAGGTCGGGTTGCAAAAGATTTTGGTCCTGATTTTCAAGTGTACTTGGTGGAAGGATCAAGAGATGAAATAAGGACACAAATTCCTTACTCTTATCATTCCGAGGAGGATCCAAAGACCTTCAAACAGGCTATGGAATCTCGGGATGTTGCTTTTTGGAAAGAAGCAATTAATGATGAAATGTCATCAATTCTGGAGAATAACACGTGGGTGTTATCTGATCTACCTCCTGGTTCTAAACCTTTGGGTTGTAAATGGATTTTCAAAAAGAAAATTAAGGTAGATGGAACTATTGATAAGTTCAGGGCACGTTTGGTCATACAAGGATTTAGACAAAAATCCGGTATCGATTATTTTGATACGTATGCACCGGTAGCACGAATTTCTACCATTAGATTGTTACTTGCTTTGGCAGCTATTCACAATCTAGTGATTCATCAAATGGATGTCAAAACAGCCTTCTTGAATGGTGATCTTGATGAGGAAGTTTATATGAAACAACCAGAAGGTTTTGTTTTGCCCGAAAACGAGCAAAAGGTATGTAAACTTGTGAAATAATTGTATGGACTTAAACAAGCTCCAAAACAATGACATTTGAAGTTTGATGAAGTGATTTTGTCTAGTGGTTTTTCATTAAATCAATCTGACAAATGTGTTTACAGCCGGTTTGATTCTTCTGGATCTGGTGTGATTATTTGCTTATATGTGGATGATATGTTGATTTTTGGTACTGATCAACATCAGGTTGATGCAACTAAGAATTTATTGTCATCAAAATTTTCCATGAAGGACATGGGGGAGGTGGATGTAATCCTTGGAATAAGGATTAAACGGGTGAACAAAGGACTTGCTATTACGCAGTCTCACTATGTTGAGAAAATTCTCAAATGGTTTAATTATAGTGATTGTACACCTGTTAGCACTCCCATGGATCCTAGCATGAACTTGGTGCCTAATAGAGGCAAAGCAATATCACAACTTGAGTACTCGCAAGCTATTGGTTCTTTGATGTATGCTATGACTAGCACTTGTCCTGATATAGCTTATGTAGTAGGAAGATTGAGTCAATTTACTCATAATCCTAGTACTCAACATTGGCAAGCTGTTCATCGTGTATTTAAGTATTTAAAAGGAACCAAGGATTATGGTTTGTGTTATTTAGGATTTCCTTCGGTGTTGGAAGGATATTCTGATGCAAGTTGGATATCTAATGGGGAAGATCATTCTTCTACTAGTGGTTGGGTATTTTTGCTTGGAGGTGGTGCTATCTCTTGGGCATCTAAAAAGCAAACTTGCATAACAAGTTCAACAATGGAATCTGAATTTGTTGCACTGTCTGCTGCTAGTAAGGAAGCAGAATGGTTAAAGAATTTAATCTATGAGATTCCATTGTGGAAGAAACCGATTGCACCATTGTCTATTCGTTGTGATAATGCTGCCACGTTGGCTAAAGCTTATAGTCAGGTTTATAATGGCAAATCTAGACATATTGGTGTTAGACATGGCATTATTAGAAATTTGATAATGGATGGTGTCATTTCGGTAGAGTTTGTTAAATTGCAACAAAATTTGGCAGACCATCTTACGAAAAGTTTGGCATGGGACTTAGTGCACAAGTCAGCTATAGGGATGGGATTAAAGTCTATATAAATTCTTATGGATGAGACACCCAATTCCCCTCTAATACAATGTTAGAGGTTGAATTCAATGCAGAAAGCTCATTTATATGAATTGAAACACACATCATAAATATCCCAAGGTAAGTGTGTTTGTACCTGTAGTGAGACCAGGATGAACTTAGTTTCTTAATGATTCTTTTGATAAAATGTAAGCAGGTACATGAATAAAAGAATCACCTATATGATCGTGAAGTGTAGCCGTACTTCAAAAAGCTTGGGACTTGGCTTTTATACGATCAAGAATGGATTGGGACACTCGGCTTTATAATAGTGTCATGTAGTTTTTGTTTTAGATGATTGTTGAAACTAATGTGTATGTTATCTTCAGGTATTCAAACGAGTTGATGGGTTCAATCTTTAAGATACCCAGATTTCTCGAATATTTGAATTGTATAATATACTAACATGAAAATTCAATCGTATCGATATTTTCATTTATACATTAGTTTGAGATTTTTGTTCTAAAGTTTGTTTTTTCATGGTTACACTAAAATGGGGGAGGATTGTTGGTGATTTTAGTGTCACCAACTACATTAGGTGTAATGGAATTAATACGTGTATCAATGGTGACAATTTTAGTTTTGATATAAGTTAGGAGGTGCGGGAGTGCACACTTGTATCAACTAAATGTCGCCAGTACGCAAACTTAACGGGGGTTTCAAGGGGCAAGCCCCCTTGAGCAGGGGTTCAAAGGGGGCTGTGCCCCCTTTGCGGGGTTCCAGGGGCAGCGCCTCTGGCGGGGGTCTTGCTGCCCGGGGCAGCGCCCCGAAACCTAAACGAAATTGACATTTGGTACTATAGGTTATTTATATAATTCTATGAAGTACAGGGTATATTTTGTCAATTTCTTAACTTTTAAACTACCCCTAAACCACCTAAAACCACCCTTAAACCGCCCAATAACCACCTAATAACCACCTAAAACCGCCAAAAACTACCTTGAAAGGTATAAATGGCGTTTTTGATACACAAGAGAACGGGAAAATATTCTTTCTATAATCTTCTTCATTCTCGGATTTTGATTCTTGTGCCTAAGATCAAAATTGTTCCTTCAGTAAATATCCTAGTTTGGAATTCGTGAACCCAATGCATTAGGGTCGAATTATCAAACAAGGAAAGTGTATTCACACGTTTCCTGATTTGATCCAGATTTCCTCATAACCCTAAGTCGAATCCCCCAACACAACCTACTAGGCGCGATGCCATTAGCGGTGGCAATCCTTTTAGCAGCAACACCAGAAGCTTTGAATTTAGTTTCGCTGTTAATGGTGTCGTCCCGAATGCCACTTATTCTTGTAGTGTATTTAGATTATGATAGGTTTATTTAGTTCTATTTAATAGGTAAATCATATGATTACAATGATTTTATAAATCACATGTACTTAATTTAGAGAGGTTTTATAAGGTGATCCGATTCATTTTGAATTATGGACTTTTGGATATAAATGAACCAACATTATTGGATATAAAGATGTGAACGAATCGATTACCTAGGCTCATTGCTGATTGTGTTGCAAATATTAATAATGTGCCGCGAACACATGAAAAAGACAAGGCTTTGTATGGTACTTGCTCAACCAACACATGCTTATGCTTCTAAGAGTTGATGGGAATCGACTTGATGTTGAACCAAATAATATGTGTTATGGTATAGCGGACCTCATAGTTTATATAGATGCGAAGTATTAGGGTTTCCACACTACTAGAGAAATGGGTATTTAGCCACGAAAAATAGCCACGCAAAGTTTGCGTGGCTAAATAGACACGCAATTTCAATGCATAAACTACACAACCTAAGACCCCAATTTTAGACATGCACTTGTGACGGAACTTCAACGCATCAAAAATTTGTTGTTGTTGCGTGGCAAAAGTATCCACACGATAGCCACGCAGTCATTGAATGGGTGGTAAGAGCGTGACTAATATAGATAACTGGAAAACTGTGTTTATGGCGTGTCTAAAAGTATCCACGCGATAGCCACGCAGTCATTGAATGCGTGGTAAGAGCGTGGCTAATATAAATAAATGGAAAACTGTGTTTATGGCGTGGCTAAATAGACACGCAAATACTACGAACAATAGTTTAAAACATCATGAAAGGTCTGGTTGATATTGCGTGGCTAAATAGCCACGCATCTACAACGACAACATAAAATCGAAAAAATGAGATGCTGGGATTCGAACCCTGGTCTCCTCTGTGGGGGGAATATCAACTACCACTTCGGCTATAAGCCTCATCCGTTTATAATTTCCATTTATTACAATATAACACTTTCAAATAATAATAATAATAATTATTATTATTATTATTATTATTATTATTATTTTCGTTTATGTTTTCGTTTTATTAATTATATCGTTTTGGGCTATGAGCCTCATCCGTTTTCGTTTTATTGTTAATATTATTATTTTTTTCGTTTTCGTATTACTTTTTTCGTTCAATATATCTCGTTCGTATACTTATTATTATTATTATTATTGTTACTATTATTATTATTATTGTTATTATTATTATTATTAGTCTCATATTTTTATTATTATGGTTAATATTATTAATATTACGTGTGTGTGTGTATATGGATATGAATGTATGCACATCAATGTGTTAGTGTGTTAAAATCACAAGTGTTTATATACCTTGAAAAGATAACGTTTGAAATGAACAACGGGTTTGGAAGGTGTACACTATTGTGTGTAAGTTGAATTTACGTATAAACGGAGAAATATAAAGATAATAAAGTATAATAAGGATTTACAAAAAATGAACCCAAAAAAATAATTTGTGGCCTTCAAAAAACAAAAAATACAAATACAGTCGTGACTATTGCGTGGCTAATTTACCACGCATTTGCCACGCACTGTCTGGTTGTGTGGTAAATGCGTGTTTAATTAGCCACGCAATATCCACGACTGTATTTGTATTTTTTGTTTTTTGGAGGGTAAACATTATTTTTTCTGGTTCATTTTTTGTACATCCTTATTATACTTTATTATCTTTATATTTCTCGGTTTATATGTAAATTCGAGTTAAACACAAACGTGTACACCTTCCAAACCCGTTACTCATTTCAAGTTTTATCATTTCAAGGTATATAAATGTATGTATGTGTGAGTTTATGGGTATAAGTATGTATGTGTGTGTAAAGTATATATATACGTGTGTGTGTGTCTATGAGTATTAATGTATGCACATCAATGTGTCGGTGTGTTAAAATCACAAATGTTTATACACATTGAAATGATAACGTTTGAAATGCACAACGGGTTTGGAAGGTGTACACGCTTGTGTGTAATTCGAATTTACGTATAAACTGGGAAATATAAAATAATAAAGTATAATAAACGATGTACAAAAAATGAACTCAAAAAATAATGTTTAACCTTCAAAAAATGAAAAATACAAATACAGTCGTGCTTATTGCGTGGCTAATTAGACACACATTTACACCGCACTACCTGGTTGCGTGTTAAATGGGTGGCTACTTTACCACGCAATAGCCACGAAATATTTTAATAATCGTTTAACAAAATAAATACCCTGGGCGTGACTATTGCGTGTCTGATTAGCCACGCTTTAGACACTAACGAGTTTAAATAACAAAATAACTGGTTACGTTGCGCTTGTAGTACCTTGCGCATTAAAAGAAATACGTTTGACGTGGTTATCGCGTGTCTGATTAGCCACGCATTAGCCACCACGCCTTATACTTTGATTTCAAATAGATGGAATAATCCGGTTCACAATCAGTCTTCACACCCTAACCCTAAATTCTTTTAAGCCTAATATAAGTAGAATGCAAGTAGCCGCTACTTTCTCCTTCCGATTTCCTCGGTTCACAGCTCCATTTGCTACCTCCTATCTGCCAAGCCGCCATCTCCTCAGTCTCCATTCGCCGAAGTTGTGGCCGGAAAGATTGCAGAGCCCCACCTTCATCTTCTTCTCTCTCGATCCACCGTAATCGCCGACACCTCCTTTGCTCCCGATCTACCGCAATCGGTTTCCACCACCGTGCCATTGCAACCAGTCGACCACTCTTACGGCAGCCTCCCGATCCGGTCATGACCATCACTTCGGCAACTACATCTTACCGACCAACATCCTACCGATTGTAAGTCAAGAGCACCATCTCATCTGCATCCTCCTCCTTTCCGGCTGCTGTTCATCCCGACCGAGTCTCCGACATCGATGAAGTTTGCTACCCCTCCTTTTCTGTTTATGTACAAATCTATCGGAGTATGTGTGTGTGTTTGTGTAGTGTTTTTAAGATTTAAATCTCAACTGGGTTAATGTTTTCGGTTTACGTTTTTGGATTTGTAAGTTAAAGGCAGAGACTTTATTGATCTATATAAATCCCGTTGATTTCAGATCCATATGCATTAATGGTTTATATGCGTTCTAGATCCGTGTATGTAAGTATGTACATGTGTGTTTAGTTATAAATCTGTGTAGGTTTTATTGCCTAATTTTTTCATTGTATTGATTAACTTCATAGCACTACACAAGTAAAAATTAGAGATCTCTAATTGTTTTATGTTTCAGGTACTTGGATTTTGATTTGCGTAACAATGTTTATAAGATTTAGATCTGTATAGGCAATGAGGAGTTGGAAACATTAATAGCTTGTACGTTTTTTAAGACATTTGTGCTTTAATAATTTGTACATATTATATATATATATATATATATATATATATATATATATATATATATATATATATATATATATATATATATATATATATATATATATATATATATATATATATATATATATATACTAGCTGCGTACCCGCGCAATGCGGCGGACGTCAAGTAGTTTCCTTTCGGCTATTTGTTTTCACAAGATTTTGGTATCATTTTACGGGAATTCTTTATGTTTGTTATAGAGATTTTTATCGAACACTTCAAAATAATAATATCCATGTGTCTTAATCTTAGTGGAGTACCCACGTAATGCAACGGTCGTTGAAGGGGGCGGGGGGAGGCGGTGAATAGGTGTCTTTCAATAACTAATTACTTTTGACAAACGTTCGTAATTTCTTTTTCAGAAATATGTCATATTCTAAATAATATACAATGAATCAGAAAATAGCTTTTACCATAAATATGTCATATTCTAAATAAAATACAATGAATTAGTTTTCGAGCAGCGATTAATTTCCTTTCAGCGGACGTTAACTTGTTTTCTAGTGTGGTACCCGAGCGATGCGGCTGTGGCGATTGTTCGTTTCGGTGTATAGTTTTCAAGCGGCTATTTGTTTATTTGACCATTAGATTTTGTTCAGTAAATTATTTCACATCGGTTAAGGGCTTAAGGTTTAGTTCTTACTTTAACGGTTTTTGGTGTTTCGGTTCACAACTACACACATCCGTTTACCCGCGCAATGCGGCGGACGATAATGGGAGGGGGGGGGGGGGGGGTGGAGGTGATTAGTTTCATTTCAAATAAAAGTTTCTATGCGAGAATCAATTTACTTTGGACAAACAACAAATAGTTTCATTTCGGTGAACACTTTTGTTTCTGGCAATTAGTTTTATCCCGAAAACATGTCATATTCCAAAGATCGCTGATCACATAATAAATTGTCAAATATCATTTACCATTAAATATATATTTATATTCAAGAAGTTGTTTTTGGTCAAAATTATAAGTATGTTGCTTTTCAGATAATTTTTTTTTTGAAAACATGTTATATTTCAAATATTACATAATATATTGGCAATATCATTAGCATTAAACATTATTTGTAAAGACCACAAGAAAATTTAAAGATAACTTGCAATTACTTTACGTTGCTTGAAACAAATTGTGAGGGGTTTGAAAGGTTCATGTGTCTTTGATAAATAAATTGGGCAACAGTCTCATTTTTTTTTTGTCGGTAAAGCATTCTTGAGGTAAAGATTAGAATCAAATAAGTTGAAAGATTAATGACACCATGGTAAAAAGGTTTAAATGCAATGATATTTCTAACAAAATGGCTAAATGGAGGAACCATGTTTATTGATTACATTATTAATCAAATGCCATCAGCTACGTGTCTGTCATGTAAAACATTTATGCATAAAAAATCAGCTCCAATGTCATGACTAAAATAAAATTAACATCCTATTTGCCTTTTGAAGGGCATCAAAAAGTGTGCCACAATTAACCCTTCAATGTCAACAGGAACATAATCATTGGCCTAGTGGTTTGACTTGCTCATGTCCTACAATGAAAACCTTTTATGCTTTATAGGCTTATTTTGTATATGTTATCATATATAATGAGAAACTTACCTCTCTAGCCCCTGATGCACTTAAACTTTAAAGTTTGAATCAGGCAAGCTGTCATTAAGCCAAAAAAAAAAAGTATTATCAGAAGAGTGAAATCCTTCAACACATGGATCTAAAATCAAAACTATTATATTCAACATCTTTCATTTTCCTAAAGTATCCCAAGTCAGGGTGCGCCTTTAGTAATCAGAGTGCTAACAGCAACCATTGACCAAAATCAGAAAAAAAAATTATTTAAAAGAGTTTTGAGGAATATATGAACCATTCTCCTCTCATTAACCAACAAAACACAAACCATACATCTTATGGTACACTAATGAACGATCACCTAAGCTGCAAATGACATGGTCAAAGAGAGTACAAGATACATTTGCAGAAGTCAAGCTACTAAAACTATTTTTAATAAGTAAATCACCCATATTGAGGATGGATGTTCATAAAGCGAGTATTATATTTGCATTGCGTTATTATAGTCGAGCCATAACAAACCACCTCTACCCCGAACTCTTCTCCTTCACACCCGAAACAAAAACCTCCAAATCTATAGACGACAGAGAAGCAGGGGCGGAGATCACTTTCATCATCCTTCCCAATAGCCATGAATAAACCACCATAATATAGCTGTTTGGAGTTTGAACTGAATTTTCATTATATGGGACTCTAAACACTATAATTTACCAACTTTTATTAATAATGATCTCAAAGATCGTTTCCTCTTATTTGACTAAACCAATGGCATTCGTTGTGAAGGCGAACTTTGAGCAATTTCTGAAGCATTTGCCTTGACTTGAGAAGATAAAGCATAATCAATAACATAATTACAAATAGTTGTTTTGACAGGTAAATACTCCACAACCTTGTGTTTTTCTGCACAACAAATGAAAACATGTTCAAGCACAAAATTACAAAAAATCACTTTAACAGGTAAAAATTTCCAAGGAACCAAAAAAGTTAAGGATGACGAACCTTGATATCTAATATGTTATAAAGAAAACCCATAAAATATAACTCAAATTCCATGATACACGCTTTTAAATCCTCTGAGAAAGATCATCAATATCAAGTAAAATATAAGAACACAATGAGGATTATGAGGTGCAATAGAAAAAGGCATAAGAAGAAGTACATGAGTTTTCTATGAAACTGAAAATGATATCTTTACCTTCTTTTGTGAAGTTTCAATGTTTGATATCGGGCAAAGATAATTCTCATCCATGGAAAACTGCAACACTTCCCATCTCTTGAAAAACAAAAATGAAAAAAATTAATCAACAGTGAGTAGTAAGTGTCGAAAAGTGGAAATCTATTTGCAAATCTTCAATAACTTGATATGCATCCCATACCACCATACTTGGGAAGTAAACCCCAGTTCTAGTTGTAATCTAACCTGGGGTAAGTACGGTTAGTGCTCAAATCTACAAACAAAAAGTTAAAAGATGGAAAAGAAATAGATATTAAGCCAAATATAGGGAAAATGGCATATGAGGGGCTCCAGCTTCTTACCTGGAAAATCATAAGAAGAGTTTAATGGTGAATCTGGTCACTGGAGGTGGAGAGGACTACGTTTGGAGTCGTCGTGGTGGTGACGTCGTGGTGAGTGGAACGACAACGGTGGGACGGTGGTAGTAGTAGTCTGCAGTGAGAGTAAAAAAAAATCATCACAAAAGAGATGAGAGGGGCTCGAGCTTCTTACTTGGAGAAGTGGTGGTGCAAGCCTTCAAATGAGAGTGAACTGGGGCTTCTGTGGTGGCGGGGGTGGGATGGGATGCGGGTGGAAGTGACAACGATGGGGTGAGTAAATGGGTTTTGAGGTTAGGGTTTTTAAACGGCGGAAAAGGTTCTTGGATGAGGAGAGACTTATATAAGGCATCAACATACTCACATAGCATATGTAATCGCAGAGTGACTTATACAAGGAAGGGGTGTAATACCACTTTGTACCAAAAAGAACCAAAACTAAACGATTGTTCCTGTTTATCTATGATCGAAAACCAGAAAAAAAAAAAACAGAGAGATGAGACATAATAGAGAAGGCGGTGCAGGAGGAGAAAGAGACGGTGGGTACAAACCTAATTCGAAAAAAAAGAAATCCATAACTTGGCATTATAAAGAATAAGATCGGAAAGAGATTTCAAATTTTAAGTTTGATTTCAAATATTGAATCCCTTAATTTACGGGATTTGCCACAGTCAAAAAGATCCTTGTCTAAAGGTGATTATGGTTTTCCGTCAAAAACATATGCGTTCAAATTCTTTTTTAAATAGAATACCCGCCCAATCCCTTAAGCATCAAACACTTGTACAAAGTCTTAATTTTTAAGATCTTAATGTTTAAAAGAGTTGTAATTTATATATGGTTTATAGTATAGTATAAGTATATATATATATATATATATATATATATATATATATATATATATATATATATATATATATATATATAATATATATATATATATATATATATATATATATATATATATATATATATATATATATATATATATATATATATATATATATATATATATATATATATAATATGTGTGTGTTTTGTCAAATGTGGTTAATGACATAAAAAATTGGAACTAATAATAATATTCTGGTATTTTAAAAAAAAAACGTACTTGCGTGGCTATTTCGTGGTTAAAAGTCAAAGAAAGTCAAAGAAAATGTTTGTGTTTATTGCGTGGCAAATGCTTTGCGTGGCTAATGCGTTTTAAATTTGGGTGGATATTGGGTGGCTAAATTTGGTTGAATTTGCGTGGCTAAATTTTGGTATCTATTGCGTGACTAAATTTGGGTTGTTATTGCGTGGCTAAATTTGTGTTGTTTTTGCGTGGCTAATTTTGTGTGGAAATTGCGTTATAAAATTCTCCGGATTATTGCGTGGCTAAACGTACGTGGTTATGGCGTGGATAATGCGCGTGGCTATTGAGTGTTAAAATGGCGTGGCTAATGCGTGGTAAACTGTGCGTTGTAGTTGCGTGGCTAAAGCGTCAATTTTCGTGGCTATTCGGCTTTTGCCACACAACTGACACGCAAATGTGCATGGCTAACCCCACTGTTTTCTAGTAGTGCCATCAAAGTTTTAGCTCTTAATTATAAATTAAGCCCATAATCCAATTAATGGGTTTATTCAAAACCAATGTTTTGAAAACCGGACCGGACATTGAACCGGTCGTCTTACCGGTTCGATGGTTCAATTGGTCCAACCGGTCGGACCGGTCTCAAAAACTGGATATATATATATATATATATATATATATATATATATATATATATATATATATATATATATATATATATATATATATATATATATATATATATATATATATATATATATATATATATATATATATATATATATATATATAGGGTTAGGTTCTTTTAAGAACTCAAATATTCATGAGATCTTGAGAACTCAATGTCATCCATTAGATCCTTATCCAAATCAAAAAGGGCTTGATCGTCATTTTATAAATCTAATTTAATTTTGTTTTTTTTATTTTTGGCAACAGAATATCAATTCCTAAAAATAAGCACAATCAAATTCAAATTTAAAATTTAAAAAACTTAATGATTTTCGTTTTTTTATATATGATAATTTTTGAAATTTGAAAAAAAACATAAAAATTCTGAATTAAAAAAAACAAATTTTCGAAATTAAAAAAAACATATTAGTGTATTTGCATGTGTATATATGCATACTCGCTATTTTCACAATTCATATTTTCACAATTTATATATCATATTCGTATTTTTAATATCTAAATGTAAAAAATGAATAACGCATTTTATTATAAACAATAATATGCAACTGTTTTTAACGATACATACATAAAATTTAAAAAATACAACGAAAAATAATGAACGTCAAAAAATATAAAAAATACAACGAAAATTCATGATGTCTTCATTCCTCAAATTTTCAATTTTCATTTCTTCAATTTGCTCGATAACTTCTCCAAAATCTGCAATAACATTAATAAAAATTAATATACATGTATATTCAAAATCATTAAAATAAATACATACATGCATATACGCATATGAACAAATGCACATCTATTTTATCATATATAGGCATATATGCATATGTGCACATACACATTTAAATGCATATAAACACATATGCACATGTGCACATATGCACACATATATGCACACGTTTTTTCTTGTTATGACATTATATTTTGAAAAGTTGACCCAATTATAGCGGTGTATAAAAGTTTAATTGCTACATTCATATGCATACACCTTTATGCATATGTATATATTCTTCACTCATGAGAATTCTTCATGTCAATGTCACGTTCCAAAAATGTATATACATATACACATGTATATGCACATATGCACATACGTACAAACATGAATATAAAAAAAATTATCATACATGCACATACGCACATACGTATATGAACATATACACATACGTATATGCACATGTGCACATACGTGTATACATAAATGCACATACGTATATGCACATATGCATTAATACAAATGAAGCATGTCGGTGAAGAACAGATTGAAGCACACAATTTGGTACGAAAATATAGAAATAAGAATTAAGAAATGGCTAATAGTAAATAACAGATTGAAGCACATGATTTGTTGTGTACGGATCACTTCCCATACAAAAAAACTCACACCATAGTTTGGATTCAAGCAAAAGAGAAATGTGAACGATAAATAAAATTTCAAAGAATTCAAAAGGAAAACGTGTACAATAAACAAACCAATCCAGAAACATCTCATTGGGGAATTTCATCGAGCACTTGGTGTTCATCCAAGATAAATGTACCAAAGCATTTGTTGCATTTTAAACCAACCACAGAAAATACAAACTACAAACAAATAAATTTGAAGGAGTGCAAACAAAAAAATTTGAGGTTGCAAAATTTACATAGAGACAGTTAGCAAATTACAGGAAGGAATGTAGCAATTAACAAAAATCAATGATTCTAAATTGACCCTAACCACTAGTGAGTAATCTTTATTTACCATAACATGATCAGAGCACCAAAACAAACAACCTGATGTGACGCCACAAGTTGAATCTTATTAGTTCTCCAATATAAATGATATAGCAAAATTATATAGCAAAATCGGTAATTAAATTATATAGCAAAATTATCAATGATTCTAAGTATCTTTACGCTAGTAATTAAATTATATAGCAAAATCGGTAGACAAATATTAAAATTGTAACAGTTTTGCTATGAAATTACGATAAAATAGTTGTTTAAAAAAAACTAAAGACATGACGTGAAGCCACAAGTTGAATCTTATTAGTTCTCCAATATAAATGATCCCAAAAACCCTATCGACCTCCGAACAAAATCCAAACAAAATTGGAACCATTTCAATGGGGTAAAAAGAGACGTGATTAACAGTCAAAATCAAAGTCATTACCGATTGCTTTTAGATATGAAGAAATCAAGTTTTTGGAAGAAGCATACCTCACGTGTTCCCCATTCACGATGATTAAATTAGAAGACGAATTGCTTTTTTGCGCAAGTATCAAGAAAGCGGGGATGTCGACTGTAAGATCAAGAAAGCGGGATGGCGACTAGGGTTTTTGAATGGCGACTGGCTGCGATTGATGCTGGTAGAGAGTGTCTGACAACGATAAGCAGGTAGTGAGGATCAACATGTGAGGGAGAAACGGCGGCAAGGGATATCAATTGCATAAATTCACGATCAATTGTAGGAATCGACACAGACCTCGACGATCATCATCGGCTCCAGCAAGGCGGTAAGGGATATCTGATCGCGAACTCCCCAGCCTTATGTTTCTCGGAGATAACTGTGTGATCGACTTTTGATATGTAGAGGGTACGGGAGGTGGGGACGAACACGACGAGAGAGAGAGAGAGAGAGAGTGATGATCTGATCGGATTCTTATTTCAATGGAAGTTTGGCGTGAAATCGATGATAGAAATCAGATTCTTAGGGAGGCGGTGGAACTGACTGTATGTGTGCGACAGAAAGAGAGAGAGATGATTTAATTGTGAGTTTCCTATTTCAAAGGGAATATTAACGTGAATCGGGGGATTTCCTAATCAAATTTAATTTCCTTATTCCGAAAGTATCCTCGGGGACCTGTTCAGAAAGTCTAATGTACCATCAAATTCAATGATAATTACAAAAATGCCATATTGCATCTCAATCATTGATTTTTTTGATCTAATGGTTGAAAATGAGTTCTCAGGATCTCATGGTTTTTTGAGTTCTTACAAGAACGTAACTCTATATATATATATATATATATATATATATATATATATATATATATATATATATATATATATATATATATATATATATATATATATATATATATATATATATATATATATATATATATATCAATCACAAACATTAGTGTTTAAGAAATAAAATAGATAAATATCATACTGATAGTTTACTTGATTAATTGATTGGAACCAAATTATTGGTGGGAATAGAGAAAAATAATCCTACGCATTGCAGAGAGACATGGTTAGAAATACTAGTTTGAAAAGTTTTCTCACTTTGTTTATCTATTGTCCCACATCGGTGGGCAGACTCAAACGATTTGATATGAGATGGCTATATAATAAGAAGGGAGCTACGCCTTAAGTAAGTCCGTGTAACTTGCTTGCGTGGATTATGACGCGCATCATAGCTACTTGTTAGTTAAAAGTTTTAATGTTTTTTTTATAATAATAAACCGGTTTAATAGCCAATAATTTAATAAATCGTAACATACCATGAAGGAAACTTTTAGGAAATCAATCCAATAACATTTTCTCAAGAATAGCAAGTCTCAAGGCGTCTTCATCAGTACTGAATCCATTAGGAACCCTCACAATAACATCTTGTATTATCAGATCTTCAACACTCGACACACTCGCATACTGAACTCTTAAATCAAATCTTCTAAGTTCATCCATCAACTTTGCTGTTGGATGGTTCAAGTCCGCCGATTGCACCCTAATCATCGCTTGTGATCCAAGTAATTTAACCTCAACTTCACCCCCATTGGTATTTCCTGAACTTTGAGCTTGGTCCATGTTCATTTGCGTCTCGTTTCTTGACCTTATTGGTGATGATTCAGAACCCAGTTTCTCTTCTAAAGTTTGGACCCTAGATTTAAGTTCGTTGATGTAAGTAACTGCATCCGCCAGTAGAGAAGCTTTGTCCATCTTTGAGACATAAGGAACCGCACTTCGGAGAGCATAAAACCGATGGTTTAGCTTCTCTCTTCGCTGCCGTTCAGCCTCCACGTGATACCCTAGTGGCATCGCTTCCGACTGTGCAACTACACCCTTAGCTTTTCTACCACGCTTCTTTGGCGTACTTGTAACGTTGGTTGTTGATAGCGATGAGCTACCCGTTTCAAATGGATCAGAATCAGAAGACGACATCAGCTTCATGTTTTTCATGTTCATTTCTACTTGGCCTTCTTCACTTACTTGAATCTGGAAACCTGATCATTACCCAAAAGAAGGATTTATAGATTTCGTATTAGTTATAATATGAATACCGACATCAAATTGATGATTTTATTAGGTTTACATGATGCTTAGTTGTAATAAGCATCACAAGGTTCAATCTTTATTTCATGGTTCTCGTAGAAAACGACCACATAAAAAGAATAACAAAATGTGGTACCTTCATTAGCGTTGTCACATTCATCAACAAGAAGAGCGAGGTTAATGTTGAAATAGTTATCGGGATCGAAGACTGAGTTGATTAACTGGATCAGAGAACCGTCTTCTGTCACAGTATCACAAGAACCCAATTCAACAACACCATCTATAGTCGGAATACATACCAACGACTTTATTCCGTGAACTCTAACTTCTTCAGTTCTTTTGCCAGCGTAATTCTTTAACTCCATGTCTCCCGCCAACCACTGGTAGGATCCCGAACTAAAAGACTGCCCGACGATATCATAGCCGGCTGGAAAACACAATGCAGCAGAAGAAGTAATCAACCACTGGATATCGGAAACAGCATTAGACCCAAACATCGGGTCGTTACTATCAGTTATGGAGAACAACGTGTTATGGTTGGTGCCGGGGAAATAGCCGTCCGCCCACAAGAGAACAACACAACCATCGGTGTCCGTGGAGGCTTGCCAGAATATGGCGTAAAGCCACACCCCCGGTCGGTTTTGGAGAATAAATTTAAGACGAGTTTGAACCGATGATTTTGGCATATTAGCTGGGCCAAACAATGCCACAAGAAAGCTGTAACTTTATATAATATGTTGAGCTCCGGTGATAGTTGGAGCTAGCGAATGAGATGGTAGGATAAGGAAATTAACGTGTCGGTCCTTTTTAAATACTACCTCCAAGAGACATTTTCTGTAGCGGCTATATTTTTATATCTTTTTAGGCCATAAAAACCACGCCTTATATTACATGTATGAAGAAATATAATAAGATTACGTCGTCGTCTCAACTAAAAAAATGCATACCGGACCCATTGTCAATTTCTCCGTACAAACATATTAGTAATTTAGCATCCTATGGGTCACATGGAGCTCAACTGCTCTACTTTGTTTCTGCCGTTTTTTATCGAGTAACCTTTAGAATCTTGACTAAAAACTGAATAGATGTTTATAATTGTTTTAGTCAAAAACTTTATATTTTTACTATATAGTATAAATTTTTATAATTTCTTTTAATATAACAGTTATCTATAAAAATAAAGCATCGATATAAAATGTTCGGAGTTCAATTTTATTCATCTATAACTATTTGGACTTTTAGCTACCTTGTTAAGCGGGATCACCTAGCCATGGATTATAGACCATTTGATGTGTTGTTAAATTCAGAAAATTAGCATATTTATGGTCTCTCACGTACCGCTCCCGCTTCCTTATCCTTTGAACTACAGCCTACAGGGGCCTATAATATTCACCAAAAGAACACATAAACTATAAATTACAAAGCTTAGTGAGTAACATAATAATTATGCAACAATAATAATACCATATCAATATATATATATATATATATATATATATATATATATATATATATATATATATATATATATATTATATATATATATATATATATATATATATATATATATATATAATATAGTCACGTGAGCTTATCTATGTAATACAGTTCTTTTGTTTCGATTATTTTTATAAAACTTGAATAATTTTTTATTACAAGCAAAAAATTGCATATGGGGCTCATTTTTCAGTCTTTGCACAGGGCCTTTAAAATCAACGGACCGGCCCTGACTACAGGGGCCTATAATATTCACCAAAAGAACACATAAACTATAATTACAAAGCTTAGTGAGTAACATAATAACAATGCAACAATAATAATACCATATCAATATATATATATATATATATATATATATATATATATATATATATATATATATATATATATATATATATATATATATATATATATATATATATATATATATATATATATATATATATATATATAGGCAAAAGTTCAACAAGTGACTAATATAAACCATAGTACCAAGGGACTAATCTCACATGTGAATCTGAACTCTAAACAATTATTATGTTATTATATGTTGGCATTTACAATGACATGTGATATTGTCAAGTGAATCTGAATAATTTTTTTATGTGAATGTGAATGAAATTAACTTATGAATCATAGTAAATTCATTATAAATGATTAAAATGTTGAAGTGTTAATAATTTCTTAAGTAAATTAAACATATTCATATTACAAATTATATTTAAAATACCATATGATATTGATATGTGCATATGAGTAAATTGTTTTCTGAATGTAGTAAATTCAATTGTGAAACAGAGTAAATTCATTATAAATGGTTAAAATGTGAAGTAGTAAAAAACGTATAACTAAATTGTCAATAGTATATGATATTGATATGTAAATATAAGTAAATTTTCGTGTAAATATGAGTAAATCCACTTGTGAATCAAGTATATTACTTATAAATGGTTATAATATTGAAGTAGTAATGTTTTAAAAAAATACAATAATTACTCATATTTAAATTTTTTACAGTTCAGATTCACATTATGAATCTAGACGAGCTATATACTTATAAAAAAATTTTATTTTTTATATATCAATATGGATGTCTATTTGTAGAAGACAAAAAATTATGAATTTTGGTATATTCGGTTTTTATTTTTGAAAAAGAATAATGTCGAAAAATAAAAAAAACAAAAAAATAAAGTGGGTTTTTTATTATAATCCTCTACATGTGCGTCGACGTAAGAAATTTACAACCTATTTTTTGGCCGTTGATGATTTTGATTCCGACGATCGAGATTAGTCCCTTGGTACCATGGATAAATTTAGTCCCTTATTGAACCCATATATAAATATATATATAATATATATATATATATATATATATATATATATATATATATATATATATATATATAATATATATATATACATATATATATATATATATATATACATATATATATATATATACATATATATATACATATATATATATATATATATATATATATATATATATATATATATATATATATATATATATATATATATATATATATATATATATATATATATATATATATATATATATATATATATATATATATATGTGCATTTATATATGTGTGTGCATATACGCATATACGTATGTGTTTGTGTATATCATTATCTCTACATATATGCATATACGTGTGTATCTGCATATATGCACATTGCAAATACATAAATTTGTATATATGAATTAAGAAAATATGCATATATGCACATATGAATAAATATATATACACATGTAATTACGAGAAAAAAATGTGTGTTTTAAATTCCAAAAATCAAATTAAAAAAATCTGGAAAAAATCTGATATTTAAAAAAACGAAAATCTCGAAAATTCTGATTTTAGTAAAACGTAATGTTATTATTTTTAAATTTTGAAATTTGAAATTGATTAGACTTATTTTTAGGAATTGATATTCTGTTGCCAAAAATAAAAAAATCAAAATTAAATTAGATTTATAAAATGACGATCAAGCCCTTTTTGATTTGGATAATAATCTAATGGATGATATTGAGTTCTCAAAATCTCATGAATATTTGAGTTCTTAAAAGAACCTAACCCTATATATATATATATATATATATATATATATATATATATAATATATATATATATATATATATATATATATATATATATATATATATATATATATATATATATATATATATATATATATATATATATATATATTATATATATATATATATATATATGTATATATATATAGTCCCGTTCCGGTGAAGACTTTTTTTTCGTTGAGGACTCGTAAGGACACCTTAAAAAAGTTGAAAAAAAATATAAAAAAATACAAATCAAAAGATCGAGAATATTACTATATCATTATCAAAAAAAAAAAATTTGTATCATTGAAAAACAGTAATGATCAAAAAAAAAATTGGATCATTAGCTCATTATAAAAAAAAATAATGATCCAAAAGTTTTTCTTCGAATTTTCTTTTTCTCCAATATAGTATTATGATCCATTTTAGTATGTATATTTTTTTTCAATTTTTTTAAGGTGTCATCACGAGTCCTCACTTTAAGAAGAGTCCTCACCCGATCGATTATATATATATATATTATATATATATATATATATATATATATATATATATTATATATATATATATATATATATATATATATATATATATACTATATATATATATACACACACACAACATGGTGGTCATGGCGGGTAAGGCACGTGCCTCGCTTAGGCGAGGTCGCGGGTTCGAGCCTTGTTACGTGCAATGGGTGCAAAAGATATTACGCCCCATTGTAGCCTCTGTGCTAGCTATGTTCGGGTGTACCCGGGGCTGGTTTCCCCACCAGCCAGTTGTCATGCAGGGCGTCGTTACGGGGTCGGCGTGTGCTATGCACCAGGGTTTGCTGCTGCGTTAGTGGGTCTAGTCTCTGTGCGGGTTCCTCGGAGAAGGCGAAGACTACGATATACTGTAGAGGATAGCCAATGTACCTAGCGTAGCCTGTAGTATATTACGATTCATGTAGTTAGAGTTATCCCTAACTTGCAATATATATATATATATATATATATATATATATATATATATATATATATATATATATATATATATATATATATATATAGATATATATATATATATATATATATATATATATATATATATATATATATATATATATATATATATATATATATATATATATATATATATATATATATATATATATATATAGTATATATATATGTATGTATGTATGTATGTATGTATGTATGTATGTATGTATGTATGTATGTATGTATGTATGTATGTATGTATGTATATATATATATATATATATATATATATATATACATATATATATATATATATATATATATATATATATATATTATATATATCTATATATATATATATATATATATATATATATATATATATATATATATATATATATATATATATATATATATATATATAGGGTGTTGATCCGGTGAGGACTCAAAAAATGGTAAGGACTGCGAGGACAATTCTCCACCACCACTTCGTCAAGGGTACAAACGTCAAACCCAATACTTGGAGGTGACGCGTTCGCATGCGACGCATGTCCGTGGAACATAATACGGACTCGATTATCTAATCACATGCAAAGAACGTCCATGAAACGTCATTTAAATGGGTTTTTATGTTTATTTCGTTTTTTAATTAATTTTTTTTATTTTTTTTTATTTTTAATTTATTTTTTTTAATTTTTTAAATTTTTTTTAAAATGCATATATTCTCGATTTTCACTTATTTTAGATTATTTTTCGTTTTTTTATTTTTTTTCGTTTTTTATTTTTTTTATTTTTTATTTTTTTTATTTTTTTATTTTTAAAATTTTTGCTACATATTTGAAGTTACTTGTGGTATTTTGTTTTTTTTGGTTTATTTTTATTTTTTATGTTTTATGTTTTTAAAGTAAATATATGTTGAGTTTTCAATCTTTAATAATTATAAAAGTTTTGAATGATAAAAAAAATTAAGCATCATAATATTTTCAAGTCATACTATTTTTGAATCATATCATTTTTAGATCATAAAATTTTGGATCAAAACATTTTGAATCATATCATTTTTTTAATGACATGATGTTGAATCAATAATATATTAAAATAAAGTTTTTGTTCATAACAAATTTTGGATCGTTATATATGTTGAATCTTTTACTTTTTGAATCAAAAAAGATATAATTAAGGATTATAAAATTATTTGAATCAAAATATTTTTAGATCATAACAAATTAAGGATCATTAAATATTGAATCATAAGTTTTTTTAAATCATAAATATTTTGAATCATCTCATTTTTATCATATTATGTTCAAAAAAATAAAAAAAAACTTGTTAATTTGAAGAACGAAAGTTTTCACGTCCTATTTTTTATAAATACTTAAAATCATTTAAACAAAATGTTCGTATCCTTAACAATAATTTTTTTATAAATTATCATTTATAAACTCATTAAAATAGTATTACGAAGAACTTCATCAATTGCTTTTTTGAATTTGGATAAAAAATATATGTTATTTTTATAAAGAAAATATTTCCTAAAATTAAAATATGAACACTTCAAAAACTTATTTTTTAAAAATTCTTTTTACAAAGTAACTAATATAGTGAGTACAAGTATCCTTTAAATTTTCATGATTTTTGGAGTATATTTTTTTCTGGGTTTTTTATAAAAATTAAAAATTAAAAAAAAATTTTTTTTCAAAATTTCATCATTGTGCTCATTTTGTAGAGAATTAAATTTTAAGAACTATGGTTTTTTCAGAATTTTTTTTTTGTAAAGAAAAAGAAAAGTTATAGCCGAACAACGAAACGGGTGGAAAAAAAATAAAAGCCCAGCCAATGGCTGGGCGACATGTGGCAGAGAGAGAGAAAGGTTTCTTTGAGGTGCTGGGATTGCGACACTTGGCATAATCCGATTTTATTTTTTTAAAATTTTTTTTTCTGAATTTCTATTTCATTCTAACCCTCCAAACATTTAACCTTCGTTAGAATTTTCCAAAATCTCGTAAATAATTACCAAAATGTCATATTATCTCGCAATATTTTGACGATAAATAAAACTCAATCTCGTCCACTTATTTTTTCAATCCTAAGGCTAAAAATTGTCCTCGCAGTACTCTCCAATTTTTGAGTCCTCACCCGATCCTAATTATATATATATATATATATATATATATATATATATATATATATATATATATATATATATATATATATATATATATATATATATATATATATATATATATATATATATATATATATATATATACATATAAGGAGGTTCAATGCAGAACCAAATATATATCGACTAACCACAGAACCACCTTTATAACCATACGATCATTATATCAAGGGATTGGATTAAAGGGGTGCACAATAAGATTATACACGCTTGTTCAGGGGATTACGTCCAGGCAATGGTACAATGGGGATTTGCATGTTCACTACCTCATAACCATCTATCGTCATTCCATTCTCCACCAAAATCGACTTGATAAAGCGATTATCACATCTTCAATTGGGATCTCGAGAGTCAATCTAAAATGTTTCCCGTCTAAAGTAACCCTAATGATTCCTCCTATAAACCCCTAATATCGTTTGATAGCGCGAGTTCACAACTACCCGTTCCCAAATCAACTAGTTCTACAATTCTACGCAACAGACTTCTACTCACATCATTCAATCTTGTTGCCATCGTTCAATCCTATGCAAGAGACTAAATAAACGAGCTCGTTATTGAGAAATTGGACCTAGAATTGTTGAATTTCTAATGCACAATCGAAACCCCCACATCACCCTACACTACTGTCTGAGGGTTTCAATCTTGTTGCCATAGTTCAATTCTACGCAACAGACTAAATCAAGGAGTAAGCCGTGTGTTTTTGTTTTCAATTTTGGTTCGTTTTGAGTGCTGTTATAATTTTAGATCGTAGCCTTTATTCCCTAAAACTTGGAATTACGTTTATTATGACTTGGCTAATATGACTTTTGGTTTGTTTTCAATATCGATCATAGATTTTGGTTCTAATAATTGGTTTGATTGCTACTTGATAGGAATTCCTTTAAATATTGGAAAGATTTTGGTTCGAATACTGGAAAAATTCTCGTTCTTTGGTTTATTTTATGTAGAATGTTCATAAATGAACATATGTTCATCCATGAACATAAGTTCATATATGAACATTTGATCACACTGGGTTATTATTCTACCTTGGTTTGAATAACTTGTTCGATATGAATGTTATTTTGGATAAAATGCTCATAAATGAATGTATGTTCATGAATATATCATCATAGTAATTTGTTATTTCTTTCATGATTTACGATATTTATTCTGCTTTCGGTATCTATTTTTTTAGTTGGTTATATGTTCATAGATGAACATATGTTCATTTATGAACATATGTTCATTTATGAACATATGTTCATTTATGAACATATGTTCATTTATGAACATATGGTGTTTGTATCTTGATTTAGCCGTGATTAATCAATTCTCCATGAATTTGGATGCTAATCAAAACGTGACTAATCAAGGTGCACACCAGGTGCTTGTTAAAATGCCAACAAGGTCTATTTTGTGATTCTCACTTGTAACAACATGATTTGATCAGCATCTGCATTTATGTTCATCTATGAATAGTTCATACATTACGCTCAATCCTTTTTTTCATGTTCTTATGTTCAATCAATGTAATTGGTTCATATATGAACATATGTTCATAAATGAACATGTGTTCATCAATGAACATGTGTTCATATATGAACATAAGTTCATATATGAACATAAGTTCATATATGAACATATGTTCATAAATGAACATATTTTGATTTTCAGCATTGTTTGTTAACAGGTTAGGGTTCTTAGTTTTTTGGTATTAAATGATTTATTCCTTAAATATACAACTCGAAATTTTGTTGAAATCGTATGTATTTTAGGGAATACGATTTTAGCACTAAGAACCTAATCAACTTTGATGTTTCGTTGCTCACAGGTCAATTAACAATATGATGTGCACACAAGGATTTGTTTGATGTTGAATAAGTATAGAAGCAAGAACAGAGTGATTGAGAACCGCCATGTAATGTTCATATATGAACCATGTTCATATATGAACATGATTCACATATGAATATTGTTTCGTTTGTTTGATACTGACTCGTGATGTATTCTTACTATTTTAACTTTACTCATGTAATTGTTTGAGACTTTGATCAATGTACTTGTTGATCTTATTGTGATTGAAGCTTTCTTTGTTTTTTGATCAAAGAGAGAGAGAAATGCAAAGATACAGGAGAGAACACAGAACTTGGATCATGTAATTTACATGTGTTCATTGATGAACATATGTTCATTGATGAACATATTGTTGGATCAGGTGTCTAATCCATGACTAATCATTAGTATTTACCTAATTAATAGTAGCATAGTCCATTTGGGTTGCCCTCATAGTTGGAGGATTGGCAGAAAGTCCGGTAAAGAGAAAGGTTGATTTATTATGTGATTAATAAATCAATAGAAATTAAATAAATAGTTTATTAATATATTTAAGTGATAATATATTAATTAGAAACTATAATAATTAATTAGGAATGTTTCTGGAATTAATTGGAATTAATTTGGTGGTTAAATTAACTAATTAAAGGTGTAGGGACTAAAACTGTAATTATTCAATAGTTGAGTTAGTGACAGTTTGAGTGAATGTGTGGTTGGCGATATTATATATATATATATATATATATATATATATATATATATATATATATATATATATATATATATATATATAAGAGATAATTGTTTGAATTGATAAGATAAAAGGTTTATCTTGATTTGAATTCAAAAGGTTTATCTCTTAGGGTTTATCTGGCCATCCACTGGAGCCTATAAATAGGGAGGCTCATAACCCTACATAGGCCACGATTTTGAGGCTCTCTCTGAAGGAATTTTCGGCCAACATTCCAAGCTAAGTGTGTGACTGCATTTGATGCAAGAGGTTTCTGTTGCTTTGCTTCCAAGATTCACTAAAGGTTGGTTTTTCTTGATCTTTCTTTTAGTTTAATTCTTTCTGGCC
The DNA here is from genome assembly GCA_023525715.1 of Cichorium intybus. Classification (NCBI taxonomy): domain Eukaryota; kingdom Viridiplantae; phylum Streptophyta; class Magnoliopsida; order Asterales; family Asteraceae; genus Cichorium; species Cichorium intybus. Next base: position 30,604,178 of record CM042017.1, on the reverse strand, counting down.
GTTTAGGAATTGTTATATGTTTAACTAGAAGAAAAACTTAGATCTAAATAGGTTGCATGTGAACTTAGGATTTTTAGTTCATAGTTGCAGAAAACCTTTCAGTGGTATCAAAACGTTTGGTTGTTTTTCTTGTTAAATTGCTATAACTGCTTTCCTTGTAATTAGGGTTTATAGTCTCTAAACCCTAATTTTGGGCAAATCGACATTAGGGTTAGGGTTTTGAAAACCCTAGCCACTCCCCTCTTTTTGGCGATTTTATGATTAGGGTTTAGAAGGTATTCTATTTTTAGTAATTTTAAATTGTTTAAAAGATAAACCTTAAAACCTTTATCCAAAAAATCGAAAATTAGGGGATAAGGATATGTTTTAATTAATTTGATTAATTTGATAAAACCTATCTACATTTGAATTAATTTAATTAATTAGTAATTAAAAGATAATTCAAGGATTTAATTTAATTTAGCATTTAATTGTTTAAATTGGCGAAAATTAAAAGGATAAATCCTAAAATATTTTAAAAGGTTTAAAATATCAAATTTAATTAATTTAATTAATTGGTTAATTAAAAGATAATTAAAATCGTTTTTTAAGGTTTAATTTAATTTGAAATTTAATAGTTTAAATCGACAATAAATTAAAAGATAAACCAGAAACAATTTTTTAAAGGTTTAAAAAATTACATCTTATATATATTATAACTAGGAAGTTATTATTATATGTATAATATTAAAAATGGTTAGTAAAATCATTAGTAGGCCTCATTCACGAAGCTGGTCTATAAAGTGGGTATAAGGAGTCTGCCTATAAAATGGCGGTCTAATGGGTGAACACTCTCGCCCACCGCTCGCCTGATCAGTGGAGGGTCGTTAGTCGAACAGGTTTGATAGGACCGCCTAATAATCACTAAAAATATAATGATTCAAAGTACTAGAACACTTAATAAAACCCAAATCTAGTTACTTTAGGAAAAATGTGATTTGGTGCTAATCCATGAAATTGCACATTGCACTTTATGAAACATTGGTGGAGCGTGTGTGGTTTACCGGCACGCCAATAGGGGTTGATAAAGAGATGCAATGGGTTTCCCGGGTATTGTCATTGTTGGTGGAGTGTGTATGGTTTACCGGCACATCAATTAGAGATGATAATTAACCTGAGAGTACCAAGCTAATTTGCATGGTTATTCACATCCAGTTTGTGATCCTCGTCATCCCAGTCACAAACAGTGGAGCACATCCGAGATTAAACATGCCATTGAAGAGTTTAATGAATCTCAACAGATCTAGGAATTTCATAAGATGAAATTGATAAGTGTTTATCTACCTTAATGACCATTATGTTGTGATTACGACATCCCTCTTCATACCATAGTTGGGGTATTTTGGATCCTAGCCTTATTAAATAACATATTGGGTAATTATTTAAAAAGGACCAATTAAGCTAATAAATTCTATTTTCTTTTATAGATGTCAAGTGTCAATTCTCCTCTTTCTCCTCCTTCACCCATTTCTGAAAGCATCAGAATGCACCTGCTTAATATGGAAAGGCTGACTGGCCTCAACTGTAAAGAATGGCTTCGCAATTGGAGACTGTGTCTCGGCATTGCTGGCAAGCTACATCTCACCGAGTATCCGATCCCAGTTCCACCAGAACAAGTCATCATAAAAGGTTCTTATGATGAATCCGAAGAGATTCGTGACCTCATGCTATCAACCATTGACCCCGAGTTCTGCAAGGATTTTGAATCCTTGGGGTCATATGAGTTGATGCAACCGGTGGAGGAAAGGTTCCAAAAACTAGTTGAAGAGGAACGAGCTAGAATCCTTAGAAGACTTGCAGAGTGCAAGCTAAAGGGAGGAAGTAGCATCAATTCGCATGTTCTTCAGATTGAAGGGTACATAGGCGAGTTATATAAACTTGGTCGTCCCATGAGTCAGGAGGAGAGTGTTAACATCCTGCTCGCTTCGCTGACAAATGAGTACGATCTGTTCATTCAGACGTATAGAAAGGAAGACTAGAAAAAGACCCTTATGGAAATGCGTCCACTGTTGACTTTATACGAGTCACTCTTGGACAGGCATAGCTCCAATGGCTCAGCTACTTCTGGATTAAGTCCAGTGAAGAGACGTAACAAGAAACGGTCGAGATCAACTAGACATGTCTCAAACTGGGAATCCGCTAAATCGGATACAGTCACGGAAAGATTGGAAGACGCTCCAACTCTTTTGAAAGCTCAGGTATATCTAAAAACCTCAAAACTCCTGTTCCAAGATTTCTTGATACATAATGTGACAGTCGCATTTTGGTTTGTATGCAGGGAATCAAGAAGGCACGGAACTCTGGCGCATAGGAGCACATTTGGATTGGATCTCCAGCTCGTGCAGTTTTGAAGTTTAGATAGATATTGGAATATTGTTATTAGTCTTTAGTTGCATTTCGACATTGTCTATTACATTGTTCAAGGATTTTGTTTTAATAAAATTATCATTTTTCTTTCAACACCTATTGTCTAAAATTGTCCTTGAAATGTTATATGAATGTGTTGAATGTATGTTTAGTAATAACTTGAATGATGATCCGAAATGTTTTGAAATCAAGAATTGTGTCATTATGATTGTTAATAAAAATGTTATAAGAATCAATTCAACCAAAGGTCCAGTTGGACAGGACCTTGGAATCATTTGACTTAGAGTCACTTGATGAATTGACTTCTTAATTTGTCAAGAAATGAATCAACCAAAGGTCCAGTTGGACAGGACTTTGGAATCATCTGACTTAGAGTCAGATGATGATTAAGTTCTTGACAAAGCACATGTGGCAAGAAATGAATCACCCAAAGATCTAGAGGATAGGATTTTGGAATCAGTTGACTTAGAGTCAACTAAAGATTGCAAGTATTGAACAAAGTTAACAAAGTCATTAGTCTACATAGATATGTAAAAGACATAGAACACAATTGTTTGTACTTTGCAATATTCATCATTCGTTATGATGAATATGACATTGCTTATCGGGATAAGCAATTGAATTGAAACCTTGAAAAGTCCAAGGTCTTTCAAAGGAAGTACAAGTTTCACAGAACCTGAGGGATAACATAAACTGAGAAAAAGGTTTCACAGTTCATTCTCTTCCAAGAGCATTAATGGTTATAATGTGTCTTGAGGAAGATAATGGAGCATTGGTCGAAACAGTTCGATCCTCGATGTATGATATACATTGCAAATTAGTTTTAAATAAGTTGAACTCTATACCAGTCAGTCCATATAAACCATATTCCAACCACATCCTAGACTAAGTAGGTCTTACAGACACTGTATGATATGTAAAGCTGGGATTATCCCACTTGTACATTGAAATTCCAGGGTCCTGTAGTGTTCGTCTGAACCTCATGACTAGCCTGAACCTGATCAGCAATGTCGTTTCGTTGGCTATCCCGCTGCAACTCTAAAAGAATAGCTCTTTCAGAAAGAACTCATGTTCTAAGGAAACAGTGGGAGTTGGGACAGTCCTGAATGAGTTCAGGATTAGCCAAGTGAAAAAACCTTTAGTCATCACTAGGCTTGGAGCAGAAATCAGATTTCTGTTCTACAACTGACATAATCTTCTCTTGACCAGTAGTATTGATCACCATCATAAGTAGTTATGATTGGGGTGACACACCGATTGGTGGTAAAACACTATAGTTAGTACGGATTTACAATCCAACTACTTGGAAGCATTGGTGAGCCCGGTTGCTGCCAAACAAGAGAACCTCAGGGCGAGACACAGTCTATGTGAAAACTTTGATTGATTTTACACTTGGTCTAAAAACCAGTGGGAGTAACTGAATCATCAAAAGAAAGAAACATGGACAGATACATACCTTCAGAACATCTGGTTGAGTGAGACGATACTCAAAGTCAAGTAATTGATTCCGGGAGAAGTAACCCCAATAGAGGATGGAATCCGAAAGGATACTGTACGGTACATTGTGAATCGTTAGTAGAGCGCGTGTGGATCACCGACACACTAATAGAGACTCACAAAGAGAGTCCCGATACAAAGGTAAATAGGCCAGGGATTTCCCCACGGGCATCTCGTAGAAAAGGATATTCAGATTCTCAAAATATGCCAAAGGGTTGGATTTTGAGAAAGGGCTGAAAGATTTCCATAAAAATGTCAGAGAGGTTTGGATTCTCAAAATGTGCCATAAGTCCTGGATTTTGTGAATAGTCTATAACCATGTCAAAGCCAGTGGGAGTCACCGTTATCTCCATAAGTGGGATACATATTGTTTCTAGGAAACGTCTCTTTTCATTACAAAGTGTAATGACTTGGTGTTAATAGACGGATCGCTATGAAAGCCTTAATAGAAATACGGCATACTCAGGTGGTTGTAATCGTCTATGAGATAGATCCAGATTCTGCCAAGATGATCTTGATGAGATTCAAGATGCATAGACTTAGGAAAGTTTTTCTTATCATTGCAAAGTGTGATGACTTGGCATGAAAGAAATTAAGAAGGTGTATCATACTCACGTAATTCACAGTCATCTATTCGATAGATGAAATCGCCAGCATAGACCTAGTCAACATGATCTTGATAAGATTCAAGATGCATGAGAAGAGTCTCCGAAAGGAAATAGTTTCTTGAAAATCATGACACAAGGATTATAACTAATCTATGGATTCCGAAAGGGTTTGGAATAAGTAGGGATCGGGTTCCACAAGTTTCTTGGATCGATCATAATGTCATGAACATGTCTTGATGACTTGATGCTTAGGGCATAGTAAGTTGTATTCAGGACATTTCCTGGCTGAGAATACTGGATGGATTGTTTGAACTCAAGTGAGAATTCATTGGGAAATGATAGGGTTGAAAGTGATAGGGTTAATTTGAAAGATTTTCAAAAGTGGTAATTATTAATGTCAGGCCATGATGTTAAAGGACTTCATGGTTAAAGAATCTCGTTGGTATTCTGATGGAGCGCGTGTGGTTTACCGGCACATCATAACACCTCGAAATAGTCTTAGGGTGCAGTCAAGTAGACTAAAGACCCCAGAACGATAGGAAGTCACAGTACACATTACCAGAATGGAGTTAGGAGAGAAATTGATAGGATAACATATTGAGATGTTATCGGATGAGTATCCGATTAGATCATCTGCACTAAAGTGTATAAGTATAAGATACTTTGGAAACATTGAAAAAGTGTAAGGTTCATAAAGATATAGCTGTAAAATTAGAATTGAAAGTTTAAAAGAAATCATGAAACCGATAATAGTTTATGACAAGGTCCGACCTGGTGATTACCTTGTGGAGACTCGGTAATAAGCAAGAGTAGCTGCCGGTCAGATCTTTATGTTTCGCTTTCACATGTTTTACTTCCCGAATAATTTAATTATTCAGAAAGGTCCACAGTCGCTCATACTTTGGGAAGTAAGTATTGAATCAAGACTGTCATGAATTGATTTGTAGACTGTCTAAGGAGTTAGACATAGCAATAGGATTGCTACAACATTCATGAGTACTTAGAAATAGAGATTTGAGTGTTGGATAAACCCACGCTCAATAGATTGCTTCATGGATTATATCACAAGCAATGTTGAGACGATAATATCCTATGATCTTGAAGTGGAGAGATATGAGTTATAATTTACAAGGAAATTGTTCATTGATAATACGAAAACGCATCGGTAACTCGATGTTATAAAACGTGTTGTTGTGAATGATTTAACCGGTAAAAGATATAAGCATATGAGTTGAAGCTTATTCGTTCCTTGACCCTGATGGGAAACAGATATCTGTAGGCCTCTCGATGATTTTGAAGTTGACTAAAGTGCTGGCCAGCCTGGACTAAATTGATGTGTTCAATTAGAAATTCTAAAGTCATAAGCAGAATCGAAAATCGGGAAACAGGGTATTGGACAGAGATTGATCTCAATCCATGTCTCGTGTCTGAAAATATCTTGTTGGACGAAGGATCATATGATCACTTATCATTGGACCGAACTGACTAGGTCAGAGTTCAGCAGCGGTTTCAAGGAAGCTATAGTTGCAAAAATAATTAAAGGGTAAATTGGTAATTTTAGTCATAGACTTATCCAAGTGGGAGACTGTTGGATTAGGTGTCTAAGCCATGACTGATAATTAGTATTTACCTAATTAATAGTAGTATAGTCCATTTGGGTTGCCCTCATAGTTGGAGAATTGGCAGAAAGTCCGGTAGAAAGAAAGGTTGATTTATTATGTGATTAATAAATCAATAGAAATTAAATAAATAGTTTATTAATATATTTAAGTGATAATACATTAATTAGAAACTATAATAATTAATTAGGAATTTTTCTGGAATTAATTGGAATTAATTTGGTGGTTAAATTAATTAATTAAAGGTGTAGGGACTAAAACTGTAATTATTCAATAGTTGAGTAAGTGACAGTTTGAGTGAGTGTGTGGTTGGCGATTTTATATATAAAAATATATATAATCGATATATATATATATATATATATATATATATATATATATATATATATATATATATATATATATATATATATATATATATATATATATATATATATATATATATATATATAAAAGAGATAATTGTTTGAATTGATAAGATAAAATGTTTATCTTGATTTGAATTCAAAAGGTTTATCTCTTAGGGTTTATCTGGCCATCCACTGGAGCCTATAAATAGGGAGGCTCATAACCCTACATAGGCCACGATTTTGAGGCTCTCTCTGAAAGAATTTTCGGCCAACATTCCAAGCTAAGGGCGTGACTGCATTTGAGGCAAGATGTTTCTGTTGCTTTGCTTCCAAGATTCACTAAATGTTGGTTTTTCTTGATCTTTCTTTTAGTTTAATTCTTTCTGGCCTTTTAGGAATTGTTATATGTTTAACTAGAAGAAAAACTTAGATCTAAATAGGTTGCATGTGAACATAGGATTTTTAGTTCATAGTTGCAGAAAACCTTTCACATATGTTCATTGATGAACATATGTTTATTGATGAACATATGTTTATTGATGAACATATGTTCATTACTGAACATAACAATTTACGTTTACGATCGTACCCTTTACTTATATTTTAATCTTACGGTTAGAAACTTGGTTCTGCAGTTAGGCAATATATTTTGGTTCTGCATTGAACCCATCCCTATATATATATATATATATATATATATATATATATATATATATATATATATATATATATATATATATATATATATATATATATATATATATATATATATATATATGTTGAAAATACGATAACTGATCTCCACGAATAAGGTTTTTAAGCCTATTACTGTGTGACAGATATGTATTTTAGCTATAATATGCGGAATAAAAATAAACTAAAATTAAGTTACTAAAGCTATAAATAAACAAAATAAAGCGGTAAATCTAAACTAGACAGTATTTAAATAGACAGAATGCGGTAAATAAACTAAAAGTTAGAAGTTAGAGGTTAGATGTAATAAACGCCATTATCAACGATAAAGTGTTTTTACAATAAATAAAAAGGTTAGAAGTTAGAAGTTAGAAGTTAGATGTTAGATGTAATAAACGCCATTATCAACGATAAAGTGTTTTTACAATAAATAAAAAGGTTAGAAATTAGGAGTTAGATGTCTCGGTTAAATACAGTCCACATATGTATGGTTGTCACGGTTCAATCCTGATGTATTGGATATTTGGTATAGTTGATTTATAACAGTTTAAATAAATCAATAACGACAAAGATAAATTATTGGAATTATAATTTCAAAAGAACTTATCGATGACGGAAGAACGTGGAGTTTTCTTGATGTGTCGATTTCTTGTTCTTTTCGGTAGGATGAGGTTTTGGTGATTTTTGGTGTCGGGTAGAGGTTGTTTGGAGGTTTGAAGTTTGGTGTCGGGTAGAGGTTGTTTAGAGGTTTGAAGTTTTGGTGTCGGGAGGATGTCTTGTTTCTTGCGGTTGTGCGGTTTGGTTCTTGTTGCCAAATGCAGAAATTTGAGAGTCTTGAGCTGTTTGGTCGTGGGTGTGCTTGTGGTTTATATGTTTGTGTGTGAAAAAATCAGCAAGAGGAAGCCTGAATTTATAGTTCTGTCCAGGCGAGATCGGGTCGCGATCCTCTATAAGATCGGGTCGCGATCTTGAGTGTGCTCCGCTTTTGTGCTGGCCACTACCCGACTCAGTGGACTGTGGTTGGTGGGTAGGGTCGCGATCTTCATGGATATCGGGTCGCGATCTTGTCGGGTCGCGATCGGTAGAGGGATCGGGTCGCGATCCTGTCGGGTTGCCATCGGCTCGCGATCTTTGGTCAGCACAGTGTCACGCGTTTGTCATCCGATCGGGTCGCGATCCGGGTTGAGATCGGGTCGCGATCCATGCTGTTGCTGCCATTGACTTCTTTTGTTTTGTTTTTCTTCATGTCGCGACACATGTGTTGTCGGGTCGCGATTGCTGTAGCTGGGTGACATTTTTGCTCTTTGGTACATAGCGTCACTTTCTCAGGTTTGGTTGATCTCGGTTTGGTTGATCTCGAATTTACGCAACCTGAAATAAACTGATAATATTTGTTAAAAAACATTTCGACTTATTTCAGTGATGGTCACATAAAAACATAAAAAACATTATTCAACAATTTCCCCCTATGTGGGCAATTAATGAAATGAGGAGAAAAATGTTTGATTGAAATTCTTGAAATTTGGACAAGACATTTATAAAACCATATCACTTGTTTTGAAAGAGTGTGACTAGACTTTACTTATGTTTTAAAAAAAATGTTTGTCAAGAATATTTGTTTCTGAATCAAAGTCTCGAGTTCAATTATCAAAAGGTTTTTGTATATGTATTTTCATAATATTCCTTAAGATTTTATAGCATTTATAAAGACGACAAGTGATCTTAATAGGTCGATTCAGATGAATTCTCATAGGTATAGATCACACTTGACTGAGGTGTTTGTTTGTTCTGGGTGCAGAACTGGTGTATAATCACTAAGGATGAGTGATATCTCTCAGTTTGAAGGTGTTGACTTATGCTTAATGTGGATTTATACCTATATACTTTAGTCACTTGGTCTTCATATTAGATAATCAATCACATAAGACTGGTTTCGGCATTACTCAGAGGGTTTCTTCATTCATGCCATTGATGTTCACTCTCTCTCAGTCGGAAAATACATGTAGAGGGGTTTAGAAATATTCATAGTGCAATTTGCAACTAAGAATATTCAATTATGAAGGCTACAGTATCCCTGGTAAATCTTCGGTTTTGATGGCTATATATGATAAAGCTTTTGAGAATTCGTTGTTTGAGAGATGTCTGTCTTGACGAATTGTTGTTGTAAATCTTCTTTTTCTTTGGTGATGTGTTCACCTTTGTCTTTATCTTTTCTTGATTTGTGTGAATACACATTGTGTAAAAGATATCTGATGTGGTTACCAATTGTGATTTGTTGACAGCATTTGTTGGATATGACTTTGCGTTTTGAAATTTTGAGCTATCTTCTGGTTTTTCTTGGATATGACTTGACGTTTCTTCAATTTTCAGACTTGTTATGCCAGATGATGAATCTTTTCTTTGAAGTGGTTTGATTGAGGATAGGGATAGGTGATATAATAGACAGTTTGTCTAATATATAAGAAAATGAATGTATCGTCCCTGATTGAGGATAGGGATAGGTGATATAATAGACAGTTTGTCTAATATATAAGAAAATGAATGTATCGTCCCTGGTCATTTTGATATCTAAGCAAAAATGAGACTAGCATCACGGTATAAGAGTATAAATCCTATAAGTCATCATGAAAACACCTTTGCTCACAGAAATGAATTCCACTTAGCAGTTAAAGACGAGGCACAATTTCTCACATGGGTTTGGTTTTCATCTGAATCTCCTGATCTTATGTCCCTTAATAGATAAAATCGTTATAATTGAAATAAATTCAAAGGGAATAGGAGAATATATTTAACAAAAATTTTTGAAATTTGAACCTTCTCTTTAATTAAGAATTAATATTACTGAGAACATTCAACGAGCATAAGTATCTGAAAATTTAGTCAAGAAGATGTTAATCACATGGTTTTGTAAAGATTTAAAAAGATAAAACTTTATCCTAAATTTTTTTGAGATTTTTAATTATGTGGATGTTTTTGAAGATTTTGGTTATTTGAATGTTTTTGGTAAAATTTTTGTTATTTGAATGTTTTTGGTAAAATTTTTGTTATTCGAATGTTTTTGGATTTTCTTTTTGAATGAAAGTAAACACTCTTTTGTACAAACAAAAAGTAAGAGATTAGGGATGGATGTTATCTAGATTCAACATTCCTAGACGGCCTAGGAAGTATTGAAACTTGGTTTCGTCTAGAGCCTTAGTAAAGACATCGGCAATTTGCTCTTCGGTGTTGATGAAGTGCAATTCGATATGACCTTTCTGAATGTTGTCTTTGAGGAAATGATATCGAATGTCAATGTGCTTTGTCATGGAATGGTGCACGGGATTGTGAGAAATGGCAATTGCGCTGGTTGAGTCACAAAATATGGGAATTTGTGATACTTTGTAGCCATAGTCACGTAATTGAGTTTGCATCCACAAGACTTGTGAACAGCAGCTTGCGGCGGCTACATATTCAGCTTCTGCGGTTGAAGTGGACACGCATGATTGTTTCTTTGAAGTCCAACTTACCAGTCTGCCTCCTAGAAATTGGCAAGAACCAGATGTGCTTTTCCTGTCTAGTCTGCATCCTCCATAGTCGGAGTCAGTGAAGGCGTTAAGCTGAAAATCAGAGTTAGCTGGATACCAAAGGCCAAGAGATGGAGTTCCTTTAAGATATTTGAGAATTCTTTTCACAGCTATAGCATGAGATTCCATAGGATTGGCTTGATATCTGGCACAGACACATGTAGAAAACATGATGTCGGGTCTGCTGGCTGTGAGGTATAGGAGTGATCCTATCATTCCTCGATATTTCTTTTGATCAACAGGCTTGCCATTTAAGTCTGCATCTAATTTGTAACCAAGGGCCATTGGGGTTTTGCTGTATTGGATTTGTCAAGAGAGAAACGAGTTAGAATATTTTTGACATAATTTTCTTGATTGATGAAAATTCCATCTGATGAATGTTTGACTTGAAATCCAAGAAAAGTAGTCATTTCTCCTATCATGCTCATCTCAAATTTGCTCTTCATTAAATCTGCAAACTTGATACTCAAAGATTCATCAGTAGAACCGAAAATAATGTCATCGACATATATTTGAACGATTAACAGATGTTTATTAAAGATTTTACGAAAGAGAGTTTGATCAATTGAACCTCTTTTGAATCCTGATTCTTCTAGAAATATTGACAATGTTGAATACCAGGCTCGAGGTGCTTGTTTTAAGCCATAAACTGCTTTTTGTAACTTAAAACTGTGATTTGGGAACTGTGGATCTTCAAAACCTGGAGGTTGTTGAATATACACATCACGATCAATCTCTCCATGTAAAAATGCACATTTTACATCCATTTGGAATACTTTGAAGTTTTTGTGTGCTGTATATGCTAGGAAGATACGAATGGCTTCGAGTCTTGCAACTGGAGCATAAGTTTCATCGTAATCGATTCCTTCTTGTTGTGAATAGCCCTTGACGACAAGTCTTGCTTTGTTTCGACAGACTATGCCTTGATCATCAGTTTTTTTCTGAAAACCCATCTTGAACCTACTACAGTAACATCGGGAGGAGTAGGAACAAGATCCCATACTTGGTTTCTTTCGAATTCAGCTAGTTCTTCTTGCATGGCTTTGACCCAGTCTGGATCTTTGAGAGCTGAATGGATGGTTTTGGGTTCAGTCATGGATAAGAATGCTCCGTATAAACATTCATTTGAGGTGGCGGCTCTTGTTTGAATACCAGAATTGGGATCTCCTATAATTTGTTCTGCAGGATGATTTCTGGTCCATTTGTTTAGGCGAGTTTTTTCAGGTATTTCGATTGGTGTTTCTATGTCCCATTGTTCTTCTTGGTCATGTGATTCTGTTGGGAATAGATTTTGGTTGTTGTCAGATATGTCTTTTTGGATTATAGGGTGAGAATGGGGTAATGAAGGTTCCTCCATAGATGATGCACTGGGATCATTTTGGATAGGTGGATTGGGAGTGTTCAAAGAGGGATTTAGTGTTGGTAATTCCCCCTCGACTTGATCTGTATTTTCTTGGTTTGATTGTGAAGTTTCTGCATCGGAGTTTCCTGTAGGAATAGTAGTAGATGTTAGAAATTCAGAACTGTAAGCGGTTTTGGGTTGTTCAAAAAGTAAATCAAGATCAATTTCTATGTCCGTAGAAGGCATTTGTTGAATTGGATTTTGAAAAATATTATCGATCATTTTAGAACCAAAATGTTTACGATCCAATTTCCTGACATAAAATTCATCTAAATGAACATCAGTACTTTCTTCAATTACTCTAGTACGTTTGTTCAGTACTCGATAAGCAACTGAGGTAAAAGAGTAACCAAGGAAAATTCCTTCGTCTGATCTTGATTCAAATTTTGAAAGGTGATCTTTGTTATTCTTTATGAAGCATCGACAACCAAAAATATGAAAGAATTTGATGTTTGGTTTTCGGTTGTTAATTGCTTCATATGGTGTTTTATGAAGATGTTTATGGATTAAAGAACGGTTTTGAGTGTAGCAAGCTGTGGCTATTGCTTCTACCCAGAAGTATTGTGGCAGATCAGCAAAGATGAGCATTGATCTTGTAGCTTCGCATAGAGTTCGGTTCTTTCTTTCAACAACGCCGTTTTGTTGAGGAGTGTAAGGGGCTGAGAAGTTGTGTTCGATGCCTTTGTTTTTGAGAAATGAGTCTAGAGTTATGTTTTTCAACTCAGATCCATTGTCACTTCGGATTCTACGAACAGGTCGTTTGAGCTTTAATTCAATCTGTTTGATGAAGTTGATTATTTCTTCAGGTGCTTCTGACTTTAACCTTAAAAAGAAAATCCAAGTAAAGCGTGAGTATCCATCAATAATAACAAGGATGTATTTCTTCCCTTTTATGCTTTGGGTTTTTGCAGGGCCGCAAAGATCAATGTGCAGTAATTCTAGTGGTTCGGATACACTAGATTCAGGAATGCTTTTATGAGAGGATTTGGACAGTTTTCCTCCTTCACAAGTTGCACAAAGAGTTTCATTATCAAGTTTTAGAAGTGGCAGTCCGCGAACAAGATCATTTGCAATCAACTTGTTGATGTAGCCGAAGTTGAGATGGGAAAGACGACGATGCCACAACCAGCTAATATCAGCTGAAGCTTTGGATAAGAGACAGATGTCTGGTTTTCCATAGATAAGGTCCATATCTAGTGGATACATGTTGCCTAGACGATCAGAATTAACTAGAATGGCTTTGGTCTTGGCATCTGTGATTATGCTTCGTTGTTTGGTGAAAAGAACTTCATGATTGTTGTCACAGAGTTGTGATACGCTGATTAGGTTGTGTTTCAGGCCGTCAACGTAGGCTACTTTCTTGATGGTGAAGTGACCATTTGTTATGTTTCCATAACCTTTGATTCTTGCAGTCATGTTATTTCCAAAAGTAACATCTTGTTTGGATTCTGTGGGTTTGAAGTCTCGTAGAAAGCTCTGGTTTCCTGTCATATGCTTAGAGCAGCCACTATCGATATACCATGTGCCATCCTTGGGCTCTCCAGCACAAAGTGCCTGCAATTAGACAGAAAGTTTAGGTACCCAAACCATGGTGGTCCTGATTTGTTAATGGTTTTTGATAATTTGGAATCATTGTAGTATTTGTTGATTGGACGGTATGGTTGCGGTTTAAGTTGATTTATTAGATTTTCCCAAAGTGAGATTTGTTTTTGAAAACCTGTCATTTGAAATGATTTTTGATTTTGTGAAAAGTATCCTATATGTGAAGTTCCGTTTGATAACCTTTCTTTGTATCTGGGATTTTGATGATTTTGAAAAACATTATGATGATGGAATGGAATTTGGTGAAATGATGGTTTCTGAAAGTTCCTTGAGAGATTGAAGTTTATCTCTTGAAAGCGATTTTGAATTGGTTTTTGAAACGGTTTTTGTTTTGGATTAAAGGTTTGTTTTTGTGGCACAGAGACTGGTTTCAAAGATTTCTCTTGGGTTTCTTTGAAAACTTTGGGCTTGCTTTGTTCTTTTGGTTTAAAGACAGCTTGAATGGGTTGTTTATTTGTCTGTTGTTTCTTTGAATACTTTTGTCCTAGACTGTTCTTTCCAATAAAGGTTGAGTTTAAAGAGGGAAAGACAGTTGGAACAGAAGTACTACCATTTTGATTATCAGAATTTTCTCCATTTAAGAAATTTTCAAGTTTGATTGTGCCATCATTCCTTGTTAGTTTAGTAGATCTCAATTGATGAGTTACTGAACTAGCAGAGTCTGATTCAGATTTTACAACTCTTTTGAATGACTTGTTGAAAAAAGTATCATCTGGACTGCAGTTGATAACCGTTTCATCATCTGAATCGTCCTCATTAGCAGATAAGAAAAAATCTGGTAGAGGCGATTTAGAGTTTTCACAAATTTTCCCATTTTTCTTTTCAGTCTCTTCATTTTCAAAAGATTCTCTTCCAATTCCCGGTTTATAATTCGTATCAATTTTGACAGTTCCTAAGTTGTTTGCTTTAGTGAAAACATCATCACTCAATTTTCTGGCAATATTGATAGAATCCAGTTTTCCTTGAAATCTTTGATTTTTGGATTCAAGAAATTTGATTTGCTTTGAAGAATCATCTAGTTTTAGAATTAAACTAGTGTTTTTGTCAGTTAAATCTTGAACTTTTTGTTTTAACTGAAGGACTTCCTTTTCTAAGGTATCTTTTATTTCAGATGAAATAACAGATTGATTTTTTATTTCTAAGTCCCTTTTTTGTTTTAGAGCTTCATTTAATTATTCTAGGACGTGATTATTTTCTTCAGATTTTCGTTCAATGTCTCTTTCAAGTTTGTCTCTAGTCCTTGTAGATTCTCCAAATCTGAGTTGCAAGGTTTGTAATTTAGATTTGTAGATATCAGATTTGACTATTGTGTCATGATACATTCTGAGATCAGCTTTTAGACTGTTCTCAATCTTAGTCATGTGGGACTCAAATGGTGTTCTTGAAAGACCAAGTTCTGAGATCATAGACCATACCTAATCGATGACATATGGAGCTCTTGTGGTTGGTTCATTGTCAGCCATGAAGCAGAAGTTTGACTGAGCTGGTTCAGTATTTGTTTCATCATCAGAAGTTGGCCAGTGTTCCACGCTAGGTTCGTGGAATGCCATTAAAGCTTTTTGCTTTGCTTTCTGTTCTTGTTTCTTCAGCTCTTCAGCTTTTTGAGCATAGTAGGCTGAGTCTTTGACCTTGACTTTGGCTCGACAATCTCGGGCATAATGATTTAGTCCTTTGCATTTGTGACAAATGATTACGTCATCATTATCATCGTTATTGTCAGCCTTTTGGCTCTTAACGGGTGGTATTTCAGATGTTTGAGTTTGTTTCTGTTGAGATGGTTTTGAATGATTTTGCTGAAATCCAGAACTTTGGTTATTATAAGAGTTGTGATTATTTTGAAAACCGCGATTCTGAAAGTTTTGTCCAAAAGTGGATCTTTGTTGAAAATTTGGTCTGAAGTTTGATTGATTATGATGTGGCAAAAATCTCTCGAGATTAGTGTTTGCTACCAAAGCACACAATTGTTGGTAATCAGCTTCATTATTTGGATCAGACAAGTCACAAGAATTACTTGAAAAAGCTTGGTTTTGATTTAAATCAATTTGACTTTGATCATGAAAATGTGTTTGGTTTTGAGAGGATGTTGACAGCAAAGCAAGTGGTCCTCCAAAAGAAGTAGACGTTGGTGGGTCAATCGAGGATTCATACGATTGTAATTCTCCGTACAGATTGTACAAAGATTCAGTATGAATTGCCGGATTTCCCTGGATGATGAGTTTGACCATTTTCCAGCTTTCTTAAAGGTTGTTTAAAAATTTGAGGTTTATCTCATGCTGTGACTTTTTGATGCCCATATTATTCATTTTGATGGTAATGAGATTGAACCTGTCATGAGCATCATGGATGGTCTCATGTGAAAACATTTTGAAGTTGTCAAATTCGTTTAAAACAGATGTTTTATTGTTTCCAATGATTCTCTCATTTCCTTCAAAACGATTTTCCAAAGTTTGCCAAATTTGGTTTAAAGTTAAAAGGATTATATCATTCATTTGGCTTAGAATACTGTGGGGTATTCCAGAAACAAGCTCCTTTTTGGCTTGAAGTTCAAGTTTCTTCCTTTCATTCAGTATATCCAAGTTACTCGTAAGAGAGGTCATGTTATCTGGTAGAGATCCGTCTACACATTTCCACACATCTTCACTTATAGAGTTGAGATGAAGATTCATACGACCTACCCATGATTTATATTCTTCAGGAATAAGAATGGGTGCTCGAGTACCTGAACCTATACTGTTAGCAATAGATACAGAATTTATGTTTGAGTAGTTTGCGGAAGACATTTTTGGTTTTTTTTTGTTAACGAAAATGTGATGTTAAAATGAAATTTTTTTAAGGAAAACTTATTGGTGGTTTATAAAAACGCTACACAAAAGTTTACGACAAAAATTTTCAAAATAAATCACACAAGTAATTTTTAAATTTTTTTATATATTTTTTAATTGAACAAGTGATATTAAGATGAAATTTTTAAAGAAAACTTATTGGTGGTTTATAAAAACGCTACACAAAAGTTCTCGACAAAAATTTCAGATTAAATCACACAAGCTCTGATACCAATTGTTGAAAATACGATAACTGATCTCCACGAATAAGGTTTTTAAGCCTATTACTGTGTGACAGATATGTATTTTAGCTATAATATGCGGAATAAAAATAAACTAAAATTAAGTTACTAAAGCTATAAATAAACAAAATAAAGCGGTAAATCTAAACTAGACAGTATTTAAATAGACAGAATGCGGTAAATAAACTAAAAATTAGAAGTTAGAGGTTAGATGTAATAAACGCCATTATCAACGATAAAGTGTTTTTACAATAAATAAAAAGGTTAGAAGTTAGAAGTTAGATGTTAGATGTAATAAACGCCATTATCAACGATAAAGTGTTTTTACAATAAATAAAAAGGTTAGAAATTAGGAGTTAGATGTCTCGGTTAAATACAGTCCACATATGTTTGGTTGTCACGGTTCAATTCGGATGTATTGGATATTTGGTACAGTTGATTTATAACAGTTTAAATAAATCAATAACGACAAAGATAAATTATTGGAATTATAATTTCAAAAGAACTTATCGATGACGGAAGAACGTGGAGTTTTCTTGATGTGTCGATTTCTTGTTCTTTTCGGTAGGATGAGGTTTTGGTGATTTTTGGTGTCGGGTAGAGGTTGTTTGGAGGTTTGAAGTTTGGTGTCGGGTAGAGGTTGTTTAGAGGTTTGAAGTTTTGGTGTCGGGAGGATGTCTTGTTTCTTGCAGTTGTGCGGTTTGGTTCTTGTTGCCAAATGCAGAAATTTGAGAGTCTTGAGCTGTTTGGTCGTGGGTGTGCTTGTGGTTTATATGTTTGTGTGTGAAAAAATCAGCAAGAGGAAGCCTGAATTTATAGTTCTGTCCAGGCGAGATCGGGTCGCGATCCTCTATAGGATCGGGTCGCGATCTTGAGTGTGCTCCGCTTTTGTGCTGGCCACTACCCGACTCAGTGGACTGTGGTTGGTGGGTAGGGTCGCGATCTTCATGGATATCGGGTCGCGATCTTGTCGGGTCGCGATCGGTAGAGGGATCGGGTCGCGATCCTGTCGGGTTGCCATCGGCTCGTGATCTTTGGTCAGCACAGTGTAACGCGTTTGTCATCCGATCGGGTCGCGATCCAGGTTGAGATCGGGTCGCGATCCATGCTGTTGCTGCCATTGACTTCTTTTGTTTTGTTTTTCTTCATGTCGCGACACATGTATTGTCGGGTCGCGATTGCTGTAGCTGGGTGACATTTTTGCTCTTTGGTACATAGCGTCACTTTCTCAGGTTTGGTTGATCTCGGTTTGGTTGATCTCGAATTTACGCAACCTGAAATAAACTGATAATATTTGTTAAAAAACTTTTCGACATATTTCAGTGATGGTCACATAAAAACATAAAAAACATTATTCAACTATATATATATATATATATATATATATATATATATATATATATATATATATATATATATATATATATATATATATATATATATATATATATATATACAAGTTGGGGTTAACCCACTTGGCTAACAAGGTTATTACTAACAAGGAGGTCATGGGTTCAAACCCTGGCACAAACATAACAAGGAGTAGTTTAGGAGTAGAAGTATGATAGATTTGCCGTTAATATATATATATATATATATATATATATATATATATATATATATATATATATATATATATATATATATATATATATATATATATATATATATATATATATATATATATATATATATATATATATATATATATATATATATATATATATAGGAGAGGGTTCAAATGAGAACCACTAAAAGGTTAAGAACCGTGAGAACTCGATATTCACACATTAGGAACCAAGTTTTTTTTTCGTTTTTTTGTTTTTCACACTTGTTTATTATGTGAAAATAAATTAGACTTACTAAATTTTATTATTTTTAATATGTTTTACAATATTCACAATATAATGAAATTTCTAGTTATTAAACTGTGAATATTAAAACGTAAATTTTTTTCTTTAAAACACATCAATATTAATATGTAATTGCAAAGGAAGAATAATTATATATATTTATGTGTTTGGTAATTTTATTTTGATAAAAAACAAGTGTTAAAAATAAAAAATACAATGTTATTAAACTTTGAATTAATGGTTCTCACGGTTCTCAACATATATATATATATATATATATGGTCCGGTTCCGGTGAGGACTCTTTTTTCAGTGAGAACTCGTGAGGACACCTTAAAAAAATTGAAAAAAAATATAAAAAAAATACAAATCATAAAATCGAGAATAGTACTATATCATTATCAAAAAAAATTTGAAAAAAAATTTGCATCATTGCAAAACGTAATGATGCAATTTTTCTGTTTTTATTTTGGATCATTATTTCATTATAAAAAAACAATGATCGAAAACTTTTTTTTTTGAATCTTTTTTTTCTCCGATATAGTACTATGATCCATTTTATTATTTATATTTTTTTATATTTTTTTTCAATTTTTAAGGTGTCCTCGCAAGTCCTCACTTTAAGAAGAGTCCTCACCCGATCCTGATTATATATATATATATATATATATATATAAATATATATATATATATATATATATATATATATATATATATATATATATATATATATATATATATATATATATATATATATATATATATATATATATATATATATATATATATATATATATATATAGGGGTGGGTTCAACATAGAACCATTTTTATGCATAGAACCATAGAACCATCTCCTTGACCGTTAGATCAAATTAGGGTGATAAGGGTATGATGGTAAATTGCACTTATATGTTCATTGATGAACATACGCGTATGTTCATTGATGAACATATACGTATATTCATCAATGAACGTTGTGTTCAAAATCCTAGAAAATAGTATTGTTCAGAAATTGGTCATGTTCATAAGTGAACATTGAAGAAGAATATTGTTCATCTTCACACATGTTCAATACTGAACATGTATGAATCTTCATATTTCTAAACAAAAACTGAAAATGTTCATAACTGAACATAGATGAACAATTATACATTTATCCAAAAACTCAAATGTTCAAAATTGAATATTAATAAAATATTTATACAAAATCATGAATAAAAAATTATATAAAGTTCATTTATGGACACATACATATGTTTAGTAATATAAAATCATACACACATGTTCATAAATGAACATATGTTCATAAATGAACATATGTTCATAAATGAACATATGTTCATAAATGAACATATTTTCATCCATGAACATTATCTTCAAAACGTTCCTTCACATATATGTATGCTCTCTGAATTTGTGATCTCTTTTAAACTTCTTCCATCATTTGCAGGATTAAATTCTCAGCAAACTCCATGATGAAAGATATCTCTATGAACAGGGATCATGAATCAGAACAATGAATTACAAAGAAGTCAAAAACTAACAATAAATAACGATTTGGTAACACACTAGTCATGAATCAATCAACTAACTGAAGCCAGAACACAAGTTATTAAATTTAAACTCTGACCATAAAGAAGAACATATACTAAATCGAACACTAAACCCTAGGTTCCACAATCAGTTCGAGACAATCAACATAGGACACCTGGTGGACATTCTTAAATGTTCATTAGTGAACATTCTATTTATTTGTTGAAAATTTTTTCAATGTTCATCTTCAATGAATGAGACTTTGATACTTGAGGATAAACTACTTTCAGAATCAAACAAAACAACCGTATACTTGAGGATAAACTACTTTCATCTTCAATGTTCTCGTATCTCAGTTTGTGCATCAAAATCAAACAAAATGACTGTATTCTGATGATTGAGAAATCGATAAACGAAATAACGAATTTAGATCTCACCGTTGTTCTAGATGACGTTGATGAATCGAATGGCTGATTCCTATTACTTTTCCTTCCCCGCTTCCTCATTATCGGACCACTTCCTTTACCATCGTCTTCCTTCAGCGACTTGCGCAATTTTTGATCAGGCGGATTCGAAGCTTTGGAATCGAACATCGATTTGAACAACAATCAGTAGCAAACACCAATTAATGATGAAATGAAGCTAATAGCAACTGCAGAACACCCCAGCCGCCGGAGAATTGCTCCCAAAGTCACGTAAGATGGCGATGATTAAGTCCACTGAGGCCAAGAAATCGAAAATAAAAGTGCAAATCGGTGTTAATGGCATCAAATCAGAAGGTAAAACTATTCCTAATGACACAAAAATATCAATCAATTATGGATTTGTTGCTTCAGATTAGAATATTGTTGCTGGAATTCACGATGAGGCAGTTGCTTCTTCGATTGCTCAGATAATCAAATATTAGAACTAGAAACAGATATAGGAGGTCACGAATTGAATAAGGAAATTGTTGATAATAGTATTGATATGGATTCTGACTCTACTCTGATTATGGAATCGAAAAATTTATTGAATATTGCTTTTGTGGATTACGTGAATGATATGGTTTTAGAACCAAAATTGAATCGATATATGGAATCGGATGCGATAATTACCAATGGAGATCATGATTTGGTTATTGATTCCTCTAGTAAATCGATCCGACCTGTTCCTTGATGTCGTTGCCTCTATCCGATGGAGGTGAGCTTATGATTTCAGCCGGCGGTGGTGGTGAGCTTGTGATTTCAGTCGGCGGTGGATGGGGTCTCGATTCAGCCATATGCATAGAGGTTAGGTAGAGAGATAAATGGGTATATTAATTACCAAATAGCCCCTCCGTGTTTAGTTTTGAGTTATTACTAATTAACTTTTTTTTTAATTATCATCTTTAATCACAGCCATTGATCATTTAATCTAATGGCTTAAAATATGGTTCTATGGTTCTATGTGTAATTAGGGGTTTTATGTTGATCCTCTCCCTATATATATATATATATATATATATATATATATATATATATATATATATATATATATATATATATATATATATATACATATATATATATATATATATATATATATATATATATATATATATATATATATATATATACTAGTTTAAAGCCCGTGTAACACACGGATGCAAATTAATTAAAGTATTATAATAAGAAAATGTTTGATTTTATATAATTAGCAAGAAAAAAATATTTTTAAATCATTTAATTATATATATATATATATATATATATATATATATATATATATATATATATATATATATATATATATATATATATATATATAATTTGGGTTTTGCATTTAAAACTATATTGTAATGTTAATCGAAAATGCAAAGTGGGTGTGTTATTATTATGTTGTCAATTGTTATTTCTTCCATGCAGATAATTTTCAAAAATAAAACGAAGAATAAGTTCAGTTTAGAAAACTTCTAATTAGTTAATATGATAATAATGATCATCAGAAATCTTGGATAAGTGGATAACCTCCCTGAAACCCCCCAACTTTCATTTTTAATAATTATAATTGAACTAATATCCTCAAACTCTATATATTTTAGAATAGTGACATATCTAAATCACAATTACGCAATAAATATATATTAATATATAGCATTGATTTCTTGTGGCCCATCGTCGAGCCTTAGTTGGAGTTGATAATTTCAACTAAAAATATTATATTAAACATTAACCAATTTGCTAACAATTCGTTGTAAGCCTATGAATTTAGATTATTTTGAATTTAGATATGAATATTGAGAATGCATATAAGAGTGACATGTGGCTGAATGAGTTTAAAATAGTGCCAAGTGGCACAAAGATGCCTCCTTTATTAATATACTAGTTTACAAACCCGTATGTTACACGGTTAACAATTAAAAAAATTATACAATAACAAAAATATTTTATTTAATCATACAATTCTGAGAATTGATATTGTAAATTCCTTTTCTGTTTTCACTTACCAGGAAAGGGCAGATTTGCCAAAAAAAATAAATAAATAGTTTGTTTTTGCAATCAGAAAAAGCTAACATGTGAATTTGACTAATTTAATTGCTCCAAACTTGTTTCTTCGCCGCAAGTTAATAGTAAAGTATTTAACGTGAAACAATATAATTGACAGCATCTAATATCAAGAAAAATAGATCATCAAAAATCATGAAAACTAACTCATTTATTCACTTTAACTTAAGAACTTTTGCAAATCGTCTACAGTGGTGAGCTGTCACTGATTTCAGCGTCTACACAACCATTGGTAGCATGCTTATTATATGCTTTTAAAATAATCATAGAAATTCAACTCGGGCAACCAAAATTCCTAGAAATTAGACATAAAGAAAACCACCTTCGAGCAAGTAAAGCAATTTTTTCAATGAATGAAAATTTCAAAGTATAATGTCCTAATAAGAAAAACATGAAAGTACAATGCTAATTTAGTATATTTCCAAAGTAAAATGACTTAATAAGAAAAAAACTGAAGCACGATGCCAAAATACAAATAAATAAAAGTAGGATGATATAATACACAAGCAATCGAAAGTACGTTGTTATTTCTTCCGTTTAGCACTTCCATTTTTTCTGCATGAAGGTCAACGCCTACAGTTGGAGGTGCCGAGATTGTGGAGGTGATTACAGGCCCAAAGACCGCCACAAGCATCAATAACATTTCCAGTGACACATTTATATGCCTCTCTATGTTGCCAACCATCTTCAGCTTCCGAAGCTCTCTCCTAGCAACTCTTCCCCTCCATCTTATTTGTATGATAATTGCTGACCTCATCAGTCTCTTATAATATTTTGTCTCTATGACAATGCCAGTTGGCCTGCAAGCATTGGCTCGTTAGAGTAAATAGAAAAAAAAAGATTTATATACAACATGTAAATATCGAGGTACTGACTTGTACAAGGAGGGCTGCCTCAGTTGTCTTTTTGTATCTAAATGAATTACAAGCAGCCATGGCCAGCAAACCTGTCTGGAGGACTATGCCTCTGAGTGCTTGAGTCTGTTGTACGTCATCTAAAATAAGTGACGCCTATACTTCTTCTGTATTTTAATTGAAGCAGCCTGCCTTTTCATGTGTTCAAATAATTTAGTACCAAGCTTTCCTAGTACAAACAAAAGAGAGTGTGAGTGAAATCATTTACACATGCACAATAAGGGTGAGTTAGGTAGAAAGACAAACCTCTGCAGAGAGATTGCAACGAAATAGAAGCTTTTCTCAAAAGGGAACGTAAGTTAATAATAATTATAAAGTAAATTACATTTTTGGTACCTAAATACAACTTATTGTTGCAATTTTGGTCCCATTTGAGGTTATTGTCATGCTTTTTGGTCTTTGTTCTAAGTAAAATGAGAACATTTTGGGACCAAAATTGAAAAAAATCAGCTATACTCAAAGACCAAAAATGTAATTTACTCTATAATATAATAGTGAGATGTAGGTATACCAAATGGATATAGATTTTTTAAAAATGTACCTCAAATGCTTGTCTTATGGTTTGAATTATACGATAAAAAATGCTGGCTTTTTCTACCTTAAAAGACCACCACTGTCTCAAACATTTGTATATGATGCAAGAAGAAACTGGACGGTCTTTTGAGAATCCAAGGTGTTGTGCAATACATCAAATGAGCAAATCCTGATACTCCTGTTGTTTCTCATTAAGTGAATTTGGTCTTTCTCTACATTAGCATCCCCAATTTGCGTTGAAGGGCTATGAAGATCCTATAACATTTTAAAAGAGAGATAAAAAAATGAAATAAAAGATTAATTCAAGATTGAAATTATAAGTAAAACCCTAATTTTGAGAAACCTTTTCCACAGAATTACTACTACTTTTTGTACTTTCAGTCATGTCATTGTTCAAGGGGAAAAAGAGAATCAGAGAGATGTAAGTATCGAATTTAATCTTTAAGATATAAAATGGAGAATGTTTATGAGTACCCTAATTGACTTTGACCGTGCTGCCTGTAGCTTGGTATTTTGTGCCATTGTCAAGGCTTGTTGGCGAAGCCCTTGTTTTCTGACTCTATGTTGGTAAACTTCTCTTCAAGCCTAGCAATCACAAGGAAAAAGAAGTAAATTAAGTTTGTCCATGGGCGATGGCTGGAGAGCAAGTGAGGCTGTTGTGAGTGCCGTCGCCGGATCTGAAATCCATCGGAGGGTTGGGAAGGTGGGCGGCAGATGAAGAGACGATTCACATATTAACTTACTGTTTTTTCAATCATGTTCCATTGACATGAATTAACATATTAACTCGTTAGATTTATCCCAGGTTTGAAGTCTGAAATTTGTAATTTCATTATGCGAATGCTTGTTCACTATATTTGTATCTCTAGAGTCTGTGTTTATGTAAAACCATATTATTGAGTTTTAAAACCGTAGGTTCAAGTTCATAAACCTTAATTCATTTGGAATTCTTGACATTTGTAATCACAGAAGAAAAAAGGTGAAGAAGAAAAAATTAAGCAAAACTCTACATACCTTTTCTCCAAAACTCCATGTCTCATCTCTAAACCCATAGTAAGAATCTAGAAGATGTGAACAAATTACTCAATATACAAATCAACATAAATAAAATTAAAACAAAACCCAAGTATGATTTTTTTTGAAACTACTCCCCCTTCTTAAATTACGATAACTTAGTTAGCAGCATCTCATAAACCATTCACCCAAATTACTACTATAGTAGCTTCAAAACAACCTTCATGATGATGGAAAAAATAATTTATGAAAAATAAGAATTACAATATGATATACTTGAAGGTCTTAATACGAAATACGTCACTCTTTTTGTCGGGATTTTTAGTGTTGGGGAAAGCACTACCTGCAAATTAATAACCCATATCATCTACAAATGTCTGATTTGACATGTAAATCATCAATATGGAACCAAAAAAAACATCCACATAATTAGTAACAGAAAACCCACACCTCCATCTGGTCTGATACTTTTTTATGTTAAATTGTTAAGAATAGCAATTTACAAGAATAGATGGAGTTTTTTTATCGATGTTAAGAAGCGGAGATTTGTAATGATGCAAAAAATGTAATGTGAAATATATAAATAACACTAACCCAGTAGAGAGAATCGATGGCTGAGATCGGCAAGCATTTGGGAGAAAGTACCTATTATATCTGCTACGAAATCAAGGATGAAGAACACTAAGAATTTCTGATTAAATTTCACAAAACTTCATGTTCTCCTTCACGAGATGCAGTTTAAGGAGAGATAAATCAAAATCAAGGTTTCACTGAATCTGCAAAACAAAAATCAAATGAAATAGCAAAATCGATCAACAAAAAGGTAAATCAGGTGGCCATATCCTACTAACCTTCACTCATGAATCCATTTTTCAAAACCCAGGATACAACCAGAGAAAGAGAGATAAAGAATTGTGAAGATAATGAGAGATGCCAAGAAGAAAACATCGAACAACATGAATGCCGTAGATGCTAAATCCGCTGATTAAAAACCGCAAACGAAAGACGAAGCGGAAGGTGAAATCATACCAAATAAAACCCTAGAATTGAGGATACTGATTGATGGAATTTTAGTCTAACAATTGTGATTGTGGGTATAATTCGAATTTTGAAATAAGTAACCGTTCGTCTCCTTAATTTAGGGAAACTGATTGAAACTTCCGATTTTAGACTTGGCAAGTTGGCATTCGATAGCGTGGATCGGAATTAGTTTAGGCGCTGAATTGCATTATTTTTCATAGCACGCCATGTGTCAAAAAAACTCTAAAAAATGCCAAGTGGCAAAAATGCTTTGCTTTATTAGAATATGTATATATATATATATATATATATATATATATATATATATATATATATATATATATATATATATATATATATATATATATATATATATATATATATATATTTGCAAGTTAGGGATAAATCCTATTACACGGGTACGTAATATACTACAGCCTAGCTAGGTACATATGGGACTGCTCGGTCGTTATACCGTTGAACCTTCCCTTTCTCCAAGTAGATACTGCACAGAGACTAGACCCGCACACGCAATCGGCAAACCCTGGCGCATAGCACACGCCCACCCCGTAAGGACGCCCTGCAGGCAACTGACTACTGGTTAAACCAGCAGCCCCGGGTACTCACAACACCGCCTAGCACACACACACACATATATATATATATATATATATATATATATATATATATATATATATATATATATATATATATATATATATATATATATATATATATATATATATATATATATATAATACATATAAAAGGAAAAATGGATTTTCTATTTAGAAACTTTTAAAATTAAGATGTCCAATTAATTATGCGTATGGTACAAATTCTAATACGTAAGGAAGTGATAGGATTTGCAGATTGAATTTTGAAATCCATTTTTCCCGATTCTCACTCCTGGCCTTCCTTATATTACCCTCGATTTTTAAAACGTCCAAATTGTTTTGCACAAGGAACAAATTTTAAAGCATTTAACATTAACAAACAACACTGAATGGATGTTATCTATGCCTATTAAATCTGATTCCCTCTCCTTTTAATGCACCTGCCTCGATATATCATCCCCTTGAAAACCCTAAATCTACATGTTGCCTTCAAGCTCTGAATAACAAGCTCGAGTCGGTATCACAACCTTGATGGTGCTCTCGTCGCCTTCACATACAGAGGCCATTGCTTTACTAAATTTGAAATCTCTTTTACTCACGAGAAACTCTTCCGTTTTGTTTATGAACCCTAGATATCATGCAATTACCACTGCCTTTTCCTCCCAAATAGGAACCCTAGACATCGTAAATCACAGAGGTGAGATTTCTCATGATTTTTGTACTTTTATTTGTCATTTTTATTTTGATTTTATCATTTCCCAGTTGAAGATATTTGCCTTCTCTCCATACGCCCAGATCTTTCATGGTTCCTCTCTGCTCTCTGTTTTGTTCTTTGTATTGTTAGTGATGCTTTCATGGTTTCTCAGTTTCTACTATTTCATGGTTGCTACGATCAAGGAACAGAAAACGCGAAACCATTTAAGCAACAAAAACCGGATTTCAAAAATTATAAGCTAAACTGCAAAACAAAGAAGCCGAAGATTAAGCCGATGCAATAATTTGACGATCGATACAACGAGGTATGATTGAAGTTTCTTGTATAGAAGTGATTGCATCCTGTAATGTTTTCATCAGAACTAACACTTTTTGGTTTTTTTTTTTCAATTTTCATTGTCGACCAATGAGAATCCATGATTTGTCTTGCCGGATCTGGACCGAAGATCTTCATATGGTTAAAAAGGGAAATCCAATTATTTGTCTTGCAGTATGTATTCTAGAAATGTTCGATCTATATGCTTATTGCTTATTTGTATATTTGTTTTATTTATTTTTCGTTTAGGTATTAGTTGATCGGGTGATGGGAACCTTTATAAACTACACTATATCTTTATAGTTTTCCGGTAGTTATTTTTAATTTTGATAATTTATGAAGGTGTTAGGCTGAAAATTGTTGTTTCGGTTGTACATGCGTGCAGGTGGCCAAGAATCGTTATTCGTACCACCACCTTTGATACCGAAGGCGAAGGTCAGATTTAAGTTTTTCCTTTGGTTTTGGGTTTTATTTGTACCATACGCATAATTAATTGGACCTCTTAATTTTAAGAGTTTCCTTATTTGGAAACCATTTTTCCTTTATATAGTGTATAGATATGAGCAAGTTTTAGGACTTTATATGTAGGTTTTAATCTGATTTGTATGGTTTAATTTTCACAGGAGACTCATATGACTCACCAAAAGAAATGCGATTCAAGGATTAACAACTACATAATTTCGAGACTGATTCCAATGGTAGATAAATTACAATTCTTCCTTTTTTGTTTTGCTTATCATGGAAGAAAGGTAGCACTATTTAGGGTTAAATGCAAATATATTTATGTACTTCTGATAATTTGTTTATTATAGTATCCTACTTTCATTTCTTTCTATTACAACATTCTATTAAAGTATTGTAGTTTCAGTTTTTATCTCATTAATGGTTGTCGTTTGTGTTGTGGCTGACTATGAGTGATGTTCTTTGTGTGTGTGGATGGTTGTGTCATGTGTGTGTATGAATGACAGCCGCAGTGGTGTGTATGTGTGTGATTGATCTGTGCATGTATTTGTGATTTTATCTCTGTGTAATTTGAGGTCTGTTGGTGATTTCTTTTTCTTAGTTTGGAAGTTTTGTTCATATAAAATATAAGGTCTGTTGGCAAATTGTTTTACTTTTTAATTCAATTCTTTTATTTTTGAAATCAAATCAGTATACGTTATTCTTAGAGTATTTATTTTCTTTGAGGTTCTAAGCTTTCATTTTCTAGGATAACTAAGGCCAAGCTTGTGAAGTATGTATATCTGATTTGATCCCATATGATATTTTTTGGGTATTATTTATATGGCGAGTAAATAAATATATATTCACCGTAGTTATCAAATGATTAATATGTAGAGTAAATATTAGATAAAAAAATTTCAGTGAACTTGGTGATTGCTTTATGTAGCTTCAGGTCAAAAAGTTTGAATTATGATTTCGGAAAACCAACTGTCCCAATTTTAGTAAAATTTTCACATATTGCAAATATGTTAACACCGATCCGATGCACCAATTTATTTTTTGATTTAAAATGACCAAATAAAACAGTTAACCGCTTACTCATTACCTTCCACCACCCGAACCCACCCCCCCTCCCCACCGACGAAATTTCCGTTCGTCGCATCGCGCAGGTCCACTGCTAGTATATATATATATATATATATATATATATATATATATATATATATATATATATATATATATATATGAGAAAACTGCAAAAATGGCCCCTGTGGTTTGCGATTTTTTGTAGATATGGTCCATTGACTTTCAAAATCGTGAAAATAGTCCTTATCAGAAGGCTTTTTTGTGGTTTAGGTCCCTGTCCAACTTGAAATGTCTATTTTACCCTTTTAATTTCTTTTTTCTTTTTCTTTTTACCAATTTACAATTTTTAATAAAATAAATAATTAATTAATTTAACCACCCCACCCCCTCCCCTCTTTCTCTCTCTCTCTCTCTCTCTCTCTCTCTCTGTCTCTCTCTCTCTCACTCACGTATGTCCTCCCATACCTATATCCGGCGGAGCTTTTAGCCATCTCGTTAACCTGCAAAATGCTACATCTCATTGCCAAATCCATTACCGCCGCCAGATCATCCGGTGCTTCTAGGAACTCTGAGAAAGTCCCGATTCCTTTCATTAACTCCAACGTAGACAGTCACCCATATACCTACTTCATCCACCTTTTTTTCTTCCTTTCCCGGTCAGCGAGGCAGGTGGCTTCTTGTTATGGGCAGCTTTTGAATCTCCAAGTAGCTGACAATAGCATTGACGATTCTTTTTTCTTGTGAATTACAATCAAAGCCCTAATTGCGATCTTGATTCAAACCCACATAAGGACAGTGATGAACAAACTCGAGAATTACAATCAAAGCCGTAATTGTGATCATCAAGTAGAATCGCAACCAAAGCATCAAACAGATAGAAGAAAGAGCATTATATTACACATACCCAGAAATTGACCAGATGTCCTTACTCTGTTTCAGATTAATTTCACTCTAATTGTTGCCAAATCGAAGATAGTATAGAAGAATTTCGATCTAAGGTCTGCCCTATCCTCCACTGTTTAACAAGGCTTCTGTGTGTTTTTTAGTAATTGTTTCAAAACTGACAGCCATGGTGACAAGAACGGGGGAGGGGGATACTGTAGCAGTAAACATTTTGGGGGGTTTTTTACGAGGAGGATGGTGGAAGATTTAGGAGGAGGAGGAATAGACGCTTCACTTGATTCAGATAGAATGTGGACGAGTTTCATGGTGGGTTTCTGGCGTCGTTGATGGTGGTTGAGGGAGGCGGTACAGCTTGGGGCTGTAGAGGGAATCAGTGGGAGCTTGGAGCTTGCAAAAGAGGGAGATCGACGAACAGGAGGAGATTGAACGAAGGGGGTTTGACGGTGGTCGTTGTGGAGCTAGAGGAACCGGTGGAGATTGAACCGCTATGTGGAGGAGAAGTCACTGGTTCTGCAGCAGGAGGAGACGGTAACGCAGGGGAATGAACATCGGTGGAGAGAGAGAGAGAGAGAGAGAGAGAGAGAGAGAGAGAGAGAGAAGAGAGAGGTATGTTACATAAGAGAGAGAGAGAGAAATGGATTTTTGTATTTTTTTTATTTATTAAAATGTGATAATTGATTAAAAGAAAAAGGAAAAAGAAATTAGAAGGGCAAAAAAGACATTTCAATTTGTTCAGGGACCAATTCCACAAAGAAACCTCTGAAAAAGGACCATCCATACAAAAACGCAAAGGTTTGGGCCAGAACCACAAAAAACACAAACCACAGGGACCATTTTTGCAGTTATATATATATATATATATATATATATATATATATATATATATATATATATATATATATATATATATATATATATATATATATATATATATATATATATATATATATATATATATATATATATATATATATATATATAGAGAGAGAGGTAGGTTCATTTGAGGACTATTAAAATGTTGAGAACGCGGGGACAGATCTCAGTCATCTAAATTATAAGATCAATGGTGAATATAAATAGGCAATTAATGTAATTTCCAAAAGTAATTAGATGAAATTGTAACTTTTGAATAGACTATAAGGGTATAATGGTCATTAATCTTTAGGCTATTTTTATAATCTACTAAAATTACTCTCACTCTCTCTCCTCTCTCCGTATATCTCGATTTCAAATTGTAAACCTAATATAATCTCATCAGCCGTATACCACCATCTAGCCACTATCCATCATCGGTAACCAGACGGCAAATACAAAGGAGTTTAGTATAATCGATCATTGTATTCATTGATGAATAATCAGATTACTTGTTTATTTTGCATTCATTACTTGTTGATTTCTGTTAAATTCATTCACTATAATGCCAATGTTATTTACGTACATTCATTAATGAATTACATCGAATTTGTCATGTTACATATCTCTGTATGAATATTCGTTGATGAATTTTACTTCATTGCCAATGTCGACTAGTTATACACTAAATTCAGTGACGAAAATTCAAAAACAAAAAAAGCCCTAACGAAAATTCAAAAAAACCCACAAATATTCAAAAAACCTATATTCAAGGAAATAATTATAACAAATCCCATTATTTTAGGTAACTTATAATTATCTTGATTTTCGTCATTAATATAGATATACTTAGATTACTATTATACCCTTGTGAAATGATTGGTCCAGAATTGTCCTCGCGTTCTCAACCTTTTAATTGTCCTCGTTTGAACCTCTCCCATATATATATATATATATATATATATATATATATATATATATATATATATATATATATATATATATATATATATATATATATATATATATATATATATATATATATATATATATATAGGGATGGGTTCAATGCAGAACCAAATTAAATCACCTAACTGCAGAACCATGTTTTTAACCGTTAGATTTGATTCCTTCATTAAGGGTATGATGGTAAAATAGAAATACGAAGAAAGAAACCACTGCTCGTCGTAATATGTTCATTGATGAACATATGTTCATTGATGAACATATGTTCATTGATGAACATATGTTCATTGATGAACATGTGTTTTCAATTTCTCCAGTAAAATGTCTACACAGCAAACAGAAGAAGAAATCACTGTGATGCCAACAAATCTAATCATAGTAGTGCCAAAATAAGGCACGCATTCATTCCCAAAAGAGGTTGAATTTGTATTGTAAGGTCTAACATTAGAAACTGAAAGCAACGTTAAACTGTTACGAGAAAAGGAAAGTTTAGATCAATATGTTCATTGATGAACATATGTTCATTGATGAACATATGTTCATTGATGAACATATGTACTAGGTTTCACACCAGAAGTCTTAAGTAAGCCATTTTGCTTGAATTGCAAGAGAAAATGTCTAGAACATGGAGCGCCGAGAGGATTATCCAACAAATAGCTACTGATTGATGGCTATTTGGGTGAAATCGATTACTTCTGAAATCGATTTAGGGAAAGAAGCGAGATGCAGTTTTGAGTACAGGAAAGTTTAGATCAATATGTTCATTGATGAACATATGTTCATTGATGAACATATGTTCATTGATGAACATATGTACTAGGTTTCACACCAGAAGTTTGAAGTAAGCCATTTTGCTTGAATTGCAAGAGAAAATGTCTAGAACATGGAGCGTCGAGAGGATTATCCAACAAATAGCTACTGATTAATGGCTATTTGGGTGAAATCGATTACTTCTGAAATCGATTTAGGGAAAGAAGCGAGATGTGGTTTTGAGTACTGGAGAAAGAAGCGAGATGAAGGTGATGGGAATGATACAAACCCCATTATGCCCTTGCTTGGATAGGATTCCCTGCATAAGGAGTATAATTCTTTTGGTGCATCCTCTTTAATTTAGACCATTGATATAATTATCCAAGGGTTATAAATGTGGTTCTGTAGTTAGGTGATTTAATTTGGTTCTGTATTGAACTTATCTCTCTCTCTCTATATATATATATATATATATATATATATATATATATATATATATATATATATATATATATATATATAGTTTCAAATACATTTTCTAAGTATTGTGAGACTGTAGGACTAAACCTGGTCCAATCGTTTCCAAAGGGTATATCGGTATTTTTATTATCACGTCAGATCCTATAATTACGGGAAGTTACGATTACGATTTGAAGGAGTCCGCCACCAACAAGCTTCAGATCTGGTTACCATTCCAACATTTGATGTCGCCAATCGATTCCAGCACCGCCATCTCCGACGATTTTTGCCGCCATGGGACATCGGCAGCGGCAGCAACAGCAGCGTCGGCCTCCAATCGCGAACCACGAGACCACCATCAGCACCGCCATCGTCAATCCTTCTTCCTCGATGGTTTCTGATCAGCAATCGCGAACCACGAGACCACCATCGGCCTCCAACCAACATCCATCTGTTTGTAAATTCTCCCAATTTATTTTAGGGTTTTTGCGTACCTAATATATGTTGTACATTCTCCCAATTTTTGGTCCTTTTTTTGTTTTGGTTAGGGTTGGATTGAGGCATGATGGGAGGGAGGTGAAAAAAATGGAGGACATTGTCAACAGAAGAGGAATTCGAATAGTACAGAAACAAGCAAAGTAAATGCAGAAAAGTTCATATTCTTCGAGAATGCTGTCAAAGTTTATATTCTTCGAGAATGTTGGTTTACGAGTACATGCAGAACTTGAAGAATGCTGTCAAAATTCAAATTCTCCGAGAATGTTGTCAAAATTCATATTCTACGAGAATGGAAAACAGCATCAAACATGATTTATTCAAGGATAGTATGTGTTATTCTCTAAGAATGGAACACAAAAATTGAACAATTCTTGAATAATGGAATGCAGAAAACATGATTTATTGAATGGAAACATCATGAAAGTTGATTCTTGAATAATGGAATGCAGAATTGAAGAATGGAATGAAACAAAATGTACTACAGAAGAATGGAAAACAGCATCGAAGTTGATTCTTTAAGAATGTTCCTTCTTTTTTAATTCTTATCCTTTTAGAATAGTATTACTTTGATGTATTTTTTTTCTTCAGTGACTCATCATTCTTTAAGAATGTTTTGTGTTTTTTCTTCAGTGACTCATCATTCTTTAAGAATGTTTTGTGTTATGTGAAATTTCATCTACTGCAACTTACGACAATATCATTTTTTTACTTCGAGATTTATTGAAAA
Source organism: Cichorium intybus (assembly GCA_023525715.1). NCBI lineage: Eukaryota > Viridiplantae > Streptophyta > Magnoliopsida > Asterales > Asteraceae > Cichorium > Cichorium intybus. The sequence continues at coordinate 30,569,650 of CM042017.1, read as the reverse complement.
TTAATATAAAAGTCAAATTTGATTAAAAACACGTTAAATTAAAATTGAAAAATTAAACCTGATAAAGGAAATGTTCAAACTCGCCTCATGGAAATCCGCCACTTCCTAATTTATTAAAACCAAAAGGTCGTATTTACCCTTCTGGTGGTTTTAAAATAGAAAATAGTTAATTTTTTTCCTTTTAATTACCATCATGTCATTGTGATCATAACCCTTTATTTTTTTGATCTAATGGCCACAAATTGGTCCTACGGTCTCACAATACTTACCAAATGTATTTAATACTAACTATATATATATATATATATATATATATATATATATATATATATATATATATATATATATATATATATATATATATATATATATATATATATATATATATATATAGGGGAGGTTAAAATGAGAACAATTATTAAACTGAGAACATGAGAACAAATCTGGACCACGTAATTTTAAAAAAGTCCCGCATCAGCCCCCCTCTACTACAATCACATTAATCAATATGGATCAACTTCAATGAACGTTATCGAGAAGTTTGGAAGCTACTCATTCAGTAATAAAGCCAACAAAGAACTCAATTCCGCCGGCGATGATATCAACGTAAGTGTTTAAATATTAATCGTCAAGTTTAATTTCAATTTCATAATTGTATATATATAATACCGATCGATTGTAAATTCCCACTCAATCCCGCCGGCGATGATATCAACGTAACTGTTTAATTGTTAATTTTCAAGTTCAATTTCAATTTCATAATTTCTCTGTTATTTGTTCAAGTCTGGGAATCATCGGGGGTTGTATCATAATAATTGGATTTTTCGGAGTGTTTGAGATGTACAGTCGGAATCGGGGGTTGTATCAAAACAAAAATCTTACTCAATCCTTACGCTTGCTTGCAATCGATCGGGTGTGCCAAATTACGGAAGAACGTGAGTGCAAGAACGTAGGAGCAGGTCAGTAAAAAGACAACATGAAGCGGTTGTGGTGAATTGAAGTTGAAACGGTCTACATCCAATCGGACGTCTAATAAAGAATACAGAGAAGAGAAATAAATCGCCAATAAAAAATGTAAAGAAGGAAACATCTCAAAATCGATTGAGATTTTTTGTTGGGTTAAGAGAAATGGATGAATCGAGGGATCTTTTGTTTAGCCTTTTTTCTCCAAATTAAGGTTAAACGACTTTAATTAATCTTTATCGTCATCATTTTGAAGAACATGATGATAATATCAAAGAAAATCTCTAACAAATAATTTGCTTTTAGCTTTTAAGAAGGGTTAATTTTTTGTAATTTGTGGTTATGATTTTCTGGTTTCAACGAAGCAAATGATCAAGTGATTATTGATTCTATCTGTTATGAAGCTATTTGTTCAGCTATGGTCATTTAAATGGTCTTGGGAAAGTAATAAAACGAACAAAACAAGCAGCGCACTAAAGGTGTTCGATGAAATGCTTCAAAGAAAATTTAATAAGTAAATTTATTTAAATCACATGTGAATAGTTTAATAATATGTGAATAACAATATTTAATCACATATGATTAAAACATGTTAATCACGCCTAATTAGAACATGTTATTCACATGTGATTAGAAGTTGTTATTCGTATGTGAATATACTCAAATAGATTTTCTTTTTAATAATTCATCTTATTATATGAATTCAATCACATATGATTAACACATATTATTCATATGTAAATATGTATATAAGTAATTTTTTATATATTAATAATTCGTTATATGCATATTCAGATATGAATAACGGGCTTTAATCATATGTGAATAATAGACTTTTATCACATGTGAATAGTTTAATCATATGTGATCAACAATGTTTAATCACATGTGATTAAATACATATAATAAGAAAATTAGTAGTGACGGATGCAAATGATCAATTGATTATTGATTGTATCTGTTATGAAGCTATTTGTTCAACTATGGTACTTTAAATGGTCTTGGGAAAGTCATAAAACGAACAAACAAGCAGCGCACTAAAGGTGTTCGATGCAATGCTTCAAAAAATTTTAATAAGAAAATTTATTTAAATTACATGTGAATAATTTAACCATATGTGAATAACAATATTTAATCACATATGATTAAAACCTGATAATCACATCTAATTAGATCATGCTATTCAAATGTGATTAGAACTTGTTATTCACATGTGAATATGCTCAAATAGATTTTTTATTTTTATTTTTAATACATATTCTTATTATATGCATTCAATCACATGTGATTAAAACATGTTATTCATATGTAAATATGTGCTTAATGAATTTTTTATTTTTAAATAAATTTTCTTATTATATGTATTAAATCACATGTAATTAAAATTGTTGATCACATATGGAGACACACTTTATGCACCTAAAGTGTTTTAAAAATGGATGAAAGAAACTTTCGTCTAAATCCCGCCTACCAGTGGTCCTTGCACTCACTTCAACCTCAAAATACGCCATCAAACTCAAAAAACAGTCTCACACCCCTATTCTCTGTCATGTCGAAGTCCAAGGTGCTGCAGGCTTGTTCATGTACCATTAAGTGCTTAATCATATATGATTCTGAAATCTTGTTCACATGTGATATGTTTTTTTGTTCAATCACATGTGATTAAACCTTGTTATTAAGCGCTTAATCATATATGATTCTGAAATCTTGTTCACATGTGATATGTTTTTTCTTCAATCACATGTGATTAAACCTTGTTATTCACATATTCACATGTGATTAAAACATGTTATTTATATGCAAATATGTACATAATGATATTTTATGTTTAAATAAAATTTCTTATTATATGTATTTAATCACATGGGATTAAACATTGTTGATCACATATGATTAAGCTATTCACATGTGATAAAACCCTATTATTCACATGTGATTATAACCTTGTTATTCACATATAATTAAGTTATTCACATGTTATTCATATGTAAATATGTACATAACAAATTTTTTATTTTTAAATAAATTTTCCTATCATATTTAATCACATGCGATTAAACATTGTTATTCACATATGATTGAACTATTCACATGTGATTAAAACTTATTATTCATATCTGATTAAAAGTCTATCATTCACTTGTGAATATGCACATGTGAATGGTAAGGTGGGGTGGATCGGGAGTGAGTGGTAAAAAATTAAAAAAAAAATTGGTGGGCGAGGTAATGGTAGGGTAGGGGTGGGGGTGGTAGGGGTACGGTAGGGTGGGGTGCTGGTTGGTCGGGTGGGGTGGATCGGGAGTGAGTAGTAAAAAATTAAAAAAATTTGGTGGGCGGGATGATGGTACGGTAGGGATGGGGGTAGTAGGGGTAGGGTACAGGGGGTGTGGTGGGTAGGTTACGTGGGTGCTGGTTGGTGGGGTGAAGCAGGAGTGAGTGAAAAAAAATTGGTAGGTGGGTAGGGTAGGATGGGTGCTGGTGTATTGGGTGGAGCTGGAGTTGGTGGTAAAAAAATTAATTTTTTTGTTGTGGGGTGGGGTAGGTGGGTAAGGTGGGGTGGGGTGTGTAGGGTATGGTGGATGCTGGTGGGTGGGGTGGAGCGGGATTGGGTGGTAAAAAAATTAAAAAAATTTTGGTGGGTGGGGTAGGGTAGGGTGACATGGGGTGGGTAGGGTAGGGTGGGTGCTGATGGGTGGGGTGGAGCGGGAGTGGGTGGTAAAATATTGAAAAGTTTAGTTTTTTTGGTGGACGGGGTAGGGTACGGTGGGGTGGGGTGGGTAGGTAGGGTGGGTGCTGGTGGGAAAGTAGAGCGGGAGTGTGAAAAAATAAATAAATAATTGGTGGGCGGGGGTGGGGTAAGGTAGGGTGGGGTTGTGTGGGGTGGGGTGGGTAGGGTAGGGTGGGTGCTGGAGGGTGGGGTGGAGCGGGAGTGGGTAGTAAAAAATTAAAATTTTTTTGGAGGGCGGGGTAGGTGGGTAGGGTTGAGTGGGTAGGGTAGGGTGGGTGCTGGTGGGTGGGGTGGAGCGGGAGTGGATGGTAAAAAAAAAATTTTGGTTGGCGGGGTAGGGTATGGGTGGGTGGGATGGGGTGGGTAGGGTAGGGTGGGTGTTGGTGGGTGGGGTGGAGCGGAATTGGGTGGTAAAAAAAATTTAAAAAAAAAATTGGTGGGCAGTGAGGGTTTTGTAGGGTAGGGGTGGCGTGGGGTGGGTAGGGTAGGGTGGGTGCTGGTGGTAAGGTGGAGCGGGAGTGGGTGGTTAAATATTAAAAAAAATTATTTTTTTAGTGGACGAGGTAGGGTATAGTGGGGTGGGGTGGGTAGGTAGGGTAGGTGCTGGTGGGAAGGGTGGAGCGGGAGTGTGAAAAAAAATGATGGGCGGGGTGGGGTACTGTAGGATGGCGTGGGGTGGGTAAGGTAGGGTGGGGTGGGTGCTGGAGGGTGGGGTGGAGCTGGAGTAGGTGGTAAAAAAACTAAAATTTTTTTGGTAGACGGGGTAGGTGGGTAGGGTGGGGGGGTAGTGTAGGGTGGGTGAGGTGGAGCGGGAGTGGGTCAGGTATGATGGATTGGCGCTGGATAGGGGACGTGGTAGAGATGGGTGGTAGTAGAGGCGTACAAGTTGGTGGTGGTTGCGGTGGAAGGGGGCGGATGAGGGCCTTTTATAAAATTGTGTGCTTATATTTGTTCCCATGTTCTCAATTTCAATAATTATTGTAATTGTTCTCATTTGAACCATCATATATATATATATATATATATATATATATATATATATATATATATATATATATATATATATATATATATATATATATATATATATATATATATATATATATATATATATATATATATATATATATATATATATATATATATATATATATATATATATATATATATATATATATATATACTAGTTGTAAGACCCGTGTATTACACGGGATGATACAAAAAAATTATTAATTAAGAATATCTAAACATTAATAATTTTACATAAGAAATTTGTTTGTATCGTAACATCTTGCTTCTGATTTTTACTATTACGACTTTGTATTTTGATAAATATAATTGATTATGAGAATGCACCGATACTAAAATCAAATTCACTATTATGATTGGAATTGTTTTTCAAAATATTATGACGTCAATTGTCTCCCAAATCATTCTACACATTAAAAAATAATATGATATTAAAAACAATCAATTTTGAAATTGAATGATAACAATTAATTTTGAAATTAAATGATAATTATACCGATCATTAAGGAGTTATAAATGTTTCAAACCAATTAGTTTTTTTAAGAAATTTAAAATTCTATTAAAATGACATGTGGCAAATTCAATGAGGAGATGACATGTGGCTTTGAGTTACTTATTTATTAGGATAGGATATATATATATATATATATATATATATATATATATATATATATATATATATATATATATATATATATATATAAAAACAAGATGTAAAACACGCATTAAATAATAATAACATGTTTTATGGACACGCGTTTATTTGGTTGCAAGCTAGTTGATCAATAATTGAGTATCAAAATGCATGTTGTACTTATATCCATATAATAAACTAATTACAACATGTTAATTTTTAGTGAACTAGTCTCTAGATAAAAGACAATAATCAACGGGAACGATATAACAATTTTTAGCAATAAAAGATTTACTGGACCCCGATTACCACCACACCAAACAACAGCACTAGCTTGGACTATGAAGTTTTGAATTGACTACACCTTAGTGTTATCATCTCATGCTAGATAGTAAATTATACCACTCGATTGTATGTGATAACACACTAAATTCATCCAAATTCAATCAAAGAAAATTAGAAATCATGTGTACTATATTGTCACTATTTTATTGGTGATGGGGTGAAATATTTAAATTTATTACCATTGTCATATTGTATTTTCATTATAACTATGCAGGTTAATGTTTACCTTTACTCGTCAAAATCATATAAAACAAAAAATTTGTAGCAATGATATTTGATCATGTTCTAATTCAAATATTTATATGTACTTTGAAAAAATTCATTAGATTATTTTTTACATATAATATGACATATGGTTTCGTTTACCTTTACTCGTCAAAATCATATACCAATAAAAAATTTAGAGCAATGATATTTGATCATGTTCTAATTCAAATATTTATATGTACTTTGAAAAAATTCATTAGATTATTTTTTACATATAATATGACATCTGGTTTCGTACGCAAATCCATTGGAGTGTACGGATATTAGTTCTTTTTAACAATGAATTGCTTCAAATTCTAAATTAAACTTGTATAAAAAATATTAAAAATTGTCAAGCTTATATTATTGTTAGCAACAAAAAGAATTCTTACAATAAAGTAGTTACAACATCTTCATTTAATATGAAATCTTCTATAGACAAAAGAAATTAATCAAAGGAACCATACAATTTGAAGTAATAGAGGATTTACTCGGGCCCTATGACCACCATACCAAACTATAATTTGTATTTTCTGAGAGATACATGTAACTTCCAAGAAGTAGTCAAAAAATACAAGGGTAAATTTCAAGAAATACACTAACTTTTCAAAAAAGTCCGATTTTGACACTGTATTATTTTTTTTTTCAATTAAGTCACTATGTTTTCAATTTGGTTTCAATTTTGACCACTTGACCGGTCAACCCGGTTGTCAGCTGACGTGGCATGATGACGTGTCAGTCTTGATGACGTGGCGCTGACATAGCACCAAGGTGTCAAAATTGAAACAAACATGAAAACATAGTGACTTAATTGAAAATTTTTAAAAACTTAGTGACTTAATTGAAAAAACAATAACAGAGTGTCAAACTCGAAACTTTCTAAAAACTTAGTGTCTTTTTTGAAATTAACAAATAAGATATTAATTAGACTTATATAATCAAAATTGGTTCAATTCCAACGATTTTTTTGCTCACTTAAGATGAGCTTGGTTAAGGAACCAAATAACTGAAACCGATAATGGGTTTTTAAAAACCACGAACCAAACCGTCACGCATAACTAGTTTTGGTTACGTAGGAACGAAAAATAAACCGTTACATTTATTACTAAAATAATCAAAAATAAACTTTGCATTTACTTTTAGAAGCTAGAAAAAATTACTAACTTAATATTATTGATAAGATAACTGAAAATTATGTTTTTGAAGAACCGAGAACCAAACCTTATATATAATTGGTTCCGATTTTGTTCGGTTCTAACGAGTTTTTGCTCACTTAAAATGAGCTTGATTAAGAAACCAAAATATCCGAAACCGATAATGAATTTAAAAAAAAAAAACAAGAACCAAACCGTTACACATAATTGGTTATGGTTCTGTTAGAACGAAAAATAAATTGTTATAGTTATTACTAATATAATCGAAAATAAATCGCTATATTTGGTTATTATAAATATTCAAACGATAACATATAGCTCACCATTTCGATAAAACAAATTTATTCTTATTTTATTTATTTTTCTATTTCTTATCAATTAAATATTTTGAAATGTTTATAATTATTTTTTGGAAAAATTTCAAAAAAGACACTAGTTTTTAGAAAGTTTCGATTTTGACACTCTGTTATTGTTTTTTCAATTAAGTCACTAAGTTTTTAAAAATTTTCAATTAAGTCACTATGTTTTCAATTTTGTTTCAATTTTGACACATTGGTGCCACGTCAGCATGCCATGTCAGCACCACGTCATCAAGACTTACACGTCACCATGCCACGTCAGCTGACAACCGGGTTGACCGGTCAAGTGGTCAAAATTGAAACCAAATTGAAAACATTGTGACTTAATTGAGAAAAATTAAAAAGTTAGTGACTTAATTAAAAAAAAATAACACAGTGTCAAAATCAAACTTTTTTGAAAAGTTAGTATTTTTTTTGAAATTTACCCAAAATACAATCATATGAAACAGTATATGTACTTCTAGAATTATAGAATTGTGTGTGACTTTTGTATGGTTTAGCTTTTATCATAAATCATGCTCCTTTCCCATTTAAATAAAAAAAAAAAATTGTTCATATATACATTGGCACATTACACTATATTGGACTCTGATATTTTGTTTATCAAAATTAAGCCTGATACAAGTAACTTCTACCATGATTTCGTAGAAAAATTAATATATCAATAGAAAATAGAAATAAGGGCTAATAACATAAAAACCATTGTAGTTTGGCCAAAATTCGGTTTAAGCATTATATTTTTTTTTTGTTCTAAAAAAATCACTCATACTTTCAAAAAAATTCGTAAAAACCACTCATATTTTTAAAAAGATACATTGCGACCACTATAACAAATAAAAGTCAAAATTGTATGTCGCCAACTCGGAACACTTCTTACCATCGTCACATACAAAATTAAGTTAATTCATTTGGATACCCTATGCATTCACAAAGTGGCCGAAAAGCTGCACTTACGAATATCTAAATCATATGTAGACAACTTTATGTATAATTTTTACTGCAATGAAGTTTCAATATTTGCTTCAAATGTCGATAAGAAACTTTTCACATAATATTTTAAAGAAAATAATGCTTAAAAATTATAAAATAAAATAAACAGTGATCAATATGAATTTTTTTTAAAGTATGAGTGGTTTTAATGGAACAAAATAAAATACAGTGGTTAAACCGGAATTTTGGACAAACTACAGTGATTTTTATGTTATTAACCCTAGAAATAAATGAGAAGTTTTGCTTTCACAACTCATTAGGTTTAACGTCGCATGCTGGAGAGTATTTCATCCCACTCGATTGTAGATGATGTCACACTAAATTCTTCCATATTCAATCGAACAAAAAATAAACATCGTGTGTAATATAAAGTCTTATTTTATTGGTACCATTATCATATTGTATCTAGATTATAAATATAGAGGTTAAGATTTACCTATTTGTCAAAATCATATACCTACAAAAATTTTGTAGCGATGATATGAATCATATTCTAATTCAAATACTTATATATAATTTAAAATAATTCATGAGATTCTTTTAGATATAATAAAACATATGGTTTTGCATGAAATTCTATTGGAATGTATGGATGAGTTCTTTTCAAAAATAAATTGCTCCAATTTTTAAATGACACTTGTATACCAAATATTAAGGTATAGAATTCTTATAAAACTGTAATTACAACATGTTCATTTAATGTGAAATCTTCTCTAAAAAAAACATTAATCAAAGGAAACCATATAACATATTAAGTGATATAAATACCTCCTCCCCCTTTTCCCCTCCCATTAAATTTTGTATCCTCCTTTGACATATCAAATCAAAATGGATTTTAATTTAATTAATTTTTTTAATTTTTAAACCCCTCTGATTTGACTAGTTGATATGTTTTATCATTTTTTCGTTTTTTATTGCATTTTCCTTTATTATTATTATTATTAAAAAAGTTACACCTTAAACATTTTAGAAACAAATAAATAATATGTTATTCAGTAGGTCGACTTTCTACGATAAAGAACGGCGTGTCTGAGTAAAATGGATGTCATATTCACGCAACTATTTACGATCTACTAATTATTTACAGATCGTTACTCTAGAATAATGATTTTGTAAGACCCGTTCCGAGAAGGAGAGAAGAAAATGAGCAATGAGTTCTTTCTAGGTCTAATTCAGAGCCTCATCAAACCCTAACACCTTTAACTTTTGAGCAAAAGGATGAAAAATGAAAAAAGTTAGAAAAAGAGGGGCAAAAATGACAAGTTGCTGAAAATTCAAAGTTAGCGGCGATAACTTCACCCATTAGCGGCGCTAATGGGCTGTTGCGGGAAATCGGGGCTGTTGCGAGATTTTTAGGCTAACCAAGCCAAGTCTTCCGGAGGACCAAACTTAGCGACTTGGAGTGTGTTTAATGCATATTTTGAAGGTTTTTAAGACCGAGCCACGTCATTCATGATTCAGTTTACATACTTTTGGTTGGTATGTCGTGTGTGTGGGATTTAGGTGATTGGACGAGCCTAGATTAGGATAGTAGAGATTATCGACGCAGTTTTTGGATTCAGGTGAGTATCCTCACCTTACTATACGTTGTTGCATGTTAGGCAACTTGCGTGTTATGTATAGTTATATGATTTGTTCTATAATTGTGGTTGTTATCTGTTGTAGGGCTTAGCACTGATGCGTGTTCACCCATCGGTGCTGTATCACGGGTTGGACTATGGTCTTGTCTCGTCAATGTTGTATCACGGGCTGGACTATCGCCTTGTCCCATCGGTGTTGTATCATGGGCAGGGCCAATACCGTGAACCCATAGGTGTTGTATCATGGGTAGAACCGCCCTGTGTCCCATAGGTGTTGTATCATGGGCACCCGTAGGTGTTGTATCACGGGTAGGGTCGGGCATTCTCGATGGCTTGTTGTTGAATGTGTGGGCATGTATGGTAACTTGTGGAACTCACTAAGCTTTGTGCTTACCCGTTTATTTTAAAACATTTTCATGTACTACAGTTGATAAAGGGGTGAGCTCGGCATGACGGCGGTGCTTCGTATATTTATGATTTGCAGTTATTTTATTAAATGAATTTTTATAATTGCGGGACGAATATAATCTGATAATATGTTTTGATGAACACCGTTTAAACATTCTAATAAATTTAATTTTGTTTTTACTTATATTTTTAAAGAAAAAATTTGGTTGGAATTTGGGGCGTTACAAGTTGGTGTCAGAGTCTTGGTTTGAGGGATTTGGATGAACTATTTTGGAAATCCAAACTCAAACTTAGGACTGAGAGTTTTTCATTAAGGAAATAATGTTTTTTTCTTCTTTATAAAATTTGTAAGTAGTTGGGTTGAAGAACATATGGAAGATTCCCCTGCATGTCCTTGTTTGATTGTTGCTTGGGGGTTTGAAACATGGTATGCACACTTGACTTATGATTTTTAACGGATAATGGGATTCAAAAAGAATGAGATGGGATGCAAACCGTCAGTCGAGCTCAAGTAAGTTTTGTGATTCCCAATTACCCATGCCAAGTCTGTGCTATGTGATGATATGTGTTATGCTAGGAAGTAGCCATAGAACCTTGTCAGGAAATGGATGCTAGAATTGCTTGGATTAGGACGCCTTGCTTCATGTTATATGTTACTATGTGCTGCTTTAGAATATATGCTAACACTGTTAGGTTTCTTAGTAAATGATATTAGGTTATATACAATTAGGATAAGATAGCCTAAGAATTCTTGGTCTGGCTTTACTAGCTGTTCCTTATTTGGTTGTGACTTTAGGGTAGGATCATTTATTCAAACGTCTATCTTATTCTCAATTGTATACGACTGTGTGTCCGTGAGGTAACCCGACGGTGTTAGCAGAAGTTCTTTTAGGCACGGGTGGGGTGTGAGATCCTAGGTAGCCTAGGATGAGTGTTAGGCACTTTGGTGCGGGACTGTATGAATGCAAATGTCTAAAAGACGAGTGAGTGGTGACTTAGAGGATTAGGGGACAAATTCTGGAACAAGCATGAATAGGTGTGGAAGGTAGTACAGGGCCCGTACTACCGAAAGCATAAGATTCATACTTGAGTCAGGAAGAGTTACCAAAAATTCTAAGGAACCGGGTAAAGCAGAGAATCAGGTATGATTCACATTATGGATTAGTGGTAAAAAGACAATACACGTCTTCATCGTGGTGATGTTCGATCAAGAAGAATGGATCAGAAGTCGGTTCGGGGGTAACCGATCGAGATGGATCAGGATGGAACGAAAGGTGCAAAAATTAATAGCCGCCGAGGTATGAACGAGGGCTATGATTGACAGCAATGGGTTAGGCGATGCATTCGGGTTGCTAGACGATGCATCTGAGTTATGCGTGGCGATGTTTCGGAGGTCTATGGATGTGAATCCCGATAGACCTTATTCCTTTCCAACGGACTAAATCAGCATGGTATATGGATGAGACTGGTTGCAAAGGTTTGAGGCGCTAATCGATCGCGATCAACGCTAGATATTGGTGCAGACTCCAAGTGGGAGAGAATTGCTACTCTAAGAGAATAAATGAAGCTTAATGCAAGTATAGCTCAGCTATGGGAGCATGAAAGTACTTGCACTACAAATTATCAAGCATCTAACTTGGGTTGGCTTGGGTTATAATAATAGAGGGAGAAGGAATTGGCAGCTGGTTGGAAACCATGGCTTGGGAATTTGCAGATAGGTTCCATAGGATTATCGGGTATTCCTTTAGGGAGATGGATGCGGGTCCGGGTTGACTTAAGTGTTGGCCTGTTAGTCAAGGCGTTATGTCGCCTTGTGTCACTCGAGGAGTGGGAAGTGTCTATCCAGCTATTGGAGCGGTCGGACTATGGAATTCCTGCAACCTAGCAGGAAATAGGGTAATTGGAGACTACGTACAATGTATGGCGAAGAATGCATGCAGTGTGTGATGTATGGGATGAAGACTCATAGAAGATGGCTTCTTGGACAGATTATAACAAGTAGAAGGGTTGAAACAGAAAGGGAAGAAGGGTTCCTAGTGTGACATTATCGATCATTAGGAATGAAAGTCTCGTGACATTGAAGGAGCCGGCGTGGGGATGGATATCTGCGACCTAGCGAGCAGGTGGCTCGCTCGGCAGGGACGAAGGCCTTGGGGAGAGGGAAAGTTGTGGTAGCGTTTAGGAGGAAGATGAGAGTGACATCTCGTACTGGATCTAGTAAGTGGTTATTGGTGCATCGAGTAACTTTCACCTTGGGGTAAAGGTGTTCAAAATGGCATTGAGTTAAGGAGATTCTACGACCTCCAGGATGGGGTAGGAAGTTTGTATACACTACTAAGAGGTAAGGATCTTGGCCACCCTAGGGAAGCATGGTCACCTCCTCAGGAGTTCTGACTATTCCCGTTAAGGCGTGGAGAACGTTGGACGATTGTCTATCCGTTTTGATTCAAGACCTTGACAGCAGTGGGAGTGAGAGATTCGGGTTTTGGTATAAATAGAGCAGAACATGGAAGGTGAGCCGCTAGACTGAGGAGACAATGTGACCTGTTGGTTCGACCACAAGAATGCGAAAGCTATGGCAACTAGGGATACAAGGTTCTGCTTGCAATGACCGATACTTAGAAGGATTGACACAGAGGAATTATTCAAAGACCGGGAATCTGCTTCAGGCTTCAACAAGAGTTATACATCTGGGTCAGGAGTCTTCGAATAAGGAATCAATAATATATGACACCTCGTCTCATGAGCACTAGCCAATAGTTTCGAAGGGAGGAAAGGATTGTGAGGCGAGAAGCCTTCCAAGGCAGGAAAGGATGGGCGGAAGTTAGGAGGTGGTCGAAGCGAGGTTTTAAAGATAAGTGTTGGTGAGATTATGTATCAATTGGGAAGCATCAGCAGGGAAGCAACATATTAAGTAGCGACGAGATCAAGTCATGACAAGGGTTTTGTTAGTCGGAATATAAATGATTGTAGGTTCTAGGAAAAGTGTTGGTTAGGAACGAATAGGACTTAGTGGTATAGTGACCCAGCGAGGATTCTACGACTTGAAGGATTGGTATCTCGTGTGGGTACCGCGGTATTGTGTCTTGTCCGCGGTTGTGTCGCATCGTGCCCCGGTGAGAGATAAGGGTGTTGACCGAATAGGGTGTACTATGTTATGTTGAGGTAGTACTATGTTGTGTCCGGTGAGAACTTCGTGCTGGTCGGGAGTGTGGGGTCCTTTATTGTAGTGATATTGCGCTATGTTCCCATGAGTACGAGATACGGTTACAGCGGGCTGATTGGTCAGACTGGTTTTTGGGGCAGATGATTTCCGTACGAGAGGAGGTAATGGTTATTCGGGTGCTGAGGATTAGTACCCTTAGATTTTCAGTGGGATGGGAGATGATTGTGGACTTCTCCACAATCTCATGTGTCAGAATGATTTGAGGTTAAGACCACATTAGTTTCGCTGATGACTGGTTAGCTGGTAGGAATGAAATCCAAGGGTGGATCGGGGCGACCCGAAGGCTAGGCGGATCGGATTCAATACAAGGGTTTAGATGGGAAGTTGCGAAAGGGAACGCCTTAAGGTGAGATAGTTCATGTAAATGAAAGTAGTGGGAGGATTCTTGGTGATTTGGCTGGTAAGGAAATGTAGATGATTATGTAGAGAGATGTTCGATCGGTGGGAAGGTCAAGGCCAATCACCAACACGCTGATAGCAAATTTGGTCTCCGAAGATTTTGAGGTGGAATTGGGAAGCATGTATATGTGTATTAATCGTGTAGGTACTAGGGAAACTCTCAGCATGTTGTTACCATCTGGGATGTTGTAGATTGTTGGAGCATGAGTGCTCACTTTAGGTCTATTATAGTGACCTTGTCTGTGAAGAGTGGATGATGTTAAGGTTCGAGATGCATTGATACAGTCGATGACCAGATGCTGTTCCAGAACAGAATCGATTAAAAAGAATGATGTTTCAATTTTTTGGAGCAATCGGATTCGACACACCATTGCAGTTCTTGAATCGAGAAGGGAACAGAATTTTGGAAATTAGAATATTATAAGGAAACAACTTATTACACATACTAGAAAAATGATCTTCCAATCGTGAATGGATGCCTTGATAACCAAATGTTATTCCAATCGACGGGATGCGCTGATGCAGTCGACGAGATGTTGTTCCATAACAAAATCGATTAGAATGAATGATGTTCCAATAGATGACTTCACGTTCCAAAACATAATAAGTTAGAAAGAAATATGATGAGGAGGTGGGATGGCGAGGTGTCAGAAGGTTGAATAGTCCTTGAGTTTAGATTCTAGGAGATATGAAAGTGTTTGTTCTAAGGGGATGCAATTTTTTAATGCAAAAAGCCCTTGTCTTATTAGGTCACATTAATTTAATTGAGAAAAAATTCGGTTAAAGGAAATTAATTATAATTGAGTTGAGGGAAATAATTAGTAAATGTGAAATTTTTAGGATGAAAAAAAGTTTTTTTAATCCATGACAAGTTAAATTTTTTAATATATTTTTTTTTTCAAATTTTCAGCTATAATTTCAATTTTATAGTTATTTGTAATTATATATATATATATATATATATATATATATATATATATATATATATAAAATTTAAATAAATTATATATATTTACAATAATAAATAATCATTTACATGTTTCATATGTATGTATAAAAATAATCATATGTCTTGGTGGTAACTAAATAAGAATTGTTTTTTCATTAAAGGAGATAACGATGTAAAACAAAAAGTGTTTTATAAAAAATTTTGTATGAATACAACACATCAAATAAGTGTTGGATTTTTCATAGAAATACAACACTTTAAAATAAATGTCGGCTTTAAACACTACCTAAAGCAACAGTTATTTTAAATGATGGTGTTTTAAATAAAATAATCAACACTTTAAAAAAGGGTTGGATTAGATATTTTAATGCAACACTTATTTTCAAAACTTTGGTTTAGAACCAAAAGCAACATATTTTTATAAATGTTGGTTCTAACATGTTGCATTAGGCTAAATTTGTAGTAGTGATTATATTTTATTTCGATTATGA